>CM053505.1:82503731-82577268 GCA_028627145.1 Eidolon dupreanum | reverse complement strand
ATGTCCCAGGGAAGATGCCTGGGCTCACTTTGGCCTCAGTGGTGTCCAAGCTTTCTCCTTTTCCATCCCTCCTCAGGCTTCCATCTCTGCAGCCCGCTGCCACCGCCTCCTCCGCCAGCACCACCGTCGGGCCACAAACAAGGGCAAGGAGGCCCATTCCTTCCTGTTGGATCTGGGGAAGTACTCTGTGCCTGTCGGGCTCGTTTAGCGCTGGGCTGACTACCTCTCTCTTGACACCTTTGACCACCTGTCTGGGTAGTCTGTCTGCTCCTGGACCTGCCTGGCATTAGGGGACTGGCCCTGGTGGCTCTCTGAAGCCCCTTCTGGTGCAGTGAGTCAGATCCCCAGATGGCCCCATGGCCCTGGGGGACAGGCGGCTTTGCTGGGACCATGGATATTAGTAAAGGAGGCAGCTATGACAGGTGGCGCAGCCAGAACAGAGGGGCACCGTCTATATTGCTTCTCCTTATGCATAATAGATCATAATTATACTACTTGGAATGTATGTGGGGTCTGCTTTCAGGCTCAAAACCTAAGAGAGTACTTTAGTTTCTTAGTCAGTCTCTCACACACAGAGGCACGTACACAGATACTTTAAAGAACAGGCCAAAAAGTGTTATAAATACAATTCTGGAACATGAGTGGGAGGAATACACAGGAACATCTCACTGTAAGAGATGAGAACGCACCAATTCCTTGTGGCGTGGCTTTACTCTGACAACCCACAATTGTGCTGTTATTCAGACACTGAGCTAGGTATATTGTTGTTTTGCTCAGGCGTTTTCTTCTCCTTGTCAATACATGTTAAAGATGGTGTAAAGACTGTTGGTTTTAAGGGTAAGACTAACAGTAAAAGAATATAGTCTTCACAGGTATAGTAAAAGAACAATCTGGTGGATCACACATTGTCAAGAATCCTTTCCTTCCAGCCAGACAGGACTCCATGCTGCCAACCCCATAGTTTTGGCTCGCTTGCTCTTCCCTACCTCTGTTTCCACTCTTTCCCCAAGCTGAAATGTCCCCCACTCTCTGCCCTCTGCCGATACCCAAATGCTCATCTTCTAGGCCTTCTATTTATCTGACATGCCCTCCACCCTCTTCCTACTCCCTTGAGGTCTCTCTCATGTAGATATCTCCCCTTGCCTGGACCTGGCCCCAGAAGGCCCAGTGGCCTCACCCCTCCTCTGATCATGAGGATCACTGGCTATCTGAATAAAACACACATTGCCTGCCTTGTGAGTTAATGCTTCAGTCCATGCCAACAGTGGATGCTACTGGAGGACAGGCCACACTGTTTTATTTTCTCTTCATAATATGTACTTGACATGTGACATTTTTTAAGACTTGAAAAGCAAAGGAGTTGTCCAGGTGGTGCTCCTCATTTAGATGACATTAAGCAACGTAAAATTTACATTATTAAATGTCTGTGTACATGATTCATAACTTCTGTGACAATTCTATCAGTTCTTTCCTCCATATAACCCCTTTCCTCTTCCCAACCCTGGTTTTTGGCTTCATGTTTATGATAGACTAATAATTCATATTTTTCAGGGTATGGTAATATTTTCTAAAATAACACAAGAGCCAGCTCCATAGCTTTAAAACTACTTTCTGCTCTTATATTTTATAATCCCAGGAAATATACACATAGAAGTTGTTAGGAAGTAGAGACACTTTTTCGTTGGCCTCTACAAATAAATAAAAGAGCCCATGGAAAAAATATTGGTTCTGGAGGGCTCAGAAAAACTCTTAGAGAATCTGCTAAATAATATTTTTGTCTGCTGTTTGTAAATGTGACTCGCTTTGAAACCATCTGTCATGCAGTCCTTTGGAGACAGCTGAGAAATATTTAAATCTGTGAAAATGAGTATATTTTTGTATATACCAAAGCAGTGTTTTAATGGGTCCCTGCTGCATGTTGTCCAGTGCATTCTTTGAAATGTGATTTTATCCAATTGTCAAGTAACATTTAAAATAGAATTCAAAGAAGGGACATGGCAATGAATGGAGAGGCTGAGGCACAGTTTGTAGCTGTGTTTCTTCACAGAATGAATGAAGAAGTTGTGATGTAGGTGATAGAGAAGTGTTTCTTCATAGGCTTGGGGAAGAGTTGGAATTTTTGCTGCTCTTCCTTCAAATTAAGGAAGCAGCCATTTTCCAGGTTCAGAGAGGACTGTGGTCAGCTGCTCCTCATTTCCTGGTAAAGGGTTAGATTTGTGCAGCCTGAATCGGGTATCGCTGACAGCTCAGCACTTCAACCTTTATAACATTTCTGTTTTCACTGCTGCCCTTGGTCTCTATGGGTAATCTCTCACTGAAGCAGTGTCCAAGACATCTAAATTAATGGCAGTAGCATCAGGAGCTATTGCAGTAACAAATTTCAAAATTATCAAAAAGTCTTCCTCATGTTGAACTGAGAAGGTAGAACTCCACTCAAGGAAACAAAGGTAGAACAAAGGAAAACTCCTTTTTCCAAACACATGTAAGACTAATTTACTGGTGTTTCACACACATGCTGTTATGCGCTATCAATTGTCAAGACAATGTCCTGTCTCCCCAGTAAAATATAAGTTTCTTGAGGGCCAGGATCTTGTCCAGGGTAAAAGCAAGTGTCAGGGCTGGAAGGAACTCTCGAGCTCAACTATCAGAGATGAGAAAATTAGAGTCAAATTACTGGTAAATGGTAGAGTTGGAACTCAGTCAAAGGCCTTCGGATTCACAGCCCAATGACATCTCACCATGCCATTCTCCAAGATCTGACAAAGACAGGCTACACAACTACTGCCCCACAGAGAGCAATGGGACAGAGACTTCTCTTATAATATCTGGACACAATCCATGATAAAGAAAGTATATCAATATCCAAAAGAATTGGAAACTGGTACTCAAATACATGTGAGATATGTTCATAGAAAATTATTTGCAAAAGCTAAAAGGTGGAAAAATCCCAAATATCCATCAGAGAATGGATGAATTAACAAACTGTGGTATATATACACAATGATGGTCTTTATAACTATTTATGCATCTTTTTGTTATTTCTTTAGGATAAATTCCTGGGCATGCAAAACACAGAAGCAACACAAATGTCCATCAACTGATAAGTGAATAAATAAAATATGTATATTCATACAATTCAGCCATTAAAAGGAATGAAGTATTGATACATGCCATAACATGGATGAACCTTAAAAACATTATGCTAAGTAAAATGAGCCAGACACAAAAGGACCAATATTGTATGATTCCACTTATATGAAACATCCAGAATAGGCTAATTTGTGGAGCCTAGAAATAGAGGCTATAAGTGGCTAGTAGAAGTGAAAATGGGGAATTATTGCTTTATTGGTAGAGTTTCTTTTAGGTGTGATGAAAAGTTTTAGACCTAATAAGAGGTAGTAGTTATACAACATTATGAATTCACCAAATGCCACTCAATTGTTCACATTAAAATGGTTAATTTTAGGTATGTGAAATTCAACTTAATTCAAAAAAGAAGAAAAGAAAGCATTTTAGCATCTTAGCTCATAGGTCTAGGCCATGACTGACTTCTGGTTGCCCCAACACCAAACAGGGTGTCACTGGGGCACAAATAGTCTTGTATGGCAAGCATGGTGATCAAGAGCATGGGCTTTAGTATCAGCAAGTGATTTAATCTCCCTGGGCCTCAGTTTCCTCACAGTTTCCTGTGAAACAGAGATAACTTTAGAATCCACCTCATGATGTTGTTGCAAAGATTAAATAACATATAGCAAGAGCTCAAAAGGTGACAAATAATATTTTAGAACAGGTGTATAAATGAGAAGAACTCAATTTAAATAGTAGCTATTATCTACAGTAGGTCATCAGCCTGAAAGAAACAACAAAGAAGCCAAGTAAGTATTGGGTCTTAAAAGTGCAGCATCTCATCCTATTACCATTATACAGTCTGACAGCCAGGCACCCAGCCTCTCCTGATTAACAAAGATGGGCCATGCCCCTTACATAATCTGTAGCTATTACCCTTGACTCTTCTTACTAGTTTCCAACTATGTTTTGCACTTAAGTAGTTTCACCTGGTTTTCTGCTTTTGGCTCTATAGCTGGTAATGCCACCAGTTCGTCCCTGTGGTACTTTGTATATGCAGTTACTTCTCAGTCTTCATCCTCAGATCTCTCTCCAGGACTTGGTTGCATTCATGCTTCCAGATCTTCTAGCTCCTGAGCATCCTGAGCAGGCCTTGATAACTTGGCACTGTATTCTAGTCATCAGCCATACCCATGCCACCTGAGAGGCCCAAGGTGACAAATTTGGAGAGTAGTTTCTTGGTAAGTGTTTGAGAATAATGCAAGAAGAAAGAAGACCTTTGTTTAAGTGAGCTGAGATACGATGTAAGTAAAAGACAGGGACGATTAGGGAGGAAAGAAAAGAGTAAGTAAGAAAACTGAGAGCTTCTCTTCACCAGGACAGTGATGTTCATTTAAAAAAAATATTCTTTTTGAGACTGTACAGACATACGTATGTCTGTATGTTTATACACTACCCCTAACCCTTCCACTGAAAAAAAAAATTATGTTTGTGGTTTGTTATAGCCCCACCTATTTGTATAACATACATAAAGTGCATAAATATGAAGTGTCTAGCCTGATAAATTTTTACATATGTATACACTCATGTAACCACCACCTAGATCAAGAAACAGAACATTCAAACTCTCCCAGAGGTTTTCTCAAGAACCTTTATTCATAGTAGCTAAAATATTGACAAAAACTAGCAAATTTTCAAAATCACATAATGTGTACATATTTATTAAAGATAGAGAAACTGAAGAATCTCTAGTTTAAAGGAATAAAAGTAGGGGGGGGGTCACAGCAATTAGATTGAATTATCTGAAATTGGAAATTTGACCTATGAAAACAAATTTTTCTTGATACATTATTTTAGCTGCCTCCTTACCTTGACTTTGAGAAATCAAGGGAAGAAAGTCAAGTTTCTCCTGGAGGTGGTGGAAGTGCCAGTTTGGGGAAGAGCTTCTTTCTTATTTCTGCCAATTTTTGTGCATCCTCTCTCCTCCTGCACAAGCCTCCTGCATGTTGGAACAGAGCACTGCGTACTCTGAGAATTAAGAAAATGTTGGTTAGAATTATGAAAAGTC
This sequence comes from Eidolon dupreanum, assembly GCA_028627145.1. Classification (NCBI taxonomy): domain Eukaryota; kingdom Metazoa; phylum Chordata; class Mammalia; order Chiroptera; family Pteropodidae; genus Eidolon; species Eidolon dupreanum. The sequence continues at coordinate 82,572,134 of CM053505.1, read as the reverse complement.
ACTTTGGGTAAGGGAAGCTTGTACATGTCAGCAGAGAGGGACATGGGAAAGGCCAAGCCCCCCTGTGCTGTGTGTATAGCCTGGATTCAGCTAGATGCTCGGAATGTCTGTCCAGGTTTAATAGTTGCCTTGATCATTTGAATATGTTATTGTTATAGCAGCAGTAACAGCAGCAATTCCATAGACATTGCCCATCAGTGGTTAGAAAATGACAAATGTCAAACTATGTCTGACCCTGACTCTTCAACTCTTTTTATCTGTGGTATCTCTTTGGAATAAAAATGCCTACTCCCTGCTGGGTCTTCTTAAAAATGCGCATTGTCTCTTCACATAAAGGCAGGGATGATGGTGCTATGGAGAAAGAATAAAAAGAAGAGGAGGAGAAAAAAGAAAAAAAGGAATTCATACTGATTTCTCAGGTTTGAAGTGCAAGTCCAAAAACCTGTTGGGCTAAATTAAGAACTTTCCCATGTCACTTAAAACATTTTGTTGCTTTTTATTAAACAGGGCCTTGGTTTTGCAGCTCGGTTTCCTGATCCTCACAGAGGAGGAATAGGTTTCATAACGTTCAGGGCCAGAGTTGGGGAGGGTGCCCTTCTGCTCCTTGGAGCCCTGTGAGAGTGAAGCTGACACCAGATAGCTTGTCTGTTTTTCCAAACGAGGTAGAGAATGAATATAAAATATAATATTCAGTACCACGTCACTAGGTGTCCTCTGCAACTTGAACCACAATGTACCTGATGCTTAGGAGCCCTTGCTCTCAGGTGAAATCCTGAGTAGAAGCAGTGAGGTTGGAAAACACCATTACTATTGCTGCCATTCTAGTCAGAACCTATGCTTTGCCTGACACTCTTTAACAGGCTTGAAATTTCAAACATAAAGGGAAAAGTTAAGTTTGAGGTAGACTGATTAGACAAATGCCAAGGTCTCTTCTACATTTCACATTCTAGTAGTACCTGCTCAGACAATGCTTTGTTTCCTGCCTCCACCATCTTTTTACCTGTATGATTTTCTCATCAGCTGGGTGAGATGTGGAAGAGTAACATGAAACAATTTTGAAAAATGAATGTTCCAGAAGTGCCTTCACAATCTAAGTGCCAAACGCAAAGTATCAGTGTTTTTATTTAATCAAAAGCATATGAAGAAATACTTTTCTTTCTACGAATGAACCACTTATGTCCAGTGGACAAATTTGAGAAGGAACTCTCTCCCAATTATATTGAAATGCACATTTCACATCTAAAGCTGTAGGTCGAATCATGTGTAACAAGTTAGAGTAATGAATACCTCTGGCAACCATTTTGCCATCACATGGAATTGTAATTACTGAAAGTGGATTCTTTTTTTCCAGTTATTAGAAATGCTCTTTATAAATCAGACTATAAACAAAATATTAGGTATAGAGAAGACTAAACAGCTTCCTTCCTATATAGCCTTTGGTCTTGGTTCTCCTATGAGCATGAGACATGAGTTGCAATTTTTACAAAAGCTGCATACTTCATGAAAACTTTATCCCAGTAGTAAAGTATGAGAAAATAGCAATGTCCACAGAAATGTGATTATTGCATAAGAATTCCCATGTTACTCTTTGGGCCTCAGTTATCTCATCAGGGATATGGGGATAAGAAACACCTTCCCTGTAGTGAGAGAGCCATATTGTATGAAAGTAACTCAGATCCCTCTCTGTTCTACAACTTGTATAATTCAGTGCTAATTATGGACCAATACTAATGTAATTCATGTGTCTCAATACAAGATTATTAGATCAATATACTATCATACTAAAAAGCATATCAATGCTGGCAGGGCTGGGTCTGAGCAAATTGGGAAGTAGATGGAATTTATAATAACTATAATAACAATAGTATTAGCTAATATTTCTTGAGGTCCAACTTTTGAGCTCTATGAAAGAAGGGACATTGTTTTATTCATAGCTATATTCCCAAAGCCTAGAAGAGTATTGATCCTTGAGAACTACTTGTTGACTAGAGGAATAAGTGAAAAGATAAATAAGTGAATGCTTTGAACCAGGTAGTATGCTAAATGCTTTCTGATTACTTCAGTGTATATACATTGTCTACTCCATGCCCGGTGCTGAGGGCACAAAAAGGAATTCGACATGCTCCAGGACAAGAGGAATGCTTTTCATATATTTTCTCTTATAATCCTCATAGTGTAAGCATGACACATGAGAAAAGTGAGGCTCAGAGAGGGTAAGTTACTTACCTAAGGACATACAGACAATAAATGGCAGAGCCAGGATTCAGCTCTCATTCTGCTTGACCCCATTGCCTAGACTCTCTCCCTGAGAAATACTGCTTTTTCTGTTTGTCTTTATTTATTTCCTGCTCTTCATACAGAATTCCTGGATGAAGGAATGTTGGGTCCTCAAAACTTTGTTGAAAAGACTGCAGTGGCCTAACTTGCCTCTTTTCAGTCCATCCTATGCCTCCTCACCTCCACAGATCATTTTTCCTAATATACTACTTTTGTCTTTTCACTCTATGCTTATACGTTTTCAGTGGTCATAGGATCAAGATGGCACTGTCATCCCAGGGTAATGTGTCCCCATTATCTGGCATCTTATTTCATGATAGTCTCCTAGATGAAACTGTATTCAAGTCAAGACAGTATCTTCACTGGCCTCCATTGGCCTCATACATCCCCCCCCACATCCCCCACTCCTTCTCTCTGCCTAGTGATACCTCCTTATCCTTCATGGCCCAAAGGAAGTCCTACCTTTTCCACTCCTTTACCCATCAGCCTTGCACTATCTTCAAAGTTTTCTCGGGTATGTTTTGTGCTTGAGACATAGTGAGGAGTGGCTGCATCACTGAACTTAGACTCAGAGGGCCTCAGTTTAAGACTCTGAACCAGTTTCCCCATCCATAAATTATGGAAAAATAATATATACTTCACAGATAATACATGTGAAAGAAATTCCTAAACTCTGCAGTACTAAACAAATATCAGCTATTATTGAGAGATTGTCTCATGGAAGACTTTTTAACCAAGGAGTATGACACTTGAAAATGATGCTATAGGAAGATTAATTTTGTGGCAGTCCCTGAATGGATGGATAAAGAGAGAGGTTGGAAGCCAGAAGAACTGTTAGGAGGCTGGCTCTACAATCCAGACAGGAGGAAATGGAACCTGGACAAGGGTTGATGGCCATTGAGTGGAAAGGAGAACTCAATTGATCCAGGTGATTAATGAAGAGAGAGGGAGTGTGGCAACTATGGCACTGGGAGAACAGTGGAAAACACTGGCAGAAACAGGAAAGTGTGGTGGCTGGGGACCTGGAGCTGGTGGTTAAAGCTGTAAACACAGGTGAGCTCTCCGAGGGAGAACGCAATGTAGGGCAAACTTCAGTAATACTGAAGGGAGGTATACTAGAGGGAGGTATGGTACAGGGACAGACTACACATATCAACTCCTTTGAAGTGACTGATCCTTCAATTGCTGGAACTTCTGTAAATTCCCAGAGGGACCAAGAGGAAACTGACAATATGAAACAAACAGCACATTGGAATGACTGTCCTGGGGGACATATATTGTCTTGTGTTATGTTTGCCAGTTCCTTGCACCATGTAGATATGGATTCTACCTCCCCAAGCAGTTTGCCAGATCCTCAAAGGCCTCTGGTTTTTCATGTTTCTAGAGACTTCACAGAACCAATCTTTGTACATAGCAAGTGGTCTGGAGACACTATTGCTTGATTGATTGAAAAGGAGTGGTGTGAGGCAAGAGAGGAAATTTACTTGATAAAATCTAGGCTGAAGATAGGCTGAGTTTGTCCCATGAACTTTTAAGTGTTCCGAAGTAGTCACTAACATTTAAAAATCAGGAGATTTCAGATATTTCTTTTATTCCCTTGGGAAACTGCCCACCAGGTGAATCTGTACTCTGGGAGGCAATAGACATTCAAATAAAAATAAAGTGTAGAAGAGTTCTCAGAGGCTGGGGGGTTGAGGAACCCTTAGAGAAAGTACGACCTCTGGTGAGGAGCAAGTTTGGCAGTCATTTTGTGTATGCAGGGCTCTGGAGGCCTAGAAGCAGGAGCCATTAGCACTGCTTGGGGGGAATCTGGGAAGGTTTTCCAGAAGAAGTGATATCTCAGCTAAGTCTTGATAGGTGAGTATAAAGGAGCTGTATTCCTAGCAGGGGTAGGGTAAGGTTGCAAGTAAGTGCATGGCGTGAAGGAAAAATGATGATGTGTTCCTGTGAGATGGAGCAGGGTTGGAAAGGGCCAGTAAGAGAACTGGTAATGTAGACTATAGTCCGAGAGCAAAGATCCAGATCTGTTGAACAACTTGAAAATTGATCTGGAAAGCAACGGAGTACAATGGGGGAGGGGGCGGGGTTAAGTAGGGGTGGAACATTGTTCAGGTGATGTTGTCAAAGTCTTATTCTGATGGCTGTGGGAGAAATGGCTGGGTAGAGGGAGAGACTAGAGAGCTGCAAGAGAACCACCTATCCTAAAGGAGGAAGTCACATTCTGCTCCACATCCCCATGTTTGGCAACTAAGGTAACTCCCCAGCAGGCCAAGAGAAGTGTTCCCAAAGCTGGGAGATGGACCTGATTCAATTAGTTCTTGGCTTGGAGGACAGCAGCAGTGAGTGCATACTTTGTTCTGTCTGCCCACTAGTGAATATGCCCCAGTGCCACATGAGGAGAAACACTTTGCTTGGGAAAACCAAGTATACCATAAATGCATTCTACCTAAGCAAGCCTATGCATATAGGTTTTACCCAGTACATTAAACTATAAACTCCTTTTGGCTTGCGCATCTTCATTCCTGGGGATGAGCAGCATCTGGTACATAGTAGTTGCTCAATGAACACTTATTAATACAAAACAGGGACATGTCTACAGGATCTGGGCAGTTACACATTCACTCCTGACCCTAAATGAGACCCGGAGTTTTTTGTAACAAAAAGTGCATGGGATTTAGTCAAAAGCCTTAAATTTTTCAGTCTTGATTCAGCCACTCAAGAGCCCTATGGGTGTGGACAAGCCACATAACCTTGCTGAGACTCAATTTGCTTATTTATTTTTAAAAAACACTAAAATTTTCTAAGAATACGAGACTACAACTGGAAGCACTTGGCAAACTATAAAGTACTATATGACCAAAAGTAGTCTATCCATAAAATGAAATACTATTCAGTAATAGAAAGGAAGTACTCATACATGCTACCACATGGATGGATCTTAAAAACATGATCCTAGGTGAAAGAAGCCAGACACAAACATTCAGATATTGCATGACTCCAATTATATGCAATGTCAAGAATAGGCAAATCAATAAATGTATAAAGCAGATTAGTGGTTTCTAGGGGCTGGGGGAAGAAGGCAATGGACTTTGATTGCTGAATGAGTACAAGGTTTCCTCTTGGGATGATGAAAATATTCTAGAACTAGAGTGTTAATGGTCGTACACCACTGTGAATGTACTAAATGCCATTGAATTGTACACTTTAAAATGATTAAAATTTATATTTTTGTATTTTACCACAATAAGAAAAGGGAAAAAGTGCTATATGAGTGTTAATCACCCTGAGTTGTTGATTCTTGCATTTTACATGCAGCCACAATCCATTTTTTGCATTCAGAATATTTACAGTATGGGTGCATCTCCACTGAAGAGCCTCTTTGGAAGAGAGGAGTGGGGATGCGGGAGGGAAGGAGGAGCTATGGGCCATATGAAAAGGAAGCTGGATCGTATTTGTTTCATAGATTGCCAGTTGTTCACCCAGTTTGTATTTAAATGAAAGGAGGCTTTGAAGTGGGAGCTGCCTTTGAGCAGAGCTTGGGGTTCCTGCCTTGTGTGGTAAAGTTCAGACTTGTCCAGATCCGTTTTTAGCCAGAGGTTACTGTTTCTGGTGGAAAAGGCTCAAGTTTTGGTTAATAATACTTGAACAAGAAGAGCAGGAGTAAATGGGGGGAACAAAAAATGAGTTCCCCCTGGACTTGGTGTGAAAAGAAGCTTTCTGATGATTAGGGCTTCATGGTTAGGAAGTGTCTTTTTCTCACTTTTGATCACTGGATTTCATTTTCATTATTAATGTTCTCTGCAACTTAGATTGTATTCTCTTTAGTAAAGAACATATTTAAGTAAATGTATCAATTAAAGTTAAAAGTGCTGGGCTAAGCCCTAGCAATGCCTTGAGGACCTGATGGTTATCAGTTTGAGGAAAACCTGTACTATTTGAAAGTCCCTTGAAAAATGGCAGGAAATTCATTTGTAGTTGAGTTTGCATAACTCTCCTAGTTGCAGAGTTAAATGTTCTGCCAACCAACAGAACTTGTCCTACTTACAGACAGGGTCACAATCTGTTTATGTTGATGATCTCCAAGAGTTAATAAAATGTAGAAGTCTGCAGTGGTATTCAAAACGACAGCCACGTTAGTTTCTACAGCTCCTCATAGTCAACCATGTCAACGTGGTTTGCAAACGGTGGAGGAAGTCTCAACAAATTCTATGAGGGAGATAATTGTAATGATGGTTCATATCATCACCCTATGTAATTTTATGGGAATTGAGAGTCTAGCCAAATAATAAGTTCCAGCCCCTTTTATCTGCCCAGTTCCCAGCACAGTCCCGAGGTGTCTGAGGCACTTCTCACTATAACCTCTTAAAGCAGATTGTAACAATAACAACGGTAATAACAAGTTCCCAATCTACACAGTTCCCTTCATTAAAGGAGCCCTGGGAGCTTCAAACACACTCATTAATGGAATCTGACAAAGCTTGAAAGGTGGGAAGACTGGCGTATTTCCAGTTTTCTGGAAGCCAAGGGTCCCAGAGACGTCGTGAAGGTGAAGAATTGGGGGTCTTGTACTACCTTTATTCCAGGTGATCTGGGAGCTGAGTCTCGGATTCTGGACCCACCCCCTAGTTGCATGCAAGTCACTTCTCTTCTCTGGGCCTCAGTTTCTCTACATACAGAAGGAGAGTTTGGGCCAGGTTTCTAAGGGCAACCCTGACTTTCTCCCACAGCCTAGCAGTTGAGGAGTTTCTCCCACTTCAGGGTTTGGTTAGACTGGTAGCAAAACCAGGCATGGTGAGGAAGACTCGAGGCAGGTAGGAGAATGCCTGTCAGAGTTCCCAACAAGGCGGTGCTCTAAGAGCACCGTTTGTTAGGAAGCAAGTCTGAGGAGGCCAGGTGAGGCTCTAGGGCCAGCTCGGAGTCTCAAGTCCCCCTGGTGCCTGCAGGGAAACAATGCAAGTAATGCCAGTGCCTTCCCCTCATGGCCCCAGGACTGGACGGTGAGGAGCGTCCTCGCAGCTGTGGGGCGGCAGCGGAGTGGGGGGACAGATAGAGAGGCCCAAGGGCTTCACTTGGCTTTGGCCCACTGGCAGCGGTCAGGTGGCAGCGCGCAGAAAGCCTAGGACTCAGAGGTGAACTCAGGGATAAGTCTGCAGCTGCTCGGTCCCGCAGGAATTGGACCCTTTACTCCGGAGAAATTAGCCTTTCCTCTATGGATGGGGAAAGGCTGGCAGCGAGGAGCCCTGCTTGGCATATCTCGCAAGGGAGTGCCGCACGCCTGGTGCGGCCCCCTAGGAAGTAGATTTAGCTGCTCCGGATCCAACCCCGCTTCCAGGTTTTCTCCCGTCCCGGCCCTACGAGCTCCCGCCCGTCTCCGCCCCACCTCGCCGTCCGCCCCCTCCCCGTGTGCCGCACGCTGGGCCAAGTTTGCCGAGCGTCGCTGTGCACGCCAGCCAGTCAATCAGCGGCGGAGCCGAGGAGGGCATAACCGCACGGCCGACGGCAGAGTGAGCGAGCCGAGTGGAGCCAGGAGAGCGGAGCAGTGCCAGTCAGCCCGAGCCACTCGCAGCGAGCTCCAGCAGCTGCCGCCCACACGCCCCGCGCTGCCTGCCACCTTACCCTGTTTCCTCGTGCCCCTGTCCCGCCAGCCGGCCAGCTCGACCGGTTTGCTGTCCTCGCGGAGCCCCGAGGTCGCCGGTCCGCGCCTCCGTTCCCTAGGGCCGCGCACCGCCTCTACGCCTTCCTCCTCCTTCTCCTACCCCGGCCGGGCGCCTGGCACCGGGGACCGTTGCCTGACGCGCGAGGCCCAGCTCCACTTTCCTTCACCCCGCGAATCCTCCTCCTGACGCTCTCCTCCAATTCCTACTACAACTCCCTCACCCTCTCGCTCTACTCGTGAGCCCCCGACTCTGCGCGCACCACTTTCCGTCGGGTCCCGAAGGTAGAGCGCGTCTGCGGGCTTCGCACCATGGCACGGCTCGGCTTGCCGGCGCTTCTCTGCATCTTGGCCGTACTAAGCGCCGCGCTGCTGGCTGCAGAGCTCAAGTCGAAAAGTTGCTCGGAAGTGCGACGTCTCTACGTGTCCAAAGGCTTCAGCAAGAACGATGCCCCCATGCATGAGATCAACGGTAGGTGGGAGCCCCCAGGGGGCGAGCGCAGAGATGGGCACCATGGAGGAGGGGCCACAGAAGCCCCCATGCCCCGCCATCCCCGTGCCGGACGCAGGTAGCCCAGAGGGAGAGTGAGCGAGCCCTTGCGTAGAAAGTTCCCGCGGACGCGGCGGCCCTCCGGGCGTTACCAGTGGCGGGGCGCCACCGAATTGCCCGGTGCCACTCCGGCACTCTGCCTCCTCCCCTCCCCCTCAGTCTTCCCAGTCCCAGGAAGCTCCAGAGGACTCTGGCCTGCAGAGTGCGTGTCACCGGCTCCCTCGCCTTTTCCGGGTTGAACTGCTTACTGGGCTCCCCGCTTTGTTGTGTGGGTGATGGGAGGCCGGGTGGGAGAACCTAAAGGTTCCCAGATTCCGATGGGACGCAAAACGTGGAACTTGATGTTTCGTTGATGTTCTTTAAAAAACCCCTCTCTCGCCTCTCTCCCACCGCTGACAAGGATTAGGAGTTTTAGTAACTACAACGGCGGTAGAAGTCGCCTTTAAAAAGCAAATGACTCCACCCCTACAAACCCTGACTTTTGAGAACTCTCCTGTTTTCCGGAAAGTGTTGGATGAAAAGGGTATTTTCCCTCATTCTTTTTTCTCACCTAATTTTAAGGGTTAATTGCACATTGAATTACAAACCTTTGAAAGGACTGATTACAGGAAACCTGAATCTGAGCTTGGAGATGGTTATGCAAATGGGACGCTTTAGCCTGTGGAAAAAGTTCACCGGATTTCGGCGCTGGGGGCGGGGGGGGGGGCGTTGCACGGGGGTATTTGTGAAAGCCCTTCTTGGAATGCAGGTCAGCGGCATTGGCCGGACAGGTCCCCTCTGGGTTGTACTCTCATTCGTCCAACTGTTGCGCGCATCCCCGCGGGCCGCGGTGGGGCCAGCGGCGGCGCAGGTAGCCTCTTCGCCCCGAGGGTTCAGAAAGAACCATGAATCTAGCTGGCTGGTGGCCAACATAACCTAACGCAGAAGAGAGCGATTCGAGCCCTGGGGCCAAGCCTCTCTTCCGAACCCTTCACGGAAGAGAGCAGAGCGCGCTTTTGGCTCTTGGAGATGGTCACCAGGATGGGGCGGGCAGGGGGCCTGCAGCCAGCAAAGGAAATACTGTAATTCCAACCAGACGATTCCAAAGGCTTAGGAAAACTTGGGGTCATTTTTTAGCAAGGCTATTAATAATCTTAGAGATTAAGTGCGGTCATCAATTACATATACATTACAAAGGTAATTGAGGGAAGTTGTTCGGCACTTTCTGATTGTAACCGGCATCTGTCTAGAAATAGAACCCAAGAAATTGTTGGAGCAGCCTAGGAGCCCACTGCACCTTGGCAGTTATCAAATAACACACTACTGATTAGAGAATATTTGCCCTTGAGCTGCCTGTCTTTTAAGGAGCTCAAGTATGTCCTCACAGAGGCAAGATTTTATTGGTTGTAGAGGCCTGAAAAGCCCTCTTTCCTTTCCCTCCCCCCCACCTGTCAGAAAACGTGAAGTGAACTAGCAGCCACTGAAGCTTGGGGGCTCTGCAGGTCAGACCTGGAGTCTTTGTGCCCTGCACGGTTTGGGCTTGGGCCCAGCAGAGATGATTGGCGTGAAGGTTACAGTTGTCATTCTCACATTTTGAAGGGATAGATGCAGTGATGCACTTAATGGGAATGTGACAAGTTTTCATCTTCTGATCATGCAAACAATATGTGCCTTTGAGATGGACTGGAAGCTTTCAGGGAGTGGGTTGTGAAATGCCCTCCCCACTTTTTCCAACTTTGCTCCTGCAGTCTTGCCAAGGCAGGAAGGACATCTTCCCCAACCAGCATCTCAGAGAAAAGGAAGTTTGATGGGTGCTCAAGGGATGTGCTAGGTGTTCCTTTTGATCATCAGAAAACACCTGAGGAATATTTTTGCATGAATGTCTATCCAGACATTTACCCCCCAAAGATAGGAGAGTCATTAGTGACCAGCAGCAGGAAATGGAAGCTAATGTGCTCACACCCAAAACATTTTATTCTTTTTGTCTTGTCCTTCATCTCCCTCCCAGGGCTGCTGCTTTTATTTCCCCTTTTGAATGACCTACTGGACTGCATTCTCCTGAAGAACAAAGGAAGTGCCTTTTTAGCTGGAATCCTTGGAAGACCACCAAGGACTTTAGCTCATGCAGTGCAATTTCGCACCACTTTCAACAATAACAAAAATGCATGACTGAATGGCTCAAAAATGTGGAGTGTTAGAGGCATTCATTTGAGTCTAGGACACTGTCACAACACAGACAGACCCAAATAAATACCTTTAGATGGTCAGTATAGAAACGGGTAATCTTTACCATCAGCCTGGCCTCTCCAGATTCATACGTTAGCCTTGTCTTCCCTGGGCTACACTCGGATAATTTTGGTCATTTTGGGAAGGGTAGTCAATATAGTGACTTGTATTCAGCTTGTGTCTGAATGAATTGCCACTTGCATTGGTAGGGGGTGGATACGTATTTTTTAAGTGCAATATGTCCAGGATTGTTTTCCAGGCAAAGGTCACAACGTCTGGGTGCCTAGCCCCAGGCTTAGCCCAAGTTTAAGGTTTTATTCTTAAGGGCCTTGCACTTGCTTTCTAGAGGTTTAAACAGGCTTTAAGAATACTCCATGTTCTTAAGGACTCTCAGTCTTTTTAGATCATCATTAAGGTGATTTGATGTGTTCTCTAGGGTGTTGGGGGAGTACATCATGCTGACATGGTTTCCAGCTAAGGTCCTACACTGACCCCTGTACTTATATAATGGATAGCCCAGATGCCAAGATTAACACAAAGGATAGTTTTTTGTTCAGCTTTCAATGGGCATATCTTTTTGGAGCATCTACTATGTACAACATTTTGTGCTTGGCATTGTGGAGGCAGCAAGAAGGGCATGAGGGGCCTCTGGCACCAGGACCTTTTCAGGTAGTAGGGAGAGATGCCATGCATACACATAATTGGAATACATGATGTGTGAAAAGTACCATATGAGTAGTACAGATGAGGAGAAAGGAGTGCCCAGGAAGTTCTAAGGGAGAAGGGATTTGGGGCTAAAGCATTAGCTAGGTGATGCTAATTCACTAATAAAAAATAATATTAAGAAATTGAACCATTTTCATCGTGACTTTCTCTATAAAGACAGGATATGTAACAATTGGCATTTATTACTAATCTTTGCTGAAATTGTGTTTAAGAGTGAGGCAGTTGGTTAGAAATGTTCTTAAGCTTGCTAGGGGCCCCTTCCATAGTGACCTTGAATGATACCAAGGAGAACTTCTTATCATAGTTGTGATTTTGGAGTTTTTGTTTCCTGTTCTGTTTACGTTCATGAGTAATGCACCTGTGAGTGTGTGCAAACACACACACACACACACACACACACACACACACACACGTGTATACCCCTAAGGATTCTGGGACGTGCATAATCTGTAAGGATTACATTGAAAAGTGTGAGGGGGAGAGGTGGGAATGCGTTCTGATACTGAATTGATTATTGCATGTAACACACAGTATATGTCTTCGAGTTTTGTATTGCCTCTTCCCCATTCTAAGTAGATGGATTGGATTTGCAGAGAACTTGTGATTGTCTATTCTCTTGGAATCATCAGTTCGACTCCCTGTGTTTCACTTGAGAAGAGGATCTAATTAAGCCACAGGGAGTATCAGTATAGAAATTGTCCCAGGTAGTACAGGAACTTCCTCCTGGATATGCTTATAAAAGAACTTAATAAGAGTTCTGGCTTATACAGCTCAATCTTTAGTTAAAACATATAAACATAAAATGTTTGATGCAGCATAATTTATTTCTTTTATTTGACTCACGGGTTGCATGCAATTTCAGAATTAGCTGGAAACAACTGAGGAATGAAAAATGGAAGTTTTTGTTGTCTTTACAAAGGAAACAACATCAGTATTAACCTAAATCAGTTGGAAGTGTCTCTGGCTCCCCAATAACTATTTTACTACTTGAGGTTGTTTCCATATATGTTTACAGAAAGTGTATACTGGCTTTGTGAAAAGAGACAGTAGCTCTTGAGTGCTTTCTCTGGGCCTGGTCCTACACTAAGGGCTTTACATAATTGTCTCATTTAAAATCGACAACAACCCTATGAAGTCAAAATTACCTTCATTCACCCCCCATTTTACAGACAAGGAAATGGAGATCCAAAGAAATTTAGAAATATATTCAGCCTCACAGCTAGTGAATGGTAGAGGTGGGATTTGAACCTAGGTCTTATATGATCCAGAGTATAGTCTATGCTATGTTGTACAGATAGTAAGACAAGAAAGTACCTTCCCAACTTCTATGAGGCCTGATTTTAGAAATATAAGCTGTGAGAGAGCAATGAATTAACTACTAGTAAAAGACAATCATCACAACACTATTGTGATGCTGTAGTAGAGAATCCAATCCAATCATGTCCTTTGCAGGCAGTTTTATACCCAGACATAAACAATCTGGTGTTAACAGGAGCGATATAAATTGTAATTCCTGGGCCATTTGGAGCCAGTGATGGCTTCTGAGGAGGTAAATGTCAATAGTCAAGCTGTTTTAGGAAGATAGCTTGTGGCATTGCTAGTTAAGGGTTGCTGGAGCAAGGAGGGAATAAATGCAGGGAGAGCTGTTAGGAGACTGTTTTAAATAGTTCTTAACTGATTTACCTGCCACTTTTCTGTTACCCTCTCATTCCGTCCTAAATGTTGCCAGCTTTATTTCCTCTCAGCAGTGATTTGAATGGAGTCATTTCTCTGCTTTGAGCTTCAATGGCTCCACATATCTCAAATGACACTTTCATTGGGTCACTTCTAAACTCCCTAGGGTTATGTACACTCTTCTTACTAATTCTCTGCTTGCATCAGATCCATGGTCTTTGCACATAACTATATTGCATTATAGTTAATTGTGTGTGCAGGCACATGTGTGTCTTTTTTTCCCCTAAATGTAAGCAAGCTGAGGACAGAGATGGCAGCTCCTGATATTTTTGTGTGCCCAGTAGTACCAAGTACAATAGTTAAACAAGTGAGGAGTATGACATAGATAATTCTATTGCATTCTCTGTGAGGATACCAGTGCTATGATGGGATTATACTGTCTTGATGATAGATCGTTATCCCATGGACCTTGTTCTTCTGGTAATCTTTTGGATCTAAACTTCTGAAGTGAAATAAATTTAGAGTAAGGCTCCATGATATGTTGGTATTACATGGAGAATGTTTTTATACTTTGGGGGGAGTACTCGTCTTCATCACTTCATTATAATAACCATATGCTCTAGGAATTTTTCAGAAAGATTCAGAATTCTGTTTTTCTTCTCTTTTTGAATTATACTTTTTAAAAGAACAAACAGTTGAGACTTTTGTGATTAGGCAATTTAAAATAAAGCAAATTTAGAGAGTAATTTAACACATTAGATTCAGAATGTAAAGCTGTTCAGTGCACATCAGTTACCTTTTAAAAAATTAAAATCTTGAGTTTTATGTCTTTACCAAACAGAGGAACACAGGCTTAAGAACATCAGAATATTTTATGTAAGCAGACACCAAAATACGAACAGGTAAGAACTAGCATTTTCATTTCCACTTGGTTAAACATCTGTTGCTTACTATAGAGAACATGAAAGTGCAGAAAATTCATGAAGCAATTCCATCCTGGAGGTAATTTGAAATATTATATTTAAGTTCTGATGCATTTCATTCAGCAATCTGGTGGGAAAGAAAAATCAAAGAGATCTATCAGCCAGGTATTCAAGTTTTGAAAAAGGAACTCTAACAAATGTTAGAAATTAGGAAAAAATTGAATGGAAGAGTTAAAAAAAGTCAATAACCTCCAGGAAGCCTGGAAACTATGTAAAAACATCTTATTGGAAGCCCAGATAAATGTATGCCAGACATCAAAAAGACCAGCTGCTTAGGGGAAGAAAAAAAGAACCCGGCATGACTAACTGGCAGAGTAAAAGAGGCTGCTTCAGGGAAAAAGGCATCTTTCACAAAATGGAAAGAGTTTAAGCCAAGAGAAGAGGGAAGTCCATGACGTATGGCAGGGCAGGTACAAACTAGAAATTAAGTGTGCCAAAAGAGAATTAGAGGTGATAGAAAGTAAGTGGTCTGAAAAGGAATTGGAGGGGAACCTGGCAAGGGATTTGAAAGTAGGCCCATGTGATATTGGTGAAAAGGGTGGGCTAAGTCCAATTTATCCGAGGAAAGGCAATGTGGCTTTTTAAAAGAGGAAACCATGCCTGATAAACCTCCAAGAGTTCTTTGAGAGAAAAGAAGGGGATACTAGGGGAAACATACATAGTTTAGGTTTTCAAGAATTATGTAATGGGATTCCAAGGCAAAGAATATTAAGAAAATGCATTTACTTTGGGCTAGATAGGTGGGGATGTTGGTTTACTGAGGAGAGAAAGTTAAAATAGAGGCAGGAGAAACACCACTGTCCTAGATGGAATAGTTTACATGGAGAGGACATGGTTTATCGGAAAGAGCAGTTCTAGCCTAGCTCTGTGATAAATTAGTTGATACCTTTGGTGAGGTTTTTTTCTCTTTGTCTGAAAAATAGGAGTGAGGAGTGTTAAGAGTGCTGGATTAGGTCAGGGATTCTTAGCCCTGGCTACACATTAGAATCACTTGGAGAGCTTTTAAAATCAAATGGCTTGAGTAGCACCCCAGACTAATTAAATCATACATCCTGGCAGTGAGACTAGGTCATAATAAAATTTTAAAAGCTCCCCAGTGGTTTTGATGAGCAGCCATCGTTCAGAACCACTGCCCTGGATGGTCTCTGATGTCCCTTCCATCTCTAAGATTCTGCAATTCTAAATTTTCCAATGAAATTCACAGTGTTGTCTCAGTACAGAGCTCCAATTTAGACTCAGTGCATGCTTGTGTTAATTTGGGTTACTTGCATTTAAGAGGAAGGTTTGTTAAACTTAGAAAAAAATATTTTTTAATCAAGATTCAGTATATGTCATAATCAGTGATGCTTTGCTGAGGGTAGAGAAATAAGACTAGGGCATTGGGAGTACTTTGGAGAGAATTAGAAAGGAATCCAACCTTGTTATTTATTGATTAGTTGTCAGTGTGCTAGGTGATATTTCTTCCCTTTCCCTTTATTGGTAAAAAAAAAATAAATATATATATCTATATATCTTTATCCCTTACTTTAATGTCCTCTTTGCCATGTGTTTATTCTCTTCAAGTACCTTATCAAGAAATAGAAGTACGGTAAATCCCTAGGCTTCTGGCCTGCACAGCCATCCAGAACACAGCTGGGAATGTGGAAGTGAGCAGGAAAGCTAAATGATGGAAACAGCTGTCATAAAGCCCATGCATTCTATCTGCTTGGAGAAAAGGCCTTCAGAAATTTATCATCCACAATCATTTTTTGAATAGCTCATCTATCAACAGCAGATTGCTAGGTGCTGGGGATTCAAAGAAGTTTAAAACTGAAACCAAGCTTTTGAGGCACTTACATTCAAATTAGGTAAATAGGCTTTGAATGTGAGAAGATAAACCACTTAGGTTATCTGGCTTCCCAGTCAATGGCTGATTAGAAGTAACAAGTAATGCTGGTCCAAGAGTGGCAGGGTAAGATGTAGGGATGGTTTTAGAAGCAGGCAAGGTGACATAATGGGAGAAGTCAGAGATGCCAGTGTGAAACAGGTGGTGAGACCAGAAGCTGAACAATAGATCCAGAACTTGCTGGTCTTCGCAGTTTGAGAACTTTTGGAATGGGTGAATGCTCAGAGGCACCTCTGTAACTCTTGAGGGCACTGTATATTTCAGGGAAGTATTAAAGAATTGTGTTTGGTGTATTCTAATTTCAAAATTCTGAAAGTTTTATTTTAGAA
The DNA here is from genome assembly GCA_028627145.1 of Eidolon dupreanum. Classification (NCBI taxonomy): domain Eukaryota; kingdom Metazoa; phylum Chordata; class Mammalia; order Chiroptera; family Pteropodidae; genus Eidolon; species Eidolon dupreanum. The sequence goes on along the minus strand of CM053505.1, from coordinate 82,555,852 downwards.
AGAGTGGACATAGCCAAAATAGAAAATTTGTACTAGAAAGAGAAGAAATCAGCTAACTTGCACATTTACCTGTTTAGAGTACCTAGTTCCCCAACAGTGCTGGATCAATAAGGACTCAATTTTATGTGTCACTTTGTCCTTTTCTTTTTTAAAAAATAGGTTAAAGCCTGTATGTTATTAATTCAGTCTCTTATTCATATCAGAGCATTTGATTGGTGACTTTATTCCTCTCTATCTTGTCTTCTAAACCCTCTAGAACTCTCAAGTTACATTTAGTTCCTAATACTGTTACTGTATGCTGTGCTCACCTTTGGAAACTGACATTCTGACCTGAAGTCACCAGAGGCAAGAGTTGTTTTTTTTGTAAGAGTTGACAGATTTAAATATTTTAATATCAGTTTCCCTGTTAAATGTGTATCAAACTAAGTAAATATATAATCACAATTAAAGAAACACTAGAAGTTAAGGATGGGAGTACTGTATTAGGAATGAACATATATTTGATGGTACTTGTTTCTGACCTTGTGGCTATCTGAACCTTAAAATAAAGCCCTTCTTGCCCAATTATGCCTGATCTGAGAGACCATGTATCTCCAATTTCTATTGCATGGCATGGTAAATGGTAGGTATTTGAGAAATGTTTGCAGTTCAAAAATAAGTTCAAGCGTGATATTTTACTTTTGTATTTATTCTAGGAATGGTTATTTCTATTTATGCCTTTTTAATTCAATAAATTTATTTTAAGCTATTTATTTACAATTTTCTAATACATTCAGTCCTAGATGCCTAAGTAAGAAAGGGAAAAATAAAGTTTTTTTTTTTTTTTAATTTAGAGTGTCATTATTTATCTCAGCTTGCTTGTAGGCAGGATCTGAGTATTTCATGTGGTTTGTTTTAATCTTGGGAAACAAATAGTTTCTTCTTACATTGTCTGTTCCAGACATTAATAGGAACTTAGCTGTACTGCGGAGGTGCTTTTAAAGAAGAGAGGCTGGCTGCCTTTGCCCCTGTTTCTTGCTTCAGCCTTTCTACCAGGTGCTCACTTCCCTCTTCTCCAGAAGGCTCAGGTCAGGCCCCAGGCAAGATCGCTGTCTTTGTCTAGTCTAACTCTAGGTCACCTGGTTTCATCTTCATCCCAGCCATTCATTTCATGCTAGTCCTGTCTTCTCACAGCTACTTTGTCAATTGGCATTTGCCAGCCTCTTTTCAGCCTTTTGGACTTCTGTCTATAGGGTCAAACTAGAAGCGGTTTCTTTTGGACTGCAGAGATTTTTTTAGTTCTCCAAACCCTTGATGTCTGCATTCCAGCAAGCATTAAGCCATAGAATAGTTTTTTCCTTCAGTTATTGTTTCTATTTCCACCACATGGTTTGTCTCCATTGAGTTTTCAGTATGGTGTTTGGTTAGAGATGAAAACAAAGCACCATGTCCTTGAAAACTGCAGTGTAAAGCATGTGGTTAACAGTTACTACTTGCAATGGTTCAGTCGGAGTGGGAGTATCATTTTTCTTGGCAGTCACTTCACAGCAAGTCCTGTTTCCTTAGTGCCAGAATAAGCAGTCATTACATTCCTTACAATTTATAGTCAAATTATTATCTGCTATTGTTAAAATTGCCTTAATTATGGAATATTTGCCCATGTTAAGATTTTAAAAAGCAAAACAAGACAACTTTTCACTGGTGTACTTTAGAAATAGTCCTTAAAAATCACTCCCTGTCTAGGATGTTGGAGGCTATTATGAGGAATAGTTTTTTTGTGTGTTTAATGGGAAGAATTTTTTTAAGGGGAGGAGTGCAATGGTTCACTTTAAACTAAATTTGAACTGAATGCCCCCAGCTAGTTAGATGGTTAATATTCTGCCTCGTTTATCCCCAGTTTGGAATTAACTTTTTTCCCCATGCCTCTTCAGGTCCAGTGGGTCTGGGCATGCTCTGGGGAGAAGTTTCTACTAGTGAGGGGTCAATTGATCATTACACAGTGTGGCAATCTTAGAAGATGGTCTTGTATCTTTTAATTTGGAAAGCAAATGAAGAAATCACCACTTTCTAAAATAAGGGACCGTGTCAGTTTTCTGAACAAAGATTTAGGTGACTGAGTGGGTAGAAGATTTTCTGCTTAGATGCTCTTTCATAATGTCTGTGTTCGAGCTCTGCTCTCAAGATGTATCCAGAATCTGTTCTCTTCCCATCTCAACAACTACTAGCCTGGTCTTATCCTTCATAACCTCTTACCTGGATTATTGCAGTTGCCTCTAACTATTCTCTGCTCTGGCTCTTGTTCTCCCACTGCAGGCTATTCTCAACACATCAACCAGGATGATCCCTCTCTGTTAAACCTTAAACCTAACTCAGATCATATGACTTCTCTGCTCAAGATGCTCCAGTGGTTCCTCTTGTCACCCAGAGTGAAAGCCAAAGCTTACAAGTCCTTACACGATCTGCCCGTCCTTCTCCCCTTGGTCCACTGCACGTGGTAGTCTCTCTTTTGTTCCTCAAGCACACCAGGCATACTCAGAGGGTCCTTTGCACTTATTCTCAGTACCTAGAACATTCTGCTCCTAGACAGCAAGCAGTGTGGCTCCCTCCATCACATGTTTCAGGGCTTTGCTTACCTATCTCCTTAATGGAGAAGCCTTTCCTGACTTGTATTATATAAAGGTGAACACCCACACATACACTTAGCCCCTCTCCTTCTCTGCTTTATGGTTCTTTGCAGCTCTCCTTATCTGACCTGAGGACTGGGACTTTGTCTCTTTTATTCACTGCCCTATACCTAATGTCCAGCACGTTGCATGGCACTCAAAAACGTTTGTTAAATGAATGCATGAAAGAGTACTCTTTGTAAGTAGGATGGTCTGAGGAAGAAGCTTTCAGAGGGCACAGTTGACTCTTTAGGACTTGTGAGTGTGAGGCTACACATTCGAACCCCCATCTATAGAAAGGGGGTGCCTAGGCTAAAGATTCATTCATTCAGTGGTTACTTACTGAGAGCCTGCTAATTGATCAACACTCATGGAGCTCACAGTCTAAATAGTGGGACACATACTGACTCCAGAATTCTACAGATCAGTCTTTAGTTACAGTTGCGAAAACTACTTTCAAGGAATAGCACTCGGTGAATGGTAATTGGGGTTCAGCATAATGTTCTTCAACATGTAGACACCACATCTAGGCCCATAGACCCTTCTTATTTCCCAGGAACAGTGCTGCTTACAGCGGTACTTGAATGACCAGTGTCTTTTTCTGACAGTGGGTCTTGAGGTGAATTCTAGAGCACTTGGTGGAGTAGTTCAGGAGAGACGGAGCTAAGTTAGGCTTACATGGAATACTCTTTTCTGGTTATAGACCTTGGCCATCATTTTAGGAATTGGGCTTACACCAGAAAATGCAAAATGAACTTTTGTGCCATTTTGCTCTATTTTCTTGGAGTGGTCTTCAGAGGAACAACCACAGTACTATCAGTACAAAAGACTTTTGTGGATGGACCTTGAAATAATCATGCTAAGCGAAATAAGTCAGACAAAAAAGGTTGAAAATCAAATGATATCACTTATATGTGGGATATAAACCCATAAGCAACAAATGAACAGGACAAACAGACTGACTCATGGACATGAACAATGGACTAGTGGTAACCAGAGGGGAGGGGAAAAATTTTAAAAATGTTAAAAAATAATAAAAAAGTAAAAATAAAAAAAAACAACAAAAGACTTCTGGCTTTTGTGAAAGGTTGGTGTACTCTCATTCCTATGGAGACCACAGAAATACTAATTTTTAGAATGGTGAGTGGCTCAAAACAAACCCCTCTAGCTCAGCAATGATTGTTATAGTAGAACTCTGGTTGAGCAAAACATGGACCAGATGCACCTGTCAATTGGTAGCAAAATTCCTTCTCTTTCTCAAGCCTTTATTAATGGTGATCAAGTGTGCAGGTTGCCAAGAGAAGAGGAGGACCCTGGCTGTGGGGAACAAGTGCAGTGGCTGGCCAGGGATTCCAGATGGTAAGCAAATGCAGCCTGAGTGGAATGTTCTAGCTGTTATCATAGCAGGATGGAAAGGAGCCTTCCCTGCCATATACTGAGGCTCTGAGAACAGGGTTTTTTCCTCCTTTCAAGTAAGTTCATTTTTTCAGAATTTTATTTTTAATGTAAATATATTTGATGTTTTCCAGAATTTTAGATGAATACCGTACATAAAAATAGGGCCCTATTTTTGTTAGTTTGTTCAGAAATTCAAAGCTCTGATGAGAGACTCTGAAGCTACAGTACATACAAGCACCACCTTGCATGCCTGGCAGTTTAACCTAGAAGTACATAAGTAGTCATGAAATCCCTGTATTCCCAGTGTTTCCTGGTTACAAACCAGTGTTTTTAGCCATCTTCTAATTCAGACCCCTCCTATTATACCAAGGGCAGACTACACTGCAATGACAAGGGCTGAAGGGCTGAAGCCCCAAGTTCTCCATTTAATTCAGTGAACTGACTGCATTTGTAGTAAATTGTATGCATATGTTTGTATGCAAGGGCCAAGGCCAAGTCTTGCTTAGATATACACATTAGGGTGTGTCCTATTTTAAATATGAATTTAAATATGAAGATTATGGCATATACCTCATTTTAAATGTTTTAGGCTTCCTATTAATACAAGGATAAATTGCCTGATTAGGGAGAAACTACCTTAATAAACATTGTTTATTGTTGTCTAATCAATCTAATGTTCCATATGCAAAGAAGTATTCATTGTGTGGACTAAGATGTGTGAGTTCTCGAAAGGGCAAACCAGTCCTGTGCTATCTAAACATACCTTTAAGTTTAGGGATAAGTGATGAATTTGTTTCTGTTTTTATTTTTAGAACAGACACAATATACACCATTTTCACCAATAACCTCTTAATGTTTCTCTTAGAAGCCTGAGATTTTCTTGATTGTTTCTAAGGTCAAGAATGAAGTAAAATATAATGAAATTCTGGGGCAGTGGAGGCAGGGGCTGAGCTTATTTATCTCTGCCAGGTCTGTAATAAAAGGGTTTGCTGAGCAAATGAATGGTGTAAATACGATTAGGAGATGTTTAACACTTATGGAAAGAGTATTTCCAAACACCTCAGAAACAGCCATTTTAATTGAAACCATTGTGTTAATTACAGATATCTGTTTATTGAAGTAGGTCTCGAAGTTGCTTTAGTTTTCAATACTTCTGGTGGGGAGAGTAACTTTGTTTTTAAAAGTGATAAGTTTGCATTTTTTAAAAAACATATTGTATGATTCAGCTTGTATTCCCTGCAGTTAGTTGAATTTATAGAAGACATTTCTGTAATTGACCATATTAGCATGTGGCAGCTCTGCTGTTAGGACAAGATATTTGTTTTCCTTCTTGAAGTCCCATCTCTCGTGTGTTCTCATGTTTTGCAGAAAGGAAACCCCCCAAAATCGAGATGTGTTTTTAATGTGAGAGTAATGCAAGCTGATCACCAAGAATAAAGGAAAATTATTGCATTTGGTGCAGTTATTAATTTCAGAAATGTCTTAGAATCTACTGTGTGCTTGAGTGTTATGTCAATGCTTTGCGGCTTCCTGGGGTGACATTTAAGAGATGCAGATTTAGATTCTACATTTTGCCAAATATAAATTGCCTCAAGTATTAAGTTTTTTTCTTAAAAATTGGTTGTAAAGGAATTTTCACCACTTTCAACAGTTACTTGATGTGTGATCAGTTATGTCATGCCTTAAATTTTTATAATATTGTGTGTTTAGTAGTACATGCTCCAGTTGAAGAAAGTTTAACCCCAACTGAAGACAGTTTCCAAGGGGCCATTAAAATGTACTTAAAATACTTCAATTATGATAGTCATTCTTTGTGAAATGAAGGTAAATTTTGATCATTAATATCGTTAAACAAGACTAGAAGGGCATTTAACTACAGGTAAATGTAAGATGTTGGCGATTTCTTCAAATACCATATACCTTAAGTATGTTTCTTAGCTGTATTGAATTTTGCCCACTGAAATAGTTGACTTTATGCTCATGTTTTTTTTAAAAAATAATTTATTATAACCTTGATTGGACCTTTCTCCTCTTTTCCTTCCTAATATATGTTTTGTTTAATCAGTCAATATTGATATTTTTTTTCCATTAAAAAAGAAACCAAGGAGATATACCTGGTTTCATCATCCCTCTAATTGTTTTGCTAATGGAAATCTGTTGATTCCTTAAATATCAATGGTGCAGTTTTAAAAAGAAACTACTGACCAATTCTTTAACCATGTCTTTAATTTTTAAGCCTGAAACTTTAAGAAGTCACATCATTTTCTTCCAAGGTTTTAAAAATTTAATTGTAATATGAACCCTACTTAAAATTATTTACTCCATATTCAAGAAGATTTCAACAATTATAGCAATAATTGTTGCTAATTATTTTAATAACAATAGATGGCATTTACTGAGCACTCACTATAGGTCTTTTTGAATGCATTATGTAAATAAATCCATTTATATAAATGGAAAATGAAAAGGCTTATGGAAGACTTATGGAACAAAGTATTTTAAAAGCAAGGCTATTACAGTGAATGAGCCATCGTCTGTTGACCAGTAGGCTTCCAGATAGCTGAGTTAAAACAGGATACCAAACTGGCTTGGTTATGCATTTCTCATTTATATGATAAAAGAAGCATAACAGTTCTTTAGGCAATACATTTTCTTGTTGTTGCTAAATCCAGAAAGGATTTATTCTACAGGTTTATATGTAAAAGACATTAAACAGTGTAATAGTATCAACAGCATGATTTCATTTCTTGTACTGCTCCCTTGTAAAGCCCAAAGGAACATATGAGGAATTCATTCAGGCTTTCAAGTCTGTGGTCTTCAGTTTAAAGAATTAAATTCCTCCTATCTTTTATCGGTAACTGCTTTTTTATCTTAAATATGAATTTTTATTCTTATCTCTTGGTCTCTGAGTTAGAACTCTCTTGATAAGTAGCTAACAATAGTATAACAGTAAATATAATTACCTTCAATGGCCAAAAAACCAGGAAGACTTACACACCAGGGGAAGTGAGAGCCTGTAGGCTGAAGCCACTTTAGATCTAGGAATTGAAACTATTTTGGGGCTCTGGACTACATGTTTGCTTCTTTAGCTGTTTTTTTTTTTTTTCTCCCTGCCCTAACTCTGCCATCAGGACTCTGTACCTGGCACTCAGCTGTCACTCTGTCATTTGGCCTCAAGAGATTATGGTTTATGATAGGTTAATTTTTTTTCCAATTGAAAAGATGATATAACAACAATGGTAAAGAGTAACTTCTCCATCATTTGCATACTATGTTCCAATTCCTATATGCATGTATACATTTTTACATGGCTTAAATTGTACATATTACTTGCTATATCTGCTATTTTTAATATAACATGAAATTATAAAAATGCTTCCGTAGTTATATATAGTTAAATTTTTTTCAAATGGCTGCATAACATTCCCTGAAGTTGATGTGTCATAATGTATTACATGTACCCCATATAGACATTTAGCTTATTTCTGGGGTGTGTGTGTGTGTGGTTTTTTATATTGAGCACAACAATCATCTTCATTCCTGTGCTTGGTTTCTGTTGAATAATTTCCTTAAGTTAAATTTTATGTTTCTTTTTTTTTAATTTCACAAGATTTAAAAGAAAGGGACATTCATTCCCCTTGTGCCTAAAGCCTAGTGTAACTGCAGCACATGCCAATCTCCTCTGTTCCAGGTATTCAGGAAAGGGAAAGGGGAGGGAATCTGAGATTTAACTTAGAGAGTTTGTTAGAGCTCTAGGAGTTCAGTTTTTTCCACCTCAGCTTTTCTCCAGTTCACCCTCTCTGAGGTCTTGCCAGTAACCTGCATCTACTTTGGTTCCCAAAAACCTAGTTCAGCCGATATTCCTGGAAGCAGCTAAAATGTTGGCTGATAGGAAGGGGCATTAAATCTGAATGCTATACAAATTAGTCGAAGGACAGCACCTTTTTCTGTGGTTCTGCCCAGTGATTGAAAGAGTTTCCCAAATGTCTGAATGCTCACTTTAAAAAACAAAACAAAACAAAACAAAGGGGGAAAAACTCAAACAAAACCCTTCCTAAAACATTTGCCATCTGAACAGAACTTCCTAGAAAGCAGTGTCATTGTTTCTAAAAGGAGGGGCTCATAATAACCATTTCCATTCTCTCTCCTCTTCTACTTTTTTTTTTTTTTACAATGAAATGATTTTATGACTATTAGTTGTGAAATGGCTTAATTCAGCTTCTTATTCTTTATGGAAAATAACTTGCTATGCCTAATGTCTGACTCTGGTCAAAGGGCATTTCCTGTGTCATTGGCTTCCACGGTTTGTCTGCTTTCAGCTTTGTGATTTGGATGGTACAGTCTCGCCTTTTAAATTGTCTGCTTCATCTTTTATCTTTCAACAGGTCCTGGAAAGAAATTATCCAATGGCTTCTTTCCAGTGTCAGTTTTTGAAAGATCTGTGGCTTGTTTTATTTTGACAGGTGGCTGGTGAAAGAGGTGCTTAAAGGGTGGGGTAAAGGAGGAGGGGCATAGAAGTGGAAGGACAGGAGAGAGCTTAGCTGCTTCTTTTGGGGCTGTCTGGCAAATGGTGAGTGATTATTCTGTTCTTTTTCATTACTGGGAACTTGAAAGAGGAGTTTGCCAACAAGGCATGCAGTTGGAAGACAGCTGTTCCCTTTTACGACCATTTCTGGGGTACCCTTTGTGGGAACAGAATTAGAATATAGCATATGTAACTGTGTAGATTCATTTCCTATAATGAACAAGAGTGATAAATTATTCAGAAGCTTAGATATCCTTCCAGGAGAAACTGTCCCTTTGAATCAGCCATAGAGTCCAGGCCAGCATGGTGTCTCAGATGGTCTCAGAATCCTGATGTATCTCTCAATAGCCCTGATTTGTTTTAGCCATACTTTCTTTAGTTTATACCATTACTGAGGATAGCACATTGACTGTTGACTATCTACTGGATGTACTAGTGCTTCTTCTTAATAACTGAAATAACTCCCCACTTTTTTGAACCTTTCATTATTGGTGGCTTCCTGAGATAATCACTTCTAGGGTTAATGGGCCTTTATGATGTCCTAAGAGTTAGAACTATGTATGTATCCCTTTAAATCTTCTCTCCTATAAAAATAAGACTCCTCCTACTCCTCATCTCACCTTACCCCTTGACTCTTCATAATTTCAGCTGCTCTCCCACAAGTCTTCAATTTATGTCTTGCTTCATGCACAACCAGCATTGCACAGTAATATTCCAGGTGGTTTGAAAAAAGGTAGAAGAATGTTTTCTGATTTCCATGCCCTCTTTATGTTTATGAACAAGTTTTTGGTATTGTCGACTACAGTACATCTAACAGATTAAAGCTGTTAGTAATTAAGAACAAGATGTAAAGGTTGAAACCCACTTAAAGAATTAACCAGTGGAAACAACTGAAGCTACGATAGTACATAACAGGATTTGGGACCCAGACTGTTCTTTTCCAGACCCCCTTTTCTTGTGCTATCCCAATTCCGGATCACAAATGGCCCCTTGGGAGGAAACAGAGTGTTCACTAAGGGTGAAAGGAAGCAGAAAGCAGTCCACATTGCCTTTTTGTACTAGAACTCTTGTAACAAAGAGAGCTTGGAAAGAGGGCCATCTGCTGAGGCAGAGAAAGCTTTCTGTTATGAAGGGATACTTATTGTGTGGTGTTTGAGGAATTCACTATAACTTAACCCTGATATTAAAGATGATGTCTCACACTCATAAGGAAGGCAGATATAGCAATAACAACAATAATATCAATGAAAATTTGATTAGGGAGGGGTTTCCAGAAACTTGACAATATGCATATCTTTTAATTCCTTGTATTGTCCTTTTTAGAAGTTCTAAACTATTTTCTTGTTTGGTGTTGTTAAATTTCAATACTTACATTAACTCTAAACTGATTTTTTTGGTTTAGTATTTTTTCCCCCTGTTCTCTAAGTGGCCATAAGCTGTAATGTAAGTATATAAACATATCACTGCCAGGCAGGAGAAAGAGCTGTGGATGTTGCTCCCTGCTCTGCTACTGGCTGGCTGGGTGGTGGGCATTCACTAAGTGGTGGGCATTCACTAAGTGATATCAAGACCTTGGTCCTGGTGTTTATAAAATGAGGGTATAGAACTTGATTATCACTAAGATCCTTTCCAGCTCTGATATTCCATGTTTTGTGACAAATGTGTTGAGAACTGATGAGATGATCCAGAAAGATAAGAAGAATATGAGGAAAGCCCTTTCCTCATTGCATATGTATTCTTGAATACAATAAAACCTTGAAATGAGCAGTTCTGGGTAACTGAGCTTTCTGAATGGTTTTTGTCTTCTTCCTTGCTGTCAGCTGTCAGCATGCCCACTTTTAGCAACTCCTGTCCCTCCTTCTTGGCTGCTTCCCTTGTGGTCTTAGAAACTGTAACACTAAGCTCACCAGAACTCTGGGCCAATTAAGGTTACGTAGTTGTAAAGGGAGGGTCTCTGCTATGACTCCAACCTTATGGACTTCGGCTGATCAGAGCCTTTTGGCATTTATTTTTAGATTCCACATAGGTAATGTGTCACTATATCCCCATTTGTCATTAGTGTAGTTAATAAGCACATTTCTTCTCTATGCTAATAAGGAAGAGTACGTGGATGAGAGGAGGCAAGGAAGCACTGACACTGGGGAGGGACCCAGAGAGGCAGCATTTATAGTCCAGTGTCTAACCAAATAGCTAAACATGTATCATAGGAGACGTCACTTCATTAAAGACAAAAAAAGTTTGAGGTGTAAAGCTGGGCTCAGGATTTTTCTTGAGAAAGCTGGAGTAACCCTTTATTGCTTGGATTCGAAAGAGAAAGCTGGGTTGGATGTGCCTTTCTGCTTGAAGTAGGATACTGGGCAGTAGATACTGCCTCAGCCAGTGTGTTTATGGTTATGGCTTGCTTGTTTGGTGCCTGGAATGTTGCACATGAACTTCTGAAAGGCTGTAGAGACCTGATCCCTATATTTCAGTGCGTAGTCCCAGAGTGGGGATTTGGATCAAGCTGTTCTTCCTTCAGAAAGTTAAATGGCAAGGCTTTAATTAAAATCCAAATACACTACTTCAAATTTTCTTTAAATTGCTCCTGCACAAAATAGAACTCAAAGGATCAATCCTTATGTTCAGAATAGTAGACCCTTGAACAATGTGAGGGATTGGGGCACTGACCTACCCGCCCCCCTGTGCCATTGAAAATCCAGGTATAACTTTTGACTCCCCTCAAATTTAACTACTATAGCCTGTTGACTGGAAGCCTTACTGATAACACAGACAGTTGATTAACACATATTTTATATGTTATGTGTACTCTATACTGTATTCATATAGTAAAGTAAGCTAGAGAAAAGAAAATGTTATTAAGAAAATTATATAAAAATAAAAATGAATAATAAAATGGCAGTAATTACATATCAACAATTACTTTAAATGTAAATGAATTAAATGCTCCAGTTAAAAGAAAGTGTGGCTGAATGGGTAAGAAAAGATCCTTGCATATGCTGCCTATAAGAGACTTCAGATCTAAAGATGCAGACTGAAAGTAAAGTGATGGAAAAAGATGTTTTATAAAAAGGGAAACAAAAAAGCTGGGTTAGCAATACTAAAACCAGACAAAATGAACTTTAAAACAAAAGCTATATCAAGAGACAAAGAAGGACCCAGTTATCCTACTTCTGGGTATTTATCCAAAGAAACCCAGAACACTACTTCGAGGGAATATGTGAATCCTTATGGTCATTGCTGCATTCATTATTTACAATAGTCAAGATATAGAGGCATCCTAGGTGTCCATCAGTGGATGAATGGATAAAGAAGAGGTGGTACATATATACAGTGGAATACTACTCAGTCATAAAAAAAGAATGAAATCTTGCCATCTGTAACAACATGGATGGATCTAGAGGGTATTGTACTGAGTGGAGTTAAGTCAGACAGAAAGACAAATGCCATATGCTTTCACTTGCATGTGGAATCTAAAGAACAAAATAAACAAATACAACAGAAACAAACTCATAGGTACAGAGAGCATTTTGATGGTTGCCAGATGTGAATGGGATTGCGGGATGGGTGAAAAAGGGGAATGGTCTAAGAAGTATAAACTTGTAGTTACAAAATAGTTATGCAGATGTAAGTATAGCATAAGGAATATGGTCAATAATATTGTAATATAGTGTCAGCTGGGTACTGGATTTACCAGGGTGATCACTTTGTAAGTTATATAAATGTCTAATCATTATGTTGTACACCTGAAGCTAATATCGTATGCCAACCGAAATTAAAAAATCAAAAAAAAATATATTAAAGAAAATCATATAAAGGGCCCACATAGTTAAAAAATGTTTTGTTCAAGGGTCAACTGTAGTCTCTGGACATTAGGCCAATAGTAGTACATACCCTCAATTTGCAGTGCTGGTCTCGTGTATTTTGTGGTCACAACAGTCATCTGGAGTAGAGGCCCTTTATCCACTCCCTAACCTTTCTAACTTCCTAGCTTTATGTTCCCTTCTTCCCTCGCCCCGTTTTCCATCCATATGTAGCCAAATCAGGCTACTCATTCCCAAGAACAGCCTGGGCTTTTATGTCTCCTCTGCCTTCCCTCCTCCACAATGTATTCTTCCTTCTGCTTAATTTAGCCTCTCCTTGCTTCTGCCAATTCAAAATTTTGTTTATCTCATAGACTGTATCTGTTTTCTCTGACACCCATGGTTGGAAAATCCCCCCTTTTCCCCATAGCATATAAATATGAATGAATAAAAATGGACAAATGAGTAGACATTAGAATAGTGAATTGTTTATTCATTTGTCCTGTAACCATTTATTAAACATCTTCTGTGTACTCAGCTAAGTGTCAGTTACTAAAGATATAAAAATGAATAACACAGATACAGTTTCAATACTCAAGGAAATAATACCTTATATTAAAATTGGCTGTTGGTTTTATTACCTCTACAGGGTTGTAAGCTCCTTGAAGTCAGGTGTCATGTCTTGCTCAGCTTTATAATTTTCCATCATGCCTTGCACACAATACAGGGGCTCAGTAAATGTTTATTAGTTTGATTCAAAAAACACCCAACTTCTTTCCCGTGAAAAGACAGGACAGGACATAAATTCCTAGAAGCTCTTTCCAAAGTGTCATCTTGGCATAGCACTTTGATTTAGCAACAGTGAGGTTGTTAGACTTTGACTCACATTGTTCCCTCCACATCAAGTGGTCTGAAATCACAGAAGATTAAGACCGGTCACTGCCAAGTACAGAAAGGATCTTCTTTTCACTGTGAAGGCTGAAAAGTAAGGACTCCTGCCCATTTGGGGTAAAAAGTGCAGGTAGTTTGCAGATAAGTGCACTTTCCATCTTGCTTCCTATCTGCGCAGCAGAAGAATTGTCCTGGGAAGATAACAGTTTTAGACCACACATATGTTGAAGAAGATGGCCTTCTGATCATATAGTTCTTGAGCTTAAGTCTAACATGAAGATAATATAGCTGGGAATAATTTACAGTCAGTGTAAATGGATGTTCAAAGTTAGAAACCAAAGAACTTACTAGGAGAACTCAATTGAAGCATTTAAACCATTATGTATCAGTGCTGCACTAGAGTTAGGACAACGGAGGGCTGTAACCTCCCAAGTCCGACACACCATGTGATTAATAATCAACAAAACTTTTGAAGTACAGTGATAAAATTAAACCCAGCTCTGACTTATAGGGAACCTTGCCTCTAGTACAATTTATAGACTTATTAGGTTTATTTGGCAATGCCTGTCCTTTAAGTGCTATGTAATTTTTTCTTAAATATTTCAGGAAGGAATTTGAAAATAATATTTTAAACCCATAAGTTATAATTTACTAACAAGGTGGAAATATCATTTAGTCTTTTGTGTTTTATTTTTATTTACTTATTTGGTGTTCAAAAATAACCTTTGCTCACTAGAATTGCTTCCAATTCTCTGATGTTTCCACTCTGGCAGACAACTATAAATAACAAGGAATTAATATCGCTACAGAATGATTCCAAGCAATTATTTACAGCATATAATTGAAATCCACTGCTGTCTTTCATGCAGAATTACTACAATAACAGGAAATATTGGGAGGCCAAAGGAGAGACTTTCAGCCCACCCCAAAGATAACTGTAGGCCTTTGTCCATAAAGCCACTATGCTCTTGTGAACTGAGGCCAATGTGTTAGGGCAAAGTAAGATTTAGTGGACATAATGTGAAAACAGGATCCTCTTAGGATACAGCTAATCTTAATTCATCAAGCAGATTTAAATGGCCTGTTCACCAGTGGTGCAGGTATTCCTCCTGTGTATTGCAGATCCCAACTTCTACCACCAACAAGCCAAGCTACATGAAATTTCCCATTTGAACTCTCTGTAGGAGAGACTGGGGCTTCTGGCTGCTGCTGGTTTCTCAAGTATTAAGAGAGAATCTAGTCTCTAATGGCCATGAGAATTAGCTTGGGTCCAGAATCACTGAGTATATGAGCATATGAGTGATTTTTTTCCCTCCAAATCTAATTCTGCATAAAATTGGTACTAGTCTCAAAAACAAACTAACTGGGCTTGAAACTTGGAGGAGTGTCCTTTGTACTCAGAAAATAGGTACTTTTGCTTCAAGTGTGTCAGAGTGAATTTGGACTGTTAATACTTTAATAACTCTGCTAGTTATTGAGCTCCTTAAAACAAGGGAGGCAAAGGGATCTGAATAGACAGCTCTCTGACTCAGTAGGCACTTCTCATATCCTTTAGTCTCTGAGTATATGCACCTGCCTCCCATTTCCATTAATGCCATTAAGAGCTGCATATTGTGTGCAATACAGGATCATCAGGGTCTTTATTGCTGTCCTTTGAAAGAGAATAAAATCATGTCCCTTTCATTCTCTCTGAAACATTACATTTTAAAATTAAGAGCCCTTGTGCTTTGCCTAATTACTTTCCAAAGTTTTTTGATAATGTACCTAGAAGTAATTTTAATTTAAACAAGCAAATATGTATCCTTCATTTAAACATATTCCAATTCCATTTGTGCCCCTGGTAGAATCCTCTGAAAGAGCTGCTTAGATTAAAACAAAACAAAATGAAACAACCCAAGTAAGATGGACTTCAGTGCCCTTACCTGCTATTTAACAGCTTCCCTTCCACCCCCAAATAGGAAAACTAATGCACAAAGAACAAGTATCAGTGTCCTCAATAAAGCTGAAATACCAGTCCTCTCCCTCTGCCAAGCTGGTATTGTTTTAGGAATGTCCTTTAATTTTAGCATTAGCTTAGTAATATGTACCACACATATAATCCATCTACAAATCAAACATTAGTTTTGGCTGCCTTGTTTTTTGGGATGTAGATGTGGGACAGCAGAAAGGGCTCAGAAATTAGGTGACCTGTATTTTAACTAGTACTGGAGTGCTTGTTCTGGGTTAAACTTGGGACCAGGCACTTATTTCAATGAATTTTCTATTGATTTCACAAGCATCTTGGAAGAGGATTTTTTATCTTCATTTTTCTGGTCAGAAACTGAGCTCAGTTTCTGTAAATGTTAAATAGGATGATACCTTCAGGGCTTATGATGAAGACAAAATAACGTGATAATGCTATAAGCACCATGTGCACATGAAAGTGTTGCCATTATTAAGATGATCACTTCTGATTCTAAATACTTGCAAGTAAAAAGTTTTAAAAAAGTGAATGAGTCCAATTTTTTAACTATAGATGTTTAACAACTGAATTCTTTAGTGTTTGATATTTCTCCTAAGCCCATCTTGATTAAACATTTTTATGCTCCTTTTCCCCAGACCTGCCACCCCATAATAATTGATTTGCAATATCACTGCGAGTCAGTCACCCTGTTTGCAAGAAACACTGAGTTATTGAACTAAGTGTTGTACTACAAAGCTGAAATACCAGTCAAAATGGACTTGTTCCTGTGAGGCCCATAACTACATTTACTTTACCCAAAAGTTGGAAAGGTACAGGGAAATGGTAAGGAGGTAATAGTAGGTTCTTGGAGGCATCAGTTACCTGATTAAGATGCATTTTAATATTTTATGGAAACATGCATTTTTTGTGAGTCGGCTTAGGGTTCTCTGGCCCAGATCTGAGGACTCTTTGAGTCCAGAGGAGCTTTTAAGGGGGATCCTGAAGGGCAATGCTTCCCAGCAGGATTAGAGATTATGCTGAGAGGGCTTTAGTTTTCAGGCTAAGTTCAGCTTGACAGCTAGCACAGGTATTTTTTGTTTTGTTGGGAGTGGGTTGTAGGACAGAAGGGAATGCTGGCAAGTAAGATTTTAGCAAGGGTGTGTGGGGGGGGGATGAGTGTACGTGAGATCTGACATCTGTGCTGGTAGCTTCTTAGGGCTCCTGGTTACTGTTAAGGTCTTTGGCACACTTGGGAAGTGATGCCTGACCTGAGACCTTTCGAAGTCCCTGGTTGTACGTGTTAGTCAGATAGCTCAAGATCTGAAGCCTTTCAGAAATGCTTTACATGTGCCAAAGACCATGCCCAGTGTCTGCTTTTGGCATGAGCTCTCACTCCTACTCAGGTAATTGAGCATCCTGAAGTAACCTTTCAAACCAAAGACTGAGACATTTATAGCAACCTTAAAGTTCCTCTCATCTCCTCTCCTTACTCTTTCCTCTTTCAGAGTTTGTTCTGTGTGATATCCTCGGGAAACAAACAAACAAAACTTATTTTTTTTAAATAAATGGCTTCAATTCACTGCAGATTTAAGAACAGAGGATGGCCTCACTCCCATCTTTAACTGAAGGACATAGCTTTGACAGAGATCCTTGAGACTTATTAACTTTGAAAAAATTGATAGCACTGTTCCTTTCAGAAAGAAAAAAAAGAGATGGTATGGCTCCTTTTTATTAGAAAGGAGCCCGAAGTGTCACAATTAGGCCTTTTACATTTTTGTGTTGTGCATGACCATTTGCTCTGGGTAATGGGTTCATTTGGACATGTTAAAGTGCAATTCTTTGTGCATTTTAGTTCTGTGAGGAAAATTCTAATGTTGCATTGTCACAATAATAAGCATAAATATTTTTGAAAGAGCTTTTTAACTTATTTAAGAGCAACCTTTAATGTGTTTTAATAGATTTTATTTGTAGAGCAATTTTAGGTTCACAGCAAATTTGAGCAGAAAGTACAGAGTTTCCATATACCTTCTGCCTCCCCATACAGACACACTCTCCCCCATTATCAACCTCATGTACGAGAGCATTACATTTGTTATAGCTGATGAACCTGCAGATTTAAGAACATTTACATTAGGGTTTGCTCTTAGTGCTGTGCATTCTGTGTGTTTTGACAAATGTATAATAACATACCCACCATTATAGTATCATACAGAGTTGTTTCACTACCCTAAAAATCTTATGTGTTCCGCCTCTTCACTCCTCCCTTCCCCCAGCCCCTGGCAACCACTGATATTTTTACTGTCACTATAGTTTTGCCTTTTCCAGGCAATGTCGTGGAGTTGGAATCATATATTATGTGCCTTTTCAATTGGACTTCTTTCATTTGGTAATATGCATTTAACTTTCCTCCATGTCTTTTTGCGGCTTGATAGCTAATTTTTTTATGCGCTGAATAATATTCCATTGTTTGAATGTACCACAATTTATTTCTCCATTCACCTACTGAGGACAGAATGGCTGCTTCCAGGTTTTAGTAATTATGAATAACGCTTCTATAGACATCCATGTGCAGGTTTTTGTGTGGAGGTAAGTTTTCACCTCATTTGGATAAATACCAAGGAACATGACTATGTTTAGTTTATAAGAGACTTCCAAACTGTCTTCCAAAGTGGCTGTGCCATTTTTGTATTACTACTAGCAATGAATAAGAATTCTCATTGCTCCACATCTTCACCAGCATTTGATGTCAGTGTTTTGGATTTGGGTCATTTTAATAGGTGTGTAGTGGTATCTCACTATTTTAATTTGCAATTCCCCAATGACATATGATGTGGAACATTTTTTTCATATACTCATATGCTGTCTGTATATCTTTTTTGGTGAGTTGTCTGTTCAGATCTTTGCCCCATTTTTTAATCAGGTTGTTGTTTTATTAATATATATTTTTTTTATTTTATGAGAGATGTACTTTGGTCTCTTCTAACTGGCAGCTGGACAATTTGATTTTGGTACATATTCCACTTAGATATATATGGTTTAAAGCAGATGAAGCCTGGAATATGTTCTACTGGGCTTGAAGAAGGATTAACATTTATTAACAGGATTCTGGTGAAAGGGCAAAAAGTTAGTGATCAACTAGGTGTGCAACTGCCAATTAAGCTACTGAATGTACAAACCTTGCAGGAAAGTACAGTCAGTTCTGTTACAACTTATTCCTGAAAATCACTATGCTATGCAGAATCATTCAGTAAAACCACAGGCCTTATGGGAATATTGTGGTTAGGGCACAACACTAAAAATCTTAGCCAGTGGCCCATTAAAAAGTGAGGATCATAATAAAAACAATAGCAGCTTTGAGTATGTTCAGTGGTTAAGAAATATATAAATACTACAATAAATGTGTCACTTTACCTTTAAAAACACCTGAAATTTGCTTGTGGACATGAGGGTCAGAAGGGATGCAGCTTGTGAGTTATGAAGTGGTAGAAGGAAGGTGACCTGAAATCATATGGAAAATTGTTATACTAAGTGTGAATGGGTGTGACTCATAACACACTGAACTGAGGGAGCTGCTGGATGTGTGGTATGTGTATATGTGTTTGTGTTTTGTGTATTCCTACATGGTTTGTTTCAGCTGGTTGTACTTTTCTGCTTTTATTTAGTGTTTCTTGAAGACAGAATCAACGAGTAGTAAGCAAATGTGATGTTCACATTAGACTCATTGTTTCCTAATATATCAATTGCATTGGAACAAATTCACATTTTCAAAATAAGCATTGTAGCATAGCAGACTATAATATCCTTTTGCATTCTTGACTTTAAGGTCCTTTTATCTTTATGATAGCTGCTCACATATGACCTTCTTTGTATGTGCTGCTCAGAAGTGCTGCCACTGAGTGCCCACTGACCAAGGCTCTTATCATCAGTCCATCCCTCCACCGGGGGCCTCTTGTGCTGCTTGGGAGGACTTCTGATTTCATATTGAGTGAGGAGTACTGGGTTAAGAACTACTGCTTACACAGAATTTGTTGGTGTGGATGAAGCATCCGCCAGGTTAAAGTGGCAAAAAGGCTTCTCTAAATCCAGTTTAACTAGGGCTGGCTGCATGTTTGGGCCCTCAAGTGGGCTGTCTTCATAGAGTAATTAAAATCAGATTGGAAGCAGGTCTTTGTTCTAGCCTCTGGCATAGATCTTAACAGGACTGTTTTCAGATGTGTCTGTGTCTCTTTTTTTTTGTGCACTTTTCCCCTTATGGATTACAAAATCCATCTCTTGCTGGGGAAACTTTTGATCATGTTAAAGACTTGTTTCAAAGAGAAAACAACACCTTAGAGAGGAATTTATTTTTAAAAATAGACCTTCGCATTGCATATAAATACATAGACAAGTGCTCCAATAACAGCAACAAAATGCTTCTCTTCTGTTCTAGGAAATAAATACCTTATTTTCAGTTTGGATGGAGAGATTCTTCACAAAATACAAATGATCTTTGTGTATGATTTCCTATAATCTCCCTCACTACAAATGCTTTGGACTCAGAGTGGCACTGTTATTCTTGGAAAGCTTTGGGTTTTTCTGTAGACTGGCTGAGATAGATCCTTAGCCTTAAAACTTCGTGCCATTCAGCAGCTACATCAGATTTATAGGGCTGCTGGATTTGATTGGGAATGGGTCTTTGGAGTTAGGATCTGACATTTTTAAAAAGTTTTCAGGACTCTTTGATTTCTAGGTCAAAGCAGTCCAGTTTTAATGGAACCCCAGATTTCTCTGTTATCATTTGCTATTTAAGACCACGTTATTGTCTCCAGAGATGTCACTGGTTCAGGTAGAGAATAGGAGTTGGTATCTTTGCTTAGAGAGTGAGGCCAGTGGTTTCGATCCTTGCCTCACTTATTGCTTCTCTTACCTGAGAACTTCCTATGTGCCAGCACTGATTTTCATGTGTTAACCCATTTAATCCTTGCAAAACATTATAAAATTACTCCCTCCTCCCCCATTTTCCACTTAAGAGAAGTGACTTCTGTGTGTCACTTGCACAGGGTCAAATGGGATACAATTTGAACCCAGAAAAAAAATTTTTGAACTCCTTATTTCATTTTTTTATTGATGTTAATTTCACATAACAGAACATTTATCACTTTAATCATTTTAAAGTGTACAATTCAGTGGCATTTAGTACATTCACAATATTGTACAACCATTGGCACTCTAATTCTTGACCCTTTTCTTCATCTCAAAAGTAAAATCCTATACCCATTAAGCTATCACTCCTCACTCCCACAAACTCCAGCCCATGGCAATCATTAATCTCCTTTCTGTCTCCATGTATTTTGCCTACTTTGGATATTTCATATAAACGGAATCATATAATATCTGACCTTTTGTGTCTGACTTCTTTCAATTAACGTAAGATTTTCAAGGTTTGTCCCTATTGTTGCATCTATTGGTGCTTTATTCTTTATTTTTCCCCATCTTTATTGCAATATAATAGACAATTAGTTGCTCATATTTACATTGTATACTTCAATGAGTTTTTTTCAATTATAATTGGCATACAATACTATACCAGTTTCAGTTGTATAGCATAGTGATCAGAGATTCATAACTCGCAAAGTGATCACATCACTGAATCTAGTACCCCACTTCTCCTTACATATTTATTACAAAATTATGAACCATCTTCCCCATGCTACACTCTACATCTAAATGTCCATTAGACAACTATCCATATGTACCTCTTAATCCCTTTGCCTTTTTTTTCTTCCCCCATCCTCCCTCCCATCTAGTATCACTCTAAATATTCTCAGTATCTATGAGTTTATTTCCGCTTTTGTTGTCGTTGTTGATTTTGTTCTTTAGATTCCACATGTACGTGAAATCATGCAATATTTGTCTTTCTCTATCTGATTTATTTCATTCAGCACAATACCCTCTAGGTCCGTCAAGGCAATATCTATTTCCATCTCCTTCCTTTTACTCTATGTCTTTTAATCTGAAATGAGTCTCTTGTAGGCAGCATATGTAGGGGTCTTGTTTTCTCATGCATTCAGCTGTTCTGTCTTTTGGTTGGAGCACATACTTCTTTTCCATTTGAGGTACTTGTCTGTAGGAATGTAGTTATTACCATTCTTTATTCCTGTTTTTGATACTTTTTTTCCTCTTAAAGACGTCCCTCCAACATTTCCTGTAATACTGGCGTGGTAATAATGAATTCCTTTAGCTTATTTTTGTCTGGGAAGCTCTTTTATCTTTCCTTCCACTCTAAATGATAGCTTTGCTGGATAAAGTTTTCTTGGTTGTCAGTTGTGGGTTTTCATCACATTGAATATTTTGTGTCAAGCCCTTCTGTCCTGCATAGTTTCTTTTGAGAAATCAGCTGCCAGGCTTATGGGTGCTTCCTTATAGGTAACTAACTGCTTTTCTCTTAATGCTTTTAAAATTCTCTCTTTGTATTTAACCTTTGGCATTTTACTTATGATGTGTCTTGGTGTGGGCCTCTTTGGTTTCCTGGTTTGGGGATCTCTCTGAGCTTCCTGGGGTTGTATGTCTATTTCCTTCACCAGGTGAGGGAAGTTTTCCATCATTAGTTCTTCAGCTAGCTCTTCAATATCTTGTTTCAATTTAGGTACTCCTATGACATGGATACTTTTTCCTTTATTAGTGTCCCATAGGCTCCTTAAATGATTATTATAGTCTTGGCTTTTTTTTCCTTACCATTCTGATTGAGTGTCCTTGGCTTCCTCATCATCTATATCAGTGATTTGATCTTCTTTATTCACTCTGTTTATTCCATTTAATACACTCTTCATGTCAGATAATGTGTTCTTCATTTCTGACTGGTTCCCTTTTATAGTTCCTATTTCCACTTTTATATGATTTTTATCTGTTAAAGTTCTCACTGAATTCATCTACATCTACACTTCCGCTAAGTTCATTGAGCATCTTTATAACCAGTGTTTTGAACTCTGCATCTATTAGATTGCTTGACTCCATTATTTCTGGATCTCTGTTCTCTTCTCTCATATGGTTTCTGCTTCTTTGTTTTCTCATTTTGGCTGCCTTTCCATGTCTGTTTCTATGTACTAAGCAAAGCTCCTACGTCTCCGGGTCTTATTAGTGTGGCTTTGTGTGGTAGGTGTCCAGTGGCACAGTTCTGAGCAGGGTTCAGCTGCAGGCCAAATTTAGCCCCAGCCTGTGCCCCTCTGGGGCCACCTGTTAAGATTAGCAAACAATCCACAGGTGCTGTGCTTATAGTTGCCTCAAAAGGCCCCACTAGAAACTGCGGTCAGCTGCCACCAGTGTGAGTATACGCGCTGCTCAGCAAGAGGCACCTTGATGTGGCTTGGATGGGGCTGTGAGTTGGGGGAGGTGGAGTTTCAGGCAATCCTCTTGGTGGAGTGACCTCTGTTATCCAGTTCCATGAGGTCTCAACTATGGCTGTGCTGAGTCTGCACACCGAGAGGAGGGAGGGCTCAACAGAGGAACAATGGATACCACCAGCACTTCTGTAGAGAGCAAGCCCTCACCGTGGCCTTCGCTTCGACAACTCATCGTCCTTCTGTAAGTCCCTGGTGCCCCCTGTGCAGCCGAACCAGCACTGGTGCTCGGAGCAAGCAGGTCTGTCACCGTGAAAATCTACTTGCGGACACGGCTGCTTTAAGAGGCGTCTGCTGCTGCCACAGCCTCTGCCCCACTCAGCCACTGGGGACTGGGCAGCCTTGTGCCTTCGCCACCTCCTACCTTCAACCTTTACAGGTTAATTATTTCTCTCCTTAGTTGTAAGACTTCTGTTCATCTAGATCCCAGGAGACTTTCCTGCTATTTATTCCTTGTTTCTGTCACAACTTTGATTTGGTAGCCAGAGGGATGAACAGAGCCTCTATCATTTATGCCATTTTTTTCTGCCCTTGGTACTTTATTCTTTTTATGGCTGAATAATATTGCATTGTATGGACATAGCATATTTTTTTATCCATTTGTCATTTAATGGACATTTGGGTTGTTTCCATATTTTTGCTATTGTGAGTAGTGCTGCTATGAACATTCATATACAATTTTTTGTCTGAACACCTGTTTTCAAAAGTGTGTGTGTGTGTGTGTGTATATATATATATAGATATATACACACACACACACACATACATATATGTGTGTGTGTATATATATATGTGTGTATATATAGATAGATAGATAGATATAGTGTGTATCTATCTAGGAGTGGAATTGCTGAGTCATATGGTAATTCTTTGTTTAACGTTTGAGGAACTGCCAAACCATTTTCCACAGTGGCGGCCCCATTTTGCATTCTCATTGGCAATGTGTGAGGTGAACACAGGTCTTTCTGACTCTAGGGGCTGTGCTCATTTTTGTAGGCCATACTGTCTCCTAAGGCTCTAGCAAGCCCCTGCCAAGTCTAACCTCCAGCCAACAACAGAAGCACTTTGCAAGGTATCGCTTGTTGCTGCTGGAGGAAGTTGTTGGTAATATGACTTTGGCTTGAGGAAAGAACAGGTGTTTGATATTTGTTAATGGACCTCCTCCTTCCTCAGTATCAGGTAGTGGTTAAGAGCATAGGTCTGGAACCACATATTGTGTGATTCCAATTTCAAGAAATATCCAGAATGGACAAATCCATAGAGAGAAGGGAGTAGGATCAGTGGCTTCCTATGACTTAGGGAGCCGTGAGTAAGAGTTTCTTTTTGGGTGGCGGGTGATAAAAATGTTCTGTTGGTTGTGGTGATGGTTACACAAGTCAGTATACTAAAAACCATTGTGTGGCACACTTTAAATGAGTGAATTATATTTCATTAAAACATTAAAACAATAGTGTGGGCTCTGGAGCCTTATTGCTACTTATTAGTGTTGACTGTTGGACAAGTGATTCTTGTCCAGTGTTCATATGTATAAAAAGGGGTAAAATAATAGTTCTTTACCTAACTCAGAGAGTTGTGAAGATCAAAGGAACTAATATAGATAATATAGTGCTTAACATGGCGCCTGGCACATAAATACTCAATGCTTTTTGCTAACTATTAACATTAGCATCAGAAAATATTTTTTGAAGCTCCAACTGATAGATGGTGTTCATGATAGGATGGTGAAGACAGGAAATAGGTAGAATTCCTCTTAAAATTTAAATTCTTAGTTCAACCCTGCTGCCAAGGGAAATGAACAATACAGGACGATGTAATGAGGCAATAATTCTAATAGTAATGGCAGATGAAGTCATGTGATGGGGGATGTTGGGTAGACCTAAGGGCTAGAAAAAGAATATTGGTGTTGATGCGGCAGAGGAAATTGTATTAAAAAGGCTTCTCCACCCTCACTGACAACAGATGTTGGGAGGTCTTGAGCTCTGGGCTTCAGGGCTTCTGACTCCCTTGTAATTCTCTCTGGTTCCTTTGGAGGTCACGATCCCATAGTTGGAGGAAGCCTCGTGTAGATTAGCTTTCTTGGGTATGTTTTCCTTTCTATTTCCCTAATGTCTCCCATCCCCGGGGTCTCCAGTAACCTGCAGGTAGGTACTCCTGCTAGTAAAGAAGCTCTAAAGAAGCTGGAGGGAAAATCTGGGATGGGATGGAAGGCAGGAGTCTAAAAGACATGGATCTATCTATGGGTGAAAAGAAAGCACAACAAAACACCATGACACTCTGCTTGTCCAGTTGCTCTCAGGTCGAAGGCCTTCCAGAAAAGGCATCCCTACTGATGTATATGTTCCTACTTGTAGGTTCCAGGCATCCGGCATTTGCCTGTTGCCTCCCAGTCAATTTCCCATGTGAGGCTCAGACAAAAGCAAAGATAGTCAATCCCCCTCCCCTCAATTGGAAGAGACAGCCCAAAGCAAACAATGAAGGGAGTGAAGAAAACTTCCAGAGAACAAGCTCAAAAGTGCAAGTGGAGAGGCTGTAAACCAAGTGTGTACAGTGTGGAGGCAATGTGGGTCACAGGTTATTTTCACAGAGTTCTTTTCTGTTGTCTGCACCTCTTCTCAGTAACCTGGTATTGTGTGTGGACTGATTCTATTTTAAATCTGGGGAAACCCTGAGCTACTAACATCTTTAATAATTTGTCACTAATAGACTGTTCAGCCTTGATGTCTGCTTCTGTGACGATATTTTTGTTGGATTCCATCATAGAAGTAGGAATGCTTATGTTAGTTGAAGCTGCACACACATACACTGTGCCCAGCACATGTCTGCGGATACTTATCTTGTCAGATACGAGGATTTCATTGCCAGAAGTCTGGTGAATGCAAAATGCCATTGGCAAGGACTAGGGACTGGAGTGAGCAGCCCTGTTGCCCTAGGGAGGTTGAGGTTTTTTTATGGGCAGCAGGAGAGAGCCTGGGGTCAGATGTGTGGCTTCTCTGCCCGCCTACCCCTCCCCAGTCTACTGTCTGTGCATCAGCTGCAGGGCCTTGGGCCTGAGCACACGGGCTGCTCCTTGGCTTTGATCCAGTGGCAAGCTGGGAGCCTGTGACTTTGAGACTTGGCCCTTTTCAGTTTTCTTTGTTTAGAAAAGTTTCATCCTGGCTCTCTTCTGTGGCTGCTGAGGATTAGGAGAACCCTGGGGAGACTTGGCTATAGGACAGCTCTCAAAGCTATGCTGGGAAATTTGAAGAGGGGTCACTTCTCTCTGTCCTATTTCAACTTACATTCTTCTCTACCTTCCTAAACGAGTTTTTACTGTTGCAAACCCTACGGCATAATCCCCTAGTGTACTTTTGTGATTCTGCAACTATGCGGAGGGGATTAGACCAGTATCTGGACCAATAAAATATTTTAAGGACTGTTCAAATGGACAATATGAAGGAAAGTTCAAATCTAGGTGCTTGTTTTTTAATAGTTGCATCACTTAGAGCCATTACTTGCTTTCCTAGGTTAGCATTTCTTATTCTTTTCAGTGGCTGCAAGAAGAAAGAAGGGAGGCTTTGCTTTCCTGAATACAGCTTGAGAATTGGGTTGCTAAACACCCAAAGGCAATGGTATTCCCAAGTACAAATGGACCACTTTCAAGAATGTATATCTACTTGTAGTTTCTCCAGTTTAATATTCTTAAGAAATGGAAATTATCTCAGCTGTAAACTGGTTTTCTATTAAGCTTTCTTTTATTCTTTCTTTTTTTTTTTTAGTATTGGTGGGTTTTACCTTTAAAAATACTGTTTATAACATGATTATGAAGAAATCATTTTTGGGAATCTGATTATATTGCAATAGGTGGACAGATTTTTACATTTTCCACATACTGCCCTATGGTGTAATTCTACAAAATGCCTCTATCCATCTTATTACCAGGTTAGTTGTTGTTGTTTTTGTTTGTTTGTTTTTTGCATTTGAGGAGAACTTTACTGTTCACTGCTTCCATTTGAATTGCTTCCTTGAGGACCCATTAACAAATCGAAAAGCTTTAGACTACTACATATACACATACCAGGGGTGCATAGTTCAGTTTCTGTAATCCCATAATACACAAATGTTGGCAGGATTTCAATGATTGTATTAATTCTGTGATACTTTGTCATGCATGATAGATGATATTTACAATTTGAGATCTGAAATGGTCAGAAGCTTTGAATAAGCTTAATTATGCAGTATGTGGAAGTGGAAGTGTTTATATTACTTGTTTTAGACTATATTGGCCAACGAGGCAGCAAAAAATATAGTTTCATATTAGGCTGCAACAATTTCATAACAAACTGGAAGGTTCTTAGAGAGTTTTTACAGACTAAACCAACAAGGTTTGTCAAAGGTTTTTTTTTTTTTTTTTTTTTTGGCCAAGGTCTTAAAACCCTATGGATACTTGGAGGATTTTGATACCTCATGTGAAATGCTAATCCATTTATATGTCATCCACGTGCCTGTTGAACGAATTTCTTAGTAAATTTCTGTATTGTAAACTCGGAGCAGAATATGATAGCCCTGCTATGAGGAACTCCTGTTTTTTTAAGGGCTCTGCCTGATTACTGAGAGAGGATTTGAGTATAATTAGGAATCACATTGTGTTTGAAGACTGGAAGTAGAAGCCCAAGAAGGATTACTGAATTGTTCTCAAGGTTACAGAGTCAGATTGACTGACTAGGTCTTGTTTCCTCTAAATATGTATAACAGATTACAGGTTGCTTCTCTCCCAATTAGATACTTTTTTAGCTTTTGAAAGTTTCCATACTCAAAGAAGTTAGTTCTTGGTTCACTCTGTGGCTTTGCATATTTCCTTTTTCTTTCACCCATCTACCTTCCACCTTAGTCTGTTTCTCCCATTGGGCTTCTCTCTTCCTGTTCCTTTCTTTTTTTTTTTTTGCTGCTCTTTTCCAGAAAGTCTCTTGGTAGTGTTCATGAGTTTTAGAATAGCATATGGTATTCTTGCCTACCTTGATAGTGGCCTTACTAATTTTTGCCTGTTTCTCTCATTACCTTAATATGTCACTAACTACTAAGAGTCAAGTAAACTTGGAGATCAGTGTGCTCTGCATGTCATTCATATTCTATAGATCCCAGAACAGGATTTTGGAAAACCGCTCTCTGAACTCCCTTTCTGATGTCTGATGTCTAGCAACCTCATCTTTGTCAGATAGATGATACTTATCCTTTGCCGCCCTGAGTCCAGGTTATGGGAAACCCTGTGATTGAAAACTTCCTGAAGGCAAGGACTTTGTAACCCCAGCTCTAAGCCCAATGCCTGCCTGCCACATAGTAGACACTCAGTGTTCACTGAATGAATGAACTCATACACTGATATTAGTGAGAATTAAATCACCCTAGTTTTTTGATATATACATGTCACTGTTAACTAATTGAGCTCATCTATGCTGTTGTGTATTTTTTCTTTTTCTTTTTTAAGTGAGGCAACCCTTAGTTGACCTCATAGATTGCAAGGACCTTGTCAGCTTACAATCCTTTTTTTTTTTTTTTAATTTTTATGCCTACAGAATCTGGTCTTCCTAGGTGGTCCCTCATGTAAGTACTAACCAGGCCCGACCCTGCTTAGCTTCTGAGATCAGACAGGATTGGGCTTGTTCAGGGTGGCATGGCTGTAGACTGTTGTGTATTTTGTAAATAAGCCAACTGTAGAATCGTTTTAAAAAGAGCATGTAAAACTGATATCAGAATAAATTCTGGTTGTTCTGGATGTATCCCATTTCATGTACTAATCAGAAATGTATGATTTTCTCTCTTTTCTTTTGTTGTCTTGTGAATCTGGTTCCTATCAAGGAGAAAACAACACGATGCTCTGTTTGTTTTAAGAGAAAAAAAAGATTTAGAGGACATAGTTACATTTATTTTCTAATGCTATAGAAACCAGTATTCCAGATAGCTGCTTTGATTCTTTTTAGTTCTTTTTTTCTTTATCTGAGGATGAACATCTGGTAAGGAATGCTTTTCCTTGCTTGCGATCCAGTACATGCCTGTTGTGCAGTCAGAAAATAAGTGGTAATGTAGAGATTCTATCTCAAATTCCTTTGGTTGCTGTAACAATGGGCTGCATGTAGAAGTTGAGAAAGTTAATAAAATGTTAATGGGGGATATTCAAAGAATTCAGGGCATTTTAAGGTATAGCACATGTTCACATCCCTGTGGTAGCAGAAAAATTCAAAAGTGAAACTTGTAAGGGTCATTTGGTCCTAATGCTGTCCAACAATATGATGTTAAAAGCCACAGGCTAAGGGACACAATATGGACAGTTACTTTGAACTATCAAAGCTTGCCATCTAAAATATTCTAGCAGCCTTTAAAAACTGATAAGCATGAATTGCAGCAGTTCATAAGACATGTGCTTGCTCTTAAGCAAACGTCTAAAATGCTCCTAATTTGTACCAGAGACCTTATCAAAAAGGCTTTTGCAAAACTTCCAGTTTGGCAATTTTGAGTATTAGTTGAGCTTAACCTCTGAGTCATGGGGTGGGGAGTGAGGAATTATCATTTCATTCTACTTTCAGCCACCAAGGCAGGTGGAGTTTTCTAAGAGCAGACAGTGTGGGCTGGTGGAAAAAATAAAACTGATGAGTGGAATATAAGAGGATCCTCTTTGGAGCTGGCATGGCTTTTCGTCCAAAAGCACTGTCCCTATTATGCACTGTAGGCATGAGAGTTTGTAATAAAATGTCAACCCCATCAGTAAAAACTGGCTTTATGTTAAACTTAGAGTTTTCACTGTTTTCAGCCTCAGGCCCTATTTAGCTATGACAAAACTGGGAAACAAGCCTTTAAAAAATTACCATTGTTAATTCTTATACAGAATTTTTAACAGTCTAGAACACAAACTCCACATTAGGACAATGAATGACACCAAAATATCTTGGTGTCTGTGACCTTTAAGTAATAACTCATTTTTCTAGAATTAGGATCTGTGTTTCTTGAGGAGCAGCTTTTTAAGTACAGTGAACCCTTGAATAATTTGAGGGTTAGGGGTACTGCCCCCTAACAGTTGAAAATCTGCATACAACTTTTGACTCCCCAAAAGCTTAACTGTAGATTGTAAAAGAAAGGGTCAGAGAAATATTTTAGGAGATACAAAGTATCTAACTTTGTAAATATAACTGTCAGCAACCAGGATTTTTAAGTAATGAAGTCTTCCTCAGAAAAGATGTCATTAAATGGAAACCATAGCTGTTTTTCTCTAGCATGTGGCAATGGAGTAAAACACTTACTATATTTTGGCATTTAGGAAAACTTATAATTTACTTTTTTGGGGGGAGGGGATGTGTGTGTGTGTGTGTGTGTGTGTGTGTGTGTGTGTGTGAGAAAGAGAGAGACAGACAGACAGACAGAGACAGACAGAGAAAACATTCTCCCTTTATGATGTGTATCAATTTTTAATCATTTCCAGAAAATGTAAAAAAAAAAAAAATTCTGAAGGAACTAGTAAGTAGATGTCCTTATTGAACCAGAAACTATGTTTTCTGCTTTTTTCTTTGTGAACATCTCAGTTGTGGTTGTCAGGAGTAACCCTAGAACTGACTGGATGTGGGGACCTTGGTCACAAGTAGGTGTAGATGACTCTAGAGAGGACTTGAAGCATTAAGCTTTAAAAGCGGGTCAGGAGATTTCTTTCTGGAAAATAAACACCAGCATGTTATGATTACCCTTAGTTTATACCCTCAGGGCCTCCTTATGAAACAAAAAGACTTTCTGAAATTTAAAAGCAAAATTTGGATTTCATGTAACCTCTTTAAAGCTGTTGAGCCAGGGTCTCGGCTTGGTCTTTGGGCTGGGTGTCGAAGGAATGAATGTGCTCATTTAGTGTTAGGAACAGCACTCATTTCTGTGAAATCACCTGCAGCCTTTGGCTCAATTTTAGAATGACTTTTAGAATGTTCTGGAAAGTAAATTGCTTATCTTGGGGTCTTAGTTTGTCAGGTAAGTTAATTGCCTCTCCCTGTGAGAGACTGATATAAATAACTGCCTAAGATTTCTTGTATTTATATTAACCAATGTGGAAAAAGAGAAATCAACTCAAGCATATTTTTTTTCCTGTCAAAGAAAAGGTATGCCCATTAAGGACAAGCTTTGAGTATAAAGTTGGCTTCATTTATACTTAGAACTGATGGCTGTAGGCTTTTATTTGATGAGTTGGTTGAGATTTCAGCTTTGGGGCAGGGAAGCTGCTGACCTCCCCCAAAAGACTAGTGATTTGAGTAAAGCAGAAGTTTGTGGTAATATATGTGTGTGTGAGAGTTTTTAGTCCTGGAACTGAAAGTAATTTAAATAATGAACACTGTGATCCAAAGGACTGCCTATTTATTTGCTTTAGGAATATAACTGAATACAAGTTGTTTCTTAGCAATTTGTAGTTTTTTCAATCTTGTTTGTTTCAATGATCATGACAGACTCTGAGAGAGGAGATACTGAGGCTAGTCTAGGCCTAAAAATCAAGGATTAAAGTAGGCTTTTAATTAACAGTTTTAAAATTTGCCATGGTTTCCAATTATGTTTATATTTGAACAGGAAGAAGGCTTTTAAGACTTAATTTCCTAATGGTGCTCTTAAAACACACTGAATAGGAATTTGCTTAAAGATTAATTTCAAACGTGTGTATACACATACACACATCCAGACACACAACAATATATTGAGATGCCATAGTTTGTGGATTTTTTTTTCAAATATTTTAGCAAAGTTTTCAGAATATTCATGAAATAAAAGCATTAAGGATTGCTTGTCATAGCTAATAAAGTTTGCTTGGATCTCACTTAATTTTTCTGCTTCACTTCACAAAGTAATTGAAACTTCCTTTTTGCTTCGAGCTGTTTTTTTCCCCCCTCCCAAGATGTTCTTTTATAGTCTTAAAAGAACATCTCTTTGGTTAGCACAGTCTGTGGAATTTTTCTGAATGTGGAACTAGGTCCTCAAATAGTTACTGGGCTAGTGGTCATTCAGTCATTGGAAGGGAAATTGGTTAAATCTGTAAGTGGCTTCTAGAGACTGAAGAACATCCAAGGAGAAAAAAGGGCTTATTACAACTGGAGCATTTAAAGCATTTTTTTTGTAAGTCTGAAAATGTGATCCAAGTTGAAAAGTAGAGATGATGTAACTGTCCTCTTGGAATAATGAAGGTATGAAAAAACAATTCTCAATCTACAAAAGAAACCAGAAGAACTTCCATAGACTATCAATTGATGCAGACTAGCCAAAATGATGAACTTTCACAATGTTCCACATATAGCTGTTTGCTTTTTAGTTTCAAGTGGTTCTCCAGAAAATTGTTTTTTCTCTATCAAATAAAACAACCGTGGAACTCTTAACACGCTTTTGCAAAATAACTATCTCCTTCTTCACTGCCTTCCAACCATATTTTGTTTTGGGTTGACAGTAAAAGACAAAACAGATTGTTGATTTTACCAGAAAATTTTGGGGACAGGTTTTGCTGCTGTGGCTGCTGAGGTGAACAAAAACTTAAGATTGCATATCATCTATTCTCAGGACAACAATTTATTTTTGGAGTGATGTGGGTGGGTTGTGAGGAGCTCTTCTGCTTTCATTTTAAAGCATTTGTTAAAAAGACACTTGACTTTGAAATTTTATTTTCATGTGTCCTGGCTTAAGAGACCTGACCTCCCACCTCCCCTCAATTGAACTTGTGAACTTTTGTTTTTAACTAAGTACTCAACTAGTTGACTTAACTTGCTTATTTTAAAAGCAATCATATGGGAGTAATTTGGCCTTTTTTATTAAGTTGAGTGTTAATTATTTTAATCTGCCTTTTGAATGGTGGGGTTGTTAATAGTAATATTAGTCACAGCTGGGCTGTGAGTGCTTGACTCCAGATTCCTGGGTTGAATATTTCATAGATCACTAAACAATTTTCTGAGTTATTTAAACCCTATTCCCGACCTCTGTCTCTCCCCTACCCTACTCCCTTAGGATAATTGAATATCTAGTGCTGTACCTCTAACCAGTTACTTGCTGTTCAAGAATCCTCATTTAAATGTTCATATCATATGCAGAAAGATTTATCCTGGAAAGGAAGTCTTGTAAATACTGGGGTGTTCAGTTTAAATTCATTTTGAAGAGAATGGTA
Source organism: Eidolon dupreanum (assembly GCA_028627145.1). Classification (NCBI taxonomy): domain Eukaryota; kingdom Metazoa; phylum Chordata; class Mammalia; order Chiroptera; family Pteropodidae; genus Eidolon; species Eidolon dupreanum. The sequence goes on along the minus strand of CM053505.1, from coordinate 82,523,140 downwards.
CTGTGGATTGAGTAACTGCATTATAATTCACCATGCGAGCAAAACATTTAAAAATATTTTGACATTCTTGACTAGGTTTTCATGTCATTATCAACTGTATTGTAATACTATATTAGTTTTATTTGCTTAGCTCACAGTATCTAATGGGTACAAGTTTAATATCATTTAAGACAGACTCTAGTTATCTCATGTGAGTGAAAATACTTCTGTGAGAACTATACCTTAATGGAAACATCAGAAAAATAGGAACTAAGATTAAAAACCCCATAGGGTATAAAAGGGTCATGATCTGTGTCAGAGGAGGCAAAGTTAATGGATATACTCATTTTTAAAGAGCACTTGATGGCATAAAGGAATGTAATAACAGAATTGAAAGCAAACATATAGCACTAATAAAGGTTAAACTAATTGTATGCTTGCTTTGGGGAGGATTAAAGGATGTGGTTTTATATAATTCCATATAAAATTATTTGTAAATAGGTTAAAATTAATTTTCTGGTTTTGCCTATTGTAAGATATTGTATGACATCTTCTACGTATACGTTGTGTATACAGTAGGATCTACACTTGGGTATATGAGCAAAATCACGAAGCTATGTCAAAGTACAAAAGGTGTCACCCACTTAATATATCACTTGATATTGAAGTTATTTTCTCAGCATTTTCTTAGGTAGAAAAATTACTATGCCATTCAAAATCTTAAGAGAGTAAAGCTGTAGGTGATTAACAAAATCTTTTAGCTGATAAGTCATGAGAGTACAAAACATGTTGAAAGATGGTTAATTTTATTAACAGTGCTTTTTTTAATTGAAAACATTCCCTTAGACTTTGGTGTGGAGGGTGGAAAAAATGAGGTCTACAGTCAGTTTGGGTATTTGGAGTACTGTGAAGTATGCTGCTGTCTCCTAGATAGTATGGAGGCCTCTTGCTCTATCTATCAATCAATCATCTATCTATTGCCTACAGCACCTGGTATTCCTAGGTGGTCTCCCATGCAAGTACTAACCAGGCCCGATCCTGCTTGGCTTCCAAGATCAGATGAGATCGCGCATGTTGAGGGTGGCATGGCCGTAGACTCTTGCATCCTTATTGAAGGGCCTGGATTGGTTGTCCAGGTAATTGAGATTAAGACTGTGCTTGCTGCCAGGAAAAGAAAATAGCACATCCAATTAATCTCCAGTACTGTTTCAAAATGTTTCACAGTTGAAAGATAGATGGCATGGAGTTTAATAGTTATAGTTTTTTTGTACTTTTATTCAAAATAATCTTGGAAAATAGATACTTGAAAGATTATAGGTAAGGGAGGGGCTCATGGTTCCTGTTTGCTCGGCACAGTCCAGGTTCATACCTGTTGTCCCAACATAATAGTTAATGGCACCTCCTTTCCCTCTCAAATGTGTCCGGGTGTGGAGTATAATTTATGGTCACCCTAAGGACAGGAAACAGCATATTCACAAAAAGAACTTGATAGTTAAAAATGATTTAAATAGTTTTGCTTCAGAAAAAAATGCCTATGTGAACTTTAAATTCCTTGCTAGATAAAACTTAGCCTAAGGTTGAATAATGAGGCACCATCAGGTTGATCTCCTGGCTAAGCAGGTTCTGCATACCTTGGAAGAGCACTTGTCAAAGAGGCAAGGAAGCCATATATATTGATGTCTAAAAAGAATCACACAGGATAGAATTGAGTCTGATTCTGCTGGCACGCTCAGGGGCATCATTATGAATATCACTTCTCATTACCTTGGCTACATGTGCAGGTGCAGTAAAAGTCAGGAATCTTGTGGAGTAACTCTCAAATATCTGCCTCCCTCCACAGAGCTTCTGCATGAAAGTTGAATGCCAAAAATGCAAGTGCATTCCTCCAGGGCCTTTCAGTGTTTTTGTTTTTGAAATGACCAATAAAGCAAATCTTCTATTCTTTTTGAAACTCTCTCAGGGAGCAACAAAGAGCGTCAAAGAAATGCTCTTTTCTGTTTTATTTGTGCATATTTTTAAACCGGTTACAGTGCTATAGGCTCAAGTATGAATTATTGTTTTGTGCCTGGTGATCAAATATCATCAGCTTAGGGAACACCATGATGCCCAAGTCGTACAGAAATGTCCAACTAGTGTAGAATAGGTGTTTTGTAATAAGATTTATGTGTTTATTATTATAGAATGTGGTTTAATGGACTTGGAGCTAGGAGATATTCCTGGGCTATACTGAATGATCTTGGATAAGTCACTTAATTAATCACGCTGTGCCTTGGGTCCCTTTTCTATTTTCTGAGGCTTAGCAAGGCTACAGGAATCCTCTTCTGGGGTTAAAGAAGTGAATTGCTTTCTTCCAGGAGATGTATTCACTCACTCAGTTTTGGGTCTCACTTGCTAAAATAGGAGAGGACTTAGAGGGCTTTCTAAGCGCCTTCAGCTCCAGCCTCTGCCCCAAAGCATAATGAGATTCAGAATGTGGATAGTTCTTGAAAAGAATGTGTAGCCTAAGTGTAGTGGGAGGTAAGAAAGCCGGGTACTTGCTCCTCCTGGCTGGAGCTGGCCAGCCCACAGACCTGCAGGATTATTTTTAGTTTCAGAGACACTAGGGTGGGTCAGTTCCCTTTCCAGGACAATGTTTTAAATGAACTTTGAGTGGAAGACCCCTCTGGTGAAGCTTTAAGTTAGGCCAGGATGGGGTCCCAGTCCAGCCCTCACTGATAGTAATAAATTTTAATTATTTGAGCACTAAGTCGGTAGGACAGTTAAAAGTTACCAGTAGAATATCTAAGTTGAGATAACTGGATTATCTTATAGCAGTTGGTAAGTGCTCCTTAAGCAATCTGGTTCAGAGAGACCATGATAGGAGAATAGGGCAAGTACCAAAGATAGAACCATAGATCCCTCATGCTTTGAAAGTACCTTAGCTCATAAAGTTCAGACGTGGTATCCAGAAGTTTCTGGATCATCTCAGCATGCTTTTCATGGTGCCCTGTGCTCTTGCACTTAATGGTAAGAGGGCCTCAAGTACAGACCTTTATGGTAATGTGAATAGGTTATGCTAGTCTTACTGAGTTTCTGTTTCAGTGGCTATGATTTACTTCTTAGTATTTTATTCCTTAATCAATTGCAAGTGATTTCCCCTGGATTCTTTTAAATGGAAAATTAAATAGAGAAAGACATAGTGCATTAGAACTGGAAGTAGCCCATGGCACCTTCATTTTCATAGGGGAAACTGAGACCCCCCCCCAAAAGGTAAGTGCTTTGCTTGAATATAATTTATGAAGTTATTCCTATAGACTCATCTCTGTCCTGCTAGGCCTGCACTGAGGTTAGGTGAGTCTGTCAGTGGCCATGGGAAGAATGTTTCGTTTTCATTTATTACTGTTTACTTTCTTATTGCTTTTCAGTCCTTTACCTTTTGATAGAATGGGAATCATATTCTATTTGTCAATGGTGGAAGTTTAAATTGGCTTCCAAAGCAAAAGTCTGCAAAGGGGCCCTGTTTATTATCTCTACAAATGCCCCCTACCCTCAATTAGATTTGGCAGGCTTCCAGTCCTACAAATATAATGGACTGAAAACTGCTGGTCCCCAGCTTTAGACATTCAACAACTGGGATGTACAAACTGAACCATCCTGCAGAAGTAAACATAATGTTAATCTCATCATTTATAAAAATACAACTACTCTGTCCCGCTACTAAATGCAGAATGTAGGAATTGCCTTTGATTCTCTTAGGGAAGAAAAAGTACACTGCAGAAGAAAACAAATGATCAGAGCATCTTCCTAAAAACCCCTAAGGACCTCAGTTGACTAAGAAATGAGAAGTTTGGTCTAGATCTGTTGCTCTGTAGGCTGTTTCCAGCCTTCACATCCATCCAACAAGTATTTTTTAAGAGCAACTCAGCCAGGTACTGTGACTGAGAATCCTCAGGTAAATAAAATAAGCATAGCTACTGGCAGAACACCCAGTCTAGGAGCTTATTTGGGGACTGATGTTGGTCAGCCCTGCCCTCCCATAGGAAGCTCTTAGGTGGCCCCGAGAAACAGAATCATGGGAACATAGGATCTTAAGGATCCTATGCATGTTGGTGCCACAAGGGAAATCAGAAGTCATTTTACCCAGAGAGGGGAAAACTTGCCCCAAATCACCCAGCCACAGCCTCTTTGTGGCAGAGTCAGTCTGAGGACCAAGATTTCTGATCTTTTTCATCATTGCTCTGTAAAGGATTCTATGTAATGTTGTACTCTCTTTTTGGCCCCAAGAGATTATTGGTTTTGTGTCATCTGTGGTGACCATTTGCTGAGTACATAAGTGAGAAGGTTTCACCATCTTTTTATAAATCATTTTGATAATTTGTCTTAAGTGCACCAGCTCACTGAGGTTTACCTGCCACTTTTTCTGCCTACACAGTCTCATGAACTGGCTTATGTTCTAATCCCTGATGATCCCGTGCACAGTAGTGCTTCATGTTGGCAACAGTGGATCCCATCCTTTTGTAGTCTGAGAAAACTAGTGTATTCTGTGAGACAGTATTAAGTGTGCAAGAAGTCCCTGGCAAGCCTATATATCCATAGACTTTTGGAAGTATCTCTTAAGATCCACAGGTTGGGAACCACTGAACTGAACCATTGAAAGCGCGTGAGCTTATATGTAATGATAACTTTTGGAGCTTTTGTCTTGGAACTTGATATTATGATCTGAAATTCTTTTAAATTTGAATCATCTCAGTGCATACCTAATTTGTGCTTTCATGATGTACTTGTGACTTGAAATCCGTGAAGTTGATAAGGACTTGAGAAGGCTGCTCTGATAGCATGTAAATAATTGGAGGGTTGATGAATGTCCTTCTATATCGTATTATATCTTTTCTGCCCTGCTCTTGAGGCATTGCTTATTAACATTTCATTATTCACTCATTTGCCATTTCTGATCTTACTGTCTGAAAAGTATGCCCTCCAACCTAATATCCACTATAGGATGTTGCTTCATCTTTTTGCAGAAAAAATATGTGAAACAGCTGCAATTATTTAGGAAGGATGAGTAATGCAGAAAACAGTGCATATTTACAGGTTTTAACAGGACTGTTTCCTTTTCTACCAAAATATAAAGAAAAAAATTACATTCTGTAGGTTTGAAAGACCTTTGAAAATAAAATCTTTCTACCTTTGGTTTATTAACTGAGGGTGGAGGTGCCTACGATTTTATTGTTCTGAAGAAATTTCCCATTCACTGTTTATATCCAGCATCAGAATAAAAATTGAATAATTTGAGTATGATAGAGCTGTTAGTCAGAGGGTCTCCTGGGGACAGGAAAGGTCAAGATAGCCAGATCTTAAACTCAACAGGCTCTTAGAGTTTTGACATGGAAGCTTGGTAAGCTATCATCATACTGGGATGCAAATGGAAATGGAAAGGGGCAGGTTGGTGGAATAATCCATCCTAGACTCTGGGCAGAAAGTGTGCTTATTTTTCATCTTGAGCATTTGGCACCATGCCTGACATATTGGGTACCCAATAAATGTTCATTGAGTAACTAGAGAAAGAAAAGATAGCTGGTGGGGATGTAAGTAGAACAGCATGGTAGTGGCAAAAGATTAATGAAATTGGGATTACAAAGGTGAAGTTTTAAAAATTAGGTGGAAACCACAGGGTGTGCCTACAGGCAGCCACCAAAACTACAGCTGGAATACAATAAAAGCATTAATAAAAAAGAAATTGGGGGAAGTTGTAAAAAGTTATTTATTTGGCTTTAGGGCTAAAATTCTGAAGCCGTGATCAGGGAAAATGCTCTTACTAACAGCCTGAGTAATGAATAAAAAGAATTTTCAGAATGAAAATAAATCAACAAGCTCTGTGACTCTCCACAGAAAGGCCAATTGCTACCTCCCATCATCTTTGACAATAATGGTATTTATGCACCCAAGTTATTCTCCTAAAATGAATTGATGATGTTTGTATTAGTAGGATTCCTTGATAGGGAATGAGACTGTTTTAAATGTCTTAGTTATTCTAGGAAGCACTTTTTTTTTATAGCTCTGTTAGGAATAGTGGATAGTCTTAGATTTTCAGCAGCATTCATATCTAGCAGCATTCAGGATAATTTGTTTTCTGATCCAGAAAGTTGATTATTCCTTTAACCATTTCTGAAGATGTAATTCATTCATGTTACTAAAGAAAAGGGTATCTGATTCTTATTTACTGTTTCCACTTTTACAATTATTGTGTGTGTATTGAAGTTCAGAATGCCTTGCCTAAATTTTAGGATGAAAACAGGAAATAGTGACTAAATTTAAATGTGTTTTCTTATTTGAGGAATTAAAACCCATGTTTTGGAGTTTGTTTTGTTTTGGTCGTCACTCCCAGTTTAAATGTCATTGTTGGTTCTCATAGCCAGAGCAGCTTGTGGAGATCAGTAACTTGTATTAAGCTTATATCTGAGGGCAGTCAGATGGAATTATTAACTCTAAAATGTCTGTGGGTGGCAGATTCTCAAAAAGTTCAGCATAGACTTTTTGGCCTATACAACCCAACAATTCTACTGCTAGGTATATAAGAGAATCAAAACCCTTTGGACACAAGAAAAAGGAAAACCCGAGCTATAAATTGGACATTACTAAGGTTTTAGTATTGTAAAGAGGGTTTTCTATCAATGTTTGTATTCAGCGTCAAAATAAAAATAAAAAATATAATAAATAACTTAAGCATTTTTGTATGTAGCAGTATTATTCATAGTTGCCAAAAGATGGAAACAACCTAAGTGTCCACCAAGTGGTGAATGGATAAACAAAATATGGTATATCCATGCAATGGAATATTATATAGGCATACAGAGGAATGGTGTACTGATACATGCTAGCTACAACGTGGAGGAACATTGAAAAAATCTGGTACAGAAGGACTACATGTTTTATGAATCCCTTAATATGAGTGTCTAAAATAGACAAATCAATAGAGATAGAAAATAGATTAGTGGTTGCCTAGGGCTGTGTGTTTGTGGGTGGAGAGGAGGGAGTGATGATGATTGCTAATACATATGAAATTTCTTTTTGGATGATGAAAATGTTCTGGAATTAGATAGTGGTGATAGTTACACAACTATTTTCACAACTCTGAATATACTAAAACCCAATGAATTGTATATTTTAAATGGGTGAATTGTGTGGTATGTAAATTGTATTTTGATTTTTAAAAAGTTGGAGGGAAATGCCTATGGGGGCAGCAAGCAGCATGTTTAGCAGTATTTTGGTCTCATGAGTTTCCAATTTGCAGTTCTATAAGGGCTAATGTCAGTATTCACAAGCTGGACCACAGGAGACCAGAGTTCTAGTCCTGATTTAGTAAGTTACTATTGAGCTGAGTTGGACTAGTCTATCTACATTTGCAGGGAACTGCATCTAATCTTGTATAAACTGAGGAAATTAGATCTCAAGATCATATGTTCTTTTCAGTTTTTAATGGTTGGAAACTTTGATAGCATTTACTTACATGCAACTTAACATGGTTTATTTACATGCAACCTTATTTCACTGTTTTCCATCCCCAGAGAATTAAGGGTGAGGTTGGGAGGTGAGGAGTGGGGGGAAAAGACATATTCCTTTCATGATAGAAATATTGAGGGTATTTGGGGAAGAGTGAGAGAAAAGGGAGCTTGTCTTAGTTTGGGCTGCAATAACAAAAATACCATAGACTGAGTAGCTTAAACAGAAAATTATTTTTCCAGTTCTGGAGGCTGGGAGGTCCAACCGAGATCAAGGTGCTGGCAGATCTACTGTCTAATGAGGGCCTCTGGAGCCTCTTTTTTAAGGGCATTCATCCCATTCATTGAAGGTTTTATCCTCATGATCTAATCACATTCCAAAAGCCCCCACCTCCAAATACTATCACATTGTGCTTTATGTTTTATTTTTTTTTAGACGAGGCAACCCTTGGTTGACCTCACAGATTACAAGGAACTTGTCAGTTTATAATCCCTTATTTTTTTTTTTTATTTTTTACACTTACAGCACCTCTTCTTCCTAGGTGGTCTCCCATCCAAGCACTAACCAGGCCCAACCCAGCTTAGCTTCTGAGATCAAAAGGGATCTGGCTTGTTCAGGATAGCATGGCCATAGATGTGTATTATGTTTTAACATGAATTTTGGGGTGATACAAACATTCAGTCTTTATCAGAGTTATATGTTTAAAAACATTTCTCAAACCATTGAGGGGGTGGTTGAGGGCATGCATGTGTGGTTAATTGCTATTACTGAGCCATGCTGAGTATTGACAGTGACTTCTTCAGGCACCCCTTGATCTCTCTGCCATGGCATTCCCAGCACTCGATCATTCTGAGATATCTGTCAGAATAGCAAACCATCACCCCCATTTGTGTTACTAAAAGGAGTCTCACCCTCTCCACCTTCTACCCTTAGTCTGGCTATCCTTACTTGACTTACCTGTTGTTTGTAGTGGGAAACAGCTGTACAATGGACAGGAGCTTGAGGGAGTCCAGAACCATGGTAACACTCATTCATCACTCCGAGAGTTTACAAGCTTTCATTGAAGAGTCATCATTGTGTTGGTTTTCATGAAATAAAGATTGTCTGAGCCATCACAGAGGGCTGTTTTCAGAACAGCCGTGCTCACAGAGGATGTTTGTTTTTCCCAGAAATGCTGGAAATATTGTAAGCTTTTTATCTCTTCTTTAGCAAGGCATTACTCTGTTGCTTTCAGTGTCTAATCCTGCTAAGAAGTAAGAAATATTAAGAGGGCATTGTTCTAAAGGAATGATCTCCTAGTATCAGTGCTAAGTGCCATCTATGACTACATGCATGTCCATTTATAAAATGTCCTATGAGATTGAGAACAGTAATGGGTTTATATCAAGGTTCACTCTCCAAATCAAGGCCATTAAAATTGTAAAACCACTCTTGTATTTTCAAATGTAGAACATTTGTATTGTGTATGTGTTTCATGTAGGGTACAGACATGATGTGTAACATTTGGTACACTGGAAGTTTTGAAATTAAAAAGAGTGAGCCACTGTTTTTTGTACCTCTTCTCTGTTAATTTTCTTCAAAGTTTTTGTTTCCGTAATTGTACGTAATTTGTTTTGGGCTCTTTTCTCAGAATTCTGTATTATCTCACTTGCTCTCTTTTGCAAGATGAGCAACTTTTGCATTTGGGAACTCTAATATACAGGAGAATGAATGATACAATTTATGTAGTTTTGTTTTCCAGAACACTTTGTTATTTTGACCTTCAGTGTTACCCAGGATTTGTCCCATTTCAATTCTCTAAAAGCACTTTAAGGACCAGCAAAGGTGCCTCTGTGGTGTGTGCTTGTTCTGTGGCATGGCTTACTTCCTGGATGTTTCAGATCTGTTTTTTTTTTTACTAAGCGCGAGTTGTATTAAGAGAAATAAAGAATGGTGTGAAGTGCAGTTAGCAGAGTCTCTCTTCCCAGATGGGAAAATGTGTGTTTGAAGAAATAAATAAGCCCATTCTAAGAAATCTTATTTTCATATTTACTCAAATTTTTTTCTTCCAAACCTTCTCAGTTTAATATTTTGGCAATATGAATCATCTGTTTGATGTCCTTTGAAAGGAAAAGCAGCCTTGCTGCATGAATCAGCTCTGCCCGGTTGTGTCTCGGACAAGGACACCACACTGAGGTGAAAGGGAAATAAATGAATGTGTGCTTTTTTAGAACGCAAATTCAAAGGACCTAAATGTATATAAAACAAGCCAGTTTTCCTTAATAAAGCACCCCACTGATCTTCTGTCTCTGAATACACCTAGAACTTTTGTGAAGCCTTTGAGTTACAACTAGTAACAACTGTTGACCTTCCTCTTGGCTTTAAAATGTTTTAGTTATCTTGCTTAATGTGAAAAGGGAATATTTTGAATAAGATTTTTCAAGATAATTGTCCTTTCACATATCAAGCAATCTTTTAAGAATGTTCTAAACATTTCAAAGAAAATATTTCTGAAATATTTATACCCTTGCCTTATTAATCAGAAGGATAAAAATCATAATTGGTTAAAGAAGTCCCAGGGTCATCATCATGAACATCATTTTAAAAAATGATATTCTAATCCAGTAATGTCCTTAGGGCTCTTTGAAGTTTGAGGAACTATTAGCCCCTAAGCTAAATGGCCTCAAACTGTTCTTCCCACTGTTGCTTATGCCTCCCTTTTCAGCTGTCACTTCTGTCGTCATTGATTTGGGTTCACTCTTTGTCCTTTTTAACTCAGGGCGGAATTGAATGTCTAGAAATCAGACAGCAAAGTTGGTTAAACATGCAACTGGAGTATTTGTATGCGAAATAAAGGCTATATCCCAGAGGGTGGCTCCAGTATAATTTCAGACTTTAAATGTATCTGCCTGCCTTTTTTCTCCCCTCTCTTCTCCTCCTCCTCCACTTCTCTTTCCACCTTCCACCCAGGTTTCCCTTGTTCATTGGGTTGTCCCAAAAGTTGAAGCAATGTGTGAGCCATCACTTTACTTTTAAGATTTTACTTCTAAGTTTATTTATTGAATACCTTTAGTATATCAGGAAGTTATAAAAAGAACACTTTTTAAAAGCCTTTCCATGTGCTTGATTAAAAGAAATATTCCCATTTCCCACACTGAACCTTAATTTATTTTCCTTTGTCTCCTCCACATCTCTTAAATAATTACCTGATCTTTTTATCTTATTTCTGAGTTTCGCTTATCTCTTTTTTTTATCTTTAAGATTCAATGCCAGTATATAATACCACAGGTACATGATAATACTTTCTGTGGTGTTTTTAGCACACTCCATAAATTTTATCTTCAGTGTCACCTTTATTCAAAGGCAAATTCTCCTTGTACTGCCCACCCCATAAACTCTGGTTTAGTAATACGAACATGGTTTTTATTCTTTGCCAAAATATTTGGTTTTCTCTCCCCTAGAGGCTTTATTTTTGTAAATGTGCAGTGATTTCACCTTTATTGTGAAGTTGGCCAGCTACTTGATATGGAAATTAGTCTTACTGGTTTTTACTTCCCAGGGTCCTTTCTGGAGCTCTTCTTATGAATAGTAATTACATTGACGAGCACCAGTCTCTTGGGCACAGTGGCTATTTGTAAAGACGGCCTACACACGTTGGCCAAAACAATTTCACCCTTGAGTTATTTCAAAACTGGCTGGTGGATACCATCTGGTCCCAGTGATTTATCTACAGATGCAGAGCATCATGTTTACCACTATTTGATCTAGTACCTCTGACCTGCCTACTTCAGTGTTCTGGTTTGAGAATGCGAATCTTCTTAGAAGACAAAGAACTCATTCAGTCTATGAACCATCTCCTTTTTAGCCCTGTGACTGTGATTAAGTGGGTCCTCGGATGTTGTAAATGGCTTCCTCCCTTTGATAGAGTGAAAGAGCGTCTTACTCTATTGCCTTTGTAATCTCTCGCAAGTCGCTCCTGCCTACTTTTTATTTTGTGTCTAACCTTCTATGCCTTATGGGCTTTTCTTTATTCCCATTCTGGACTATCTTTTTATTTCATTAAAGATACCTTTACTTCTTCTCACTCTGTCTTTTAGCCACACCAAAGGTTCTCTTCTCTCTTTAGCCCTCTCCTCACAATCTAAGTACTTGGAAGCACTTACTCTGAGGTAACAGTAGGCAAGTTTTTTTTTTTCCTTCTTTATTTTTAAACCAGTCTGCAGGCATCTTGCATGTTGTTTACTTTTTGAACTCTTTCTTCCCAATAATGCCTAGTTTTTTCATAGCTTCTTAGCCAAAAACAGGAAAAACACATGTAAAGGGTTTTGAACTTTTCTTTTTTTCTCTCATCACATTGTTAAATTTAATAGTGCGGTGATCACCATTACATACTTCTATTCACTTACTGGGTGCCCTAACTTCTATATATTACTCAGGACCAAGGCCAGGATATTTCCCCTGTTACTCCCTCTCTCTCTGCACACCTCCCATCCCCCTCACAGAAACACTTGTTCAGGAAGCAGTCATTTTTCATCTCTTTAAATCTTTCCTACACATCTGGGCAGGTAAGTATTATGTTGATGAATTTTCTTTTTCTCATTCGTGTGTATGAATCTTAAGCACAATTGTAAGGGAATAATGGAGAGAAATATATGGTACCAGTCTAAAACCTAGTAGAGGAAGACCTATTTGACAGAAATATTTAAGAAATAGAGTATAAGGAGATGATCAGGTAATAAACTGTGAAACAATCTGATATACTCTCATCAACAACATCAAAAAATCAGCACTTAAATGCGTCACAGTTCTGCAGGTAGCTATCATCTCCATCTTTGTTCTCCCTTCCTTTGATATGATAGGGAACAAACTTCCTTCATCTCAGGGAATTTTTTTTTTGAGGAGGTGTTGTTTGACATGCATTTATCCTCATTCTAAATTTCTGAATCGTCCACCTTTATTTTTATAGAGCAGAGTATTCTTTCAGCAAAATAATTGGCTATCAAGAAGGAACTGATCATTTGTCAGGATAGTACAGTTGACTTAATAGTGCATATTCTAGGCACACAAACTTAAAAGGTGAGATACCTATTTGAGTAAAATAGGAATGTCTTTTTTCAATCTTTTGAATTGAGTTCATAAGTACAGGAATTCTAGAACACAAATTATTCATAGTTTATATATAGAAATATCTGGATATTGACACAAAGTTTATTCATCAAAATATTAGGCCAGACTATGTGAATTTACTGATATTTGACCTTTTTTGACTTAAGAAATGGCAATTTTATATGAATCAATCTTTACTACTTTGTTTTTCATTAATCTCCAAGGACATGCCAGAGCAATTTCAGAACTAAATAAAAGATTCTCTAGACAAATCCCAGAGTGATATTGTTGTGGCCTGAATTTTTACCAAGGGACAGTTTGTGTTTGGCTAAATAAAGCTAAATTGCTTTTTGGTCTATAAGTTTTAGAAATAAATGCTGCCTAAGACTAATAATATTAGTAGTAGTCACAGTAATAATAAAAGTAAGAAAACAAAAACAAAAACATTCTTCCTTTGATTAAATAGAGTTGAATCCTGAAGCATAGAAAGGATCCCCCTTCTGAGCAATGTATAGCATCTTCTGACATCAACATTCATGATAGTAGCTACTGTTGAGTGAAGCACTGTATACATTCAATGCTTCCAATGACTCTGAGGTAGGTTCTAATTTTGTCCTCATTTTACAGAAGATGAATTAGTCTTAGAGGTAAAAAGACTGACCCAAAGTTGCACAGTAAGGAACAGAACTCAGTTTAAACTCAGACCAATTTAACTCCAAAGCCCTTATGCTTTCCATACAACATGGCGCTTCCCCACTTCAAAGACTTAGAACAAGTCCTGTGTGTAGTAAGCTTTTCTGTTCTATTTGTTGAGTTTCCTGCTTGTTGGGACTTTATTCATTTGTTTTGTATTGAACTGGTCTGACTGAGGAACCTTGGTGATGCAGAGTAAACTGAAGCTCTTGGTTCTTGAAGAGCCTGACCCTTCTTGTTCTGAGTTGGTATTCACTGGTGGGATAAGAAGCTTGAGTTCCATATGCTATCCCAGGGCTACCAAATTTGTCAGTGCTATGAGTTTTAACCAATAGGCAAAATGCATCATGCTTTTTTCTTAGGCTCATTTTGTAATAATTTTTGACATAATTTCTGTTTGTTTGCAGCCACAAATCATGGCACCATGAAGGTTCATCTCACAGTAATGAAACAATGGCTTTTTTTTTAATAAGAGCATGCCCTACATTTACCCATACCCACTGGTATTAGGCTGAATGGAAGCTCAGATGTATGCTACTGAGCACCTCTTCAAGTATGTCTTTATGAAACTTGAGATTTAAACTATGGTTCTTTTATAAGCTTATTTAATTGTAGTGTAGTCATTCCATATGACTGAACTTAACCATAGTGGAGTTAAACTTGGGTTAGATTAGTTGGTCTTTTTGTATTGGGCTGTGCTCATTGTCACATATTAAATATAGAAACACCCATGGGCCAAAAAAAAATATTTTTTTCCGGATAGCTTGGTTGAACTCATTCTAATTTATGCAGTTCATTTGCAAAAGTCAGGGCTTTTAATAATGGACATTTGTTTTGCTTCAGCGTTTCAAATGGCTTTTCTCCCTGTCCCAACATTGAAACAGATTCCAGAAAATGATTTAAAGTCCTGCACTGTGGAAATGAATGTGCTCCTGTAACATTAGATATAATGTGGGATTATGCTGTCTTGACTTAGAGTTAAAACATAAGATTAGGTAGATTAAAAACAATAACAACAAAAAATGTGACATTGCACCATTTGTGATCCTATGAAAGAAAGAGGGCAAAGTGAGCTGTTCCTTGTTCTTTCATATTTCTAGTTACCAATACATAAATCTAGTTACCAAGTACACTAAAATGTTTGCTAATTCAAACAGGTAAGCACAGTACTGCCAAGTGTTATCTTTAGAACAAGACTGGCATTTAATATTAATTGTCATTTGTTCTCATCCTTAAAGGCAATTTAAAAATTGTTTGCCAGAAGGGTGGGGAATGGGATATGGGTAAAAAAAGAGGAAGGGGAATAATGTCCATAATGTGATTACATTGCACAGTGATAGATGGTTACTGTGGTGATCCCACTGTAAGGTATAAAAATGTTGAATCACTGTTGCACACCTGAAACTAACATAATATTGTGTGCCAACTACACTTTAATAAAAATTAAAAAGAATTGCCTCTTATTGGTTACCATGGGATCAGGAAAAACTAGGAGCTTATGCAAATAAGTATATGTGTCTGCAAGGAAAAGGTTACTTTAATTTTTATTTTCCTTTGAAGTATCTTTAAGTATACTCTTAAAATATATCCTGAACCACATATTATTATTTGTTTTCCATGTAAGATAAAACACCTTCAAGGAGAGGGACTGAAAACAAGTACATTAAAGTGACTTCTTTTCTGGAAGAAGGTGCTGGTATGAAATTGGGTCCTTGAATTTTCCAAAGGAGGCTGTATTTTATTACCCTTTTCTAAGAAAAGCCATTTTAATAATTTTTGCTATCACATCAAAGACTTTTCATGGTAATCACAGTCAATAATTGCAATAGTAATGCTGTGTGCCATCTGCAGGCTCTGTGCAATGGAAACGAAAGAGAAGAAACATGTCCCTTTGCTTGATAGAAGTTATTATGGAGCCTGAGGCCCTGGTGCCAGATTGCCATTTGGATTAGTTTTAGGTGGCCCTCTCACACACTACTTAGCCCTGGATTATATCATCTTTTCTGTCCTTCTTTCTCCCTTGGCCCACTTCTCTTTAGTTCTTTTTCTCTCTCTCCTGCCCCTTAATGGCTATAGTCCTGAACCTTTCCACTTCCCATGGTGGTTGTTCATCCTAAAGTAGCTGATGGACCTTGATGATGGGTCACATTCTGGGACTGGAGGAGTAGTTGGAATATTTTTGGGATCAGATATTTGACCAAACTAATTGTTTTATGAGTGAGCAGTTGGCCCCTGACCCAAAGATTTATGGAACACAAATTGGATATTGAAATAATCAAATAAGCACCCAGTTACTCAGTTGTTCCTGCCGTAGAAAGCTGTCTGATACCCTGAATTTGTGAACATAAGGTCTCAAGCTTGTCTCGTCTTGATTTCTAGTACCTCTCTTAGGTCCTGTGATAGACAACACCATTCTATAGTGACTCCATTGTTAGCTCTATGGCAGCAAGCCTCATTTCTTCTTAGAGGTTCAAATTAGAATGGCCTCTCTCCTTTCATCCCCACCCAAAGCAAAAATGGTAACAAGGCAGCCCCTTCGTTCTTGGTTTATCTCATAGTTCTGCTGTAAAGAGGGCCAGGCCATCTTCAACTTAACTAGTTGCTTTCTAGAATATTCTTATCTATCTCTGTGGCCCTGGGGTGAATAAGAGACCTCTGATCTGGCAGACTTGTATCTGAGGATGGTCAGGGCTTGTAGGGACTTGAATGCAGAACAAATGACTGGTTTCTCTCTTCCTTGTCACTTGCTTGCAAAGAGACATCGTTTTTACATTTTCCATAAGAAAGTAAAATTTTTTGTCATAGTTTATAACATTAATAGTTTAATTTAGTACCCAAGATCTGCCTTTATTTTTTTCCTCTTTGTGATACTAAAGAAACCAGAGGACAACAGTAGGTGTCTGGCTTGGCAGCCCGGCTGAAGATTTCCCTAAGTAATACCTTACGTTTAACTTTGAGCACCTTTTTATCAGAGTTTCAGAGCCCAGAACAAACAGTGTGGTAGAGAGGAATTGTGTTGTAGTTCACTTACTTTGTTGTGTGGTGTGCCCGTCAATTGAGGGCACAGAAGCTCCTTTCCTGAAACCTCAACTATAAATGTCAAATGGAGCCATGCCAGTGATTTATTGACTATTGGAATATAAGTTTAGGGAAGCTCGTCATCAAGTGACCAGATTTAGAGACTTTAAAAAATCAAAGCATAGTTACAGAATAGTCGAGGGGGTATATAATGCAGCATAGGGAATATAGTTGATAATATTGCAATAACTATGTATGGTGCCATGTGGCTACTAGACTTATTGGGGGGATCACTTCATAAATTATATAAATGTCTAATCATCTATGCTGTATATCACTAATATAAAATAATATTGACTGTTTAACTGAAAAAGATAATTTCTTAACAAATAAAAATAAAAATATCAAAGTATTAACATCAGTTGAGAGTTGACTTTAAAAAGATTAATTTGAATATTTAGTGACTTGATTTATCAAGCCAAATAACTAAAAAGCATTTGTGTGAGAAGTTTTGTGGACCAAGAAAAGTAGCAGAACTAGGTAGGAGTTTGTGTATTCCCCTCATTGCAAGATTCTGCTTTGAGTCTAAGCTAATATTTTCTGTAATTTTGGATTACTCAAAAAATGGACATGGCATGTATTCCAATGCATAGCTTATATTTGAATGTGCAAATCTCTCCCACTTTGCCCAAAGGCACATCCTAAGGCACATCTATTGATGTGTGAGAAGTACTTATGGGGTGGATTTGCCTCTCTTCCTGTCTTTTGAACTTGAGTTGTTCCAAGATAAGATCAGAGGACCTCAGAAATATTTGTGGGGTATGTGTACATGTGTGTGTGTGTGTGTGTGTGTGTGTGAGAGAGAGAGAGAATTTAGATGATAGAATAAGAGGGAGAGGAAAAGCCTATAGAACGACATCAAAATCCATGTCTGTTCATTTTACAGTTTTCACGAGGGCAGAAACCAAGCCTTTTATATTTCTGTACTCATGGATGACATTTGGCACATAGGAAGGCATTTGATAGATGAGTACCACATTAAGCACCAACAATGGTTTTGTGTTGCCAAATTGTGTCAGAGGTACTTTGGAAGCAAATCAGTTCTTTGATTTAAATTTGGGGAAAATTTTAGGGCAGAGTTCCATTTCCAGATAATCTCTTGAGGTGGACTGGTTGAAGTAACTGGGTCAAGAAGTGATAAATATACTGGATTTTCTAATCCAAATGAACAAATCAAATATGATTGATTAATCAACAGGTATAATCCTGATGAAAAGATTCTGAAAGGTGAGATTGTGGAATGGAAATGTGTCAAGGTGCTAGTATACTGCCAATAGGATAAATCCCTATCAGACCTGGGAACACTCACTTATAAAAGCAGGCTGGTAGAAAGAGTGAGAATACTGAAAACTTAAGCAAACTTAATCTTCTGGGAAAGGCAGAATCATTTCTGTATGGGGAATCCGTGCTTGGCTAATGACCTCAAGGGACTAAAGCATATGTGGACAAAAGGAAACCAGCATATATGATAGATTTAGGCTCTGAAAGAAAAGCTCTTCAGGGGATTGCACACCAAGCAAAGGAACCTTAAGTGTCATCACCACAGAACTGTGGACCTGTTTCATCAAACATTACAATTGATTTTGAGACAAAAACAAAGGGTAGAGATAAGTCTCTAGATACCAACATTAATAGTGGCATTCTCTCCAAAGTTAGGACTGCAACAGATTTTACCTAAAGCTCCAGTAAATGACCTAGAAGAGGAAGTATACATTGAAAACTTTACTTTTGTCAATAAAAGTTTTCTAAATGGCAAAGTGCCTGTTAAATGAGAATAAATTGTAGGGTATATGTCCCAAGGGTGGTGGGCCTAGGTGTTAGGGTACTAGATAATGGTGGGGAGGAGCTTTTTTGAGGTTGAAGAAATTCAGCCTTGCGAAACGAGGGTGCTGCCGCTCCTCCATCTGCCTGTACTAATAAGATTCAGAAGAATTTTTCTCTCATAAAAATTAACTCCTGTTCAACTGTGGCTCATGTCCATGTCCATTGGAATGGAGACTTATTAAGAGTCCTTCAATGCAGATGTGTATTAGAGTAAGTTGTAATGTACTATAACCTTTAATAAGAATTTTGTGGAAGTGGATTTTAAGAGATGTAATTAAGTACAAACATTGAAAATGTGAATGTTTCTTTCCTCTTTGCCATTTCATTGATGTTTGGCTAGAATTTTAAAGAATGGTTTTGTGTGGCTTTAAATCTGATGTTGAAAGCCATTTTTCTTTATGTGAGGCAGCAGACTTTGCTATCACTATAGTGTAAAAGCTTTTCTACATAGCCATTTGGAGAAATATCTTTGGACAGACTTGTGATGAATGGATACGTTGTTCTTTAGGTATATTTTTCCTAGAAAGTAGATTAACTGAAAACCTATTCTCACAGTGTATTTTGGAGGGAGGAATTTGAGATATGTCATGAAAGGCAGAAAAAAGGTGAGGGTTTTTTTTCCTAGTTATGCAAGATGAAAACAGTTATTAAAAAAAGAATGTTAAAACTGTTCATGACCCACACAACCCATGAAATGTATATAAAATCTAAGGTATTAATATATTTGCATTAGAACAAGTGTCTGGTTATCTTGAGCCTCCCCCCAGCCCCACCAACTGCATTTTCTTCTACGTTTGCGGTAAACTGGTAGTCACTGCTGGCCCTTTCTGATCTTGCTGTGAAACCTAAATGGCTGTGGCAGGTTATCTGAGAATTGGATTCCTGGGGATTTCTTTAGATCTTATTTGGAAATAATAAAGAAAATCATTCCAAGTTGGAAGTTCTGGTGTTCAGGAAAGGTGTGTCTCCAGTTCTTTTTCTGAGGATACCTTCCTCCTTTCCATTTCTCTGAGGCCTTATGTGATTGATTGCCTAGAGGAGGCTGATCACAGGGGAAGTCATAAAACTTCAGCACAGTAGTGGTGTAGAGAAAGGGCAAGATGCTGCTGGTGGCCAGCATTTTCTCACCCTGAGAAACCCTGTGACCTTCCAAGCCTGGTCTAATTAGCTATCTTAGAAATGGTCCTACTAACACCTTGGTCTATCAGGGATTATGATCTGTAACTTGGAGACACAGATTCTGGAAGTACTGTTGTGTGCCAAAGAAAAAA
>CM053505.1:82449189-82503231 GCA_028627145.1 Eidolon dupreanum | reverse complement strand
AGGGTAGTATGGCCATAGACAATGTGCCTTACTTTAAATAAACCTTTGGTACAGTTCAAATGGGGTTCTAAGATTGCCAGATATAAACTTTGGTTTAAAATTTGCTTTTTAAAAAATCAGTAAAAAGCCCAGCTTGATTTTTGTCTGGAGTGGATTTTAAAGCTGTTGCATGGTCACTGAAATGAACTATGGAGTGTTATAGTAGCAACCATAACTCTTCCAACTATACTCACAGGAAGAGTATTCTTAGAAAAATATAATAAAACTGATTTTCAAAATAAACATGTTTCTGATTGGCCTTCTCTATCCTACCTTGCAGGATTAGTGCATGTAAAAATAACTGACAGTCTTAAGCCTTCCAGAGCCATATTTTTGGCAAGGTTTTGCAAAATGCTAACTAGCTACATTTCTTTTACTGATTGATAGGTGATCTCAAATCATACATCTGCATAATGACTGTAATTTATGTACTTTATTATTAACGTTTAGGTCAAATGACTTTAGGCTTTCTATATGCATAGCGTATTATGTGCAATAATTTTGCTCTTTTTTGCAAGATGGGAGAATGCATTAATAGATACATTCCTCTACCTCTGGCATTATTTTAAATCTTTAGAGGTTGTATTTCTTTGTTTCCATGAAGCAGAGCATTGTGTGTATTCTTCCTGGGGTTCTTAGGTAACTTGGAGGAGCTGGAGTTCACAGCAACTTGTATGTTAGCTTACTTTGTGGCCCCATGAATTTAGATCTAAAAAGTGAATAGAAACTATTTAGGTAATTCTTTAGACCAAGGAAAAAGAATTGTTTATTTTCAGAACAAATAAAATTAGGAAAAGAGTAAAGTAGCAGTTGAGGAATTAGGGAAAATACCCCAGGAAATAATAGCTTAATGTAGCTCACCAATATTAGAATTACATCAAGTATTTATATTTTAAAAAGACTGATGAAAGTCTACCCCCCCCACACCACATATTTATTCCTTTTACTTTGAAAACTTTTTTTAAAAATAAACTTCATCCTAGAAGAGTTAGATTTACAAAAGTTGGGAGGATAGCACAGAGTTTTCTTATATACCATACCCAGTTTTCCCTATTATTAACATCCCTACATTAGTGTGTGGTACATTGTCACAATGGATGAATGAAAACCGATGCATTATTATTAACTAAAGTCCGTACCTTATTCTGATTTCCTTAGTTTTTTTTTCTTTACTAAATTTTTATTGAAATATAACTCATACCCCAAACAATTCAGCCATTTAAAGTATACAATGGTTGTTAATGTACTAACAGAATTGTGCATTCTCACCAAAATCAATTTTAGACCATATTCATCATTCCAGAAAGAAATTTCATACCCTTTAGCTGCATCCCCCTTCCTTACTTCCCATTCCCTCAACTTCCACCTTTCCCCCTTTAGCCCCAAGCAACCACTAATCCACTTTCTGTCTATAGATCGAACTGTGCTGGACATATAAATAAATGGAATCATACAATATTTGGACTGTTGTGATGGGCTCTTTGATTTGACATAGTGATTTTGATATCCAGCTGTGTATCAGAACTTCATTCCTTCTTATAGCTGAATAATATTCCATTGTACGAATACCACATTTTTTTAATCCATCCATTGTTGGGCGTTTGGCTATTATGAATAATGCTGCTATAAAGATTTGCATATAAGTTTTTGTGATTTCTTTAGGTTTTCCCTAATGTATTTTTATATCCCAGGATCCTATCCAGGATACCACATTATATTTCATCATCATGTCTCCTTAGTTTCCAAAGGCTTTACTTCTAATGACCCTTTAGATCAGTGTCTTGACTTGGTTGTCATGAGTTCACCATCACTTAGGCATGCCAATCATCTCCTAATTGATAATGCTCTCTTTTCCGGCCATCTTTACTCCACTACATTCTACTTCCAATTTGATGTTTCTTAACTAGCTGGAAGAGAGAAGATACTACTTTCCTGGCCCCTCTCCCTCACTTAGTACAAGTAGTCAGGAAGGTCTCTTTATAGAGAACTTCAGTAGCTTATGAGAGTATAATAGATGGTCTTCATTTTATCTTTGTTTTACAATTGCAGTGTTTTACATTTACACAATGCTTCCTTGTTTACACAGGGTTTTTAAGGCTCCAATGGGTTATTTTCCCAAGAGTCTACAGTGAATCATGTAGAGCTGGGACTCAAATCCATATTCCTGACTCCCCACATCAGTCTTCTTATTCCTAGACTACCATTATTCCTGTGGAATGAAAGATCCAAATAGTGTTGAGTATTTGGAACCTTTTAAATATACTTAAAAACCCCTCATAAAGAGCTGAGTTTTCTTCAAAACCCAAGGTGAGGCATTCAATTTCCACAAGGAAGGCCAATGCAAAATCATATAGTCTCTTACATTTGCAGTTTACAAAATACTTTTCAGTGTGTTCTTCTCAAATTTCTTCACTCTAGCCCTTACCCTTAGGGTGTAGTTTGTGTCTCTATTATTTACCAAAGGCATTTGGTTGCTTTATCAGTAAAATCAATTGTACAGAGAACGTTTGCCTTGGGAATCATGCTAGCACAGGCCAACCTGGGATCTCTGCCATTGTGTCCCATAAATGTTTCTGGCAGCTGTTTCCTCCATTTAGGACTCCAGGGGTGAATAATCACTAGAGAGTTACTTCATCTCCTACAGGTACAGAATGCTGACACCTTAGTAATAATTACAACTATTCCTCTATCACCATCCCACACAAAATGTGTGAGAATTTGAGAGACATTTTCTTGGCATCTAGTTGGACTTCAGAATGAATTTTCCAAGAGAGATGCATAAAATGATTGTAAGCCATAGTTAAAAATTGTCAAGTTGATAGTAAATAAGCTGAGGATGGGTGTGACCCCCTATCTACCGTTTATAACATTTTCTATGGGAAGGTAGATTATGCGACTGGAAATAAACGGACATTAGCTATACCCTATTTGTACATCAGAGCCAGCCTTTGGTGAGAGGACTAAATGAAATAAAATGAGAAAGCACAGTTCCACAAATTGTTCACCATAGACCCCTGTTAAAGGATGGAATAGATTCCTCATGTTTTAATGCCTACTTCTTTAACCATTGATTTGAAGTGCTTCAAAAAAAAAAAAAAAGAACCAATACACACTTAGCAGGATGGAGTAGTAATTTATTGTGATTGTCTTTATTCAACTTCTAAAACTCAGGCATTGATATTAAGACTAAGGGGAAATTACATAAAGCTGGTGTGGTTGAAAAAAGTTTGGCTCTTTCAAGTGATTTTGTTTTGTTTTTTAATGCCATGGAGTTAAGCTTTAAAAGCACGCTTCACTGAATTTCATCCAAGCCTCCTAAGGACAGGGCTAGGGGACCTTTTTTTCTTTTGAGGGCCACTGACCCACAAAGAAAAAAAACTAATCAGAGCCATGTATAAAAAGCAACTTAATTTAGGTGCTTCCTTAGAAAACCATAAAATATTCAATTCATTTGCTTTTTAAATTAAGAACAAGGAACTCTCAAGAAGTACAACAAATAAAAAAATTCTTTAGTTTCCTGTTATATGCAGTGGGGTAAGAATGAACAATATAGATAGAATAAAGAGGAAAGCAGACAAGACTGTTTTAAGGGACTGGAAGAGATACGTGGAGAAAAACCTATACATAGCAAGGGCCATGGAAGCAAGAGGTTGAAATAGGGAAATATGGAGACAAATAGTTGTGGATTATAGCCCACTCTTCACTTGAGCTATTTGAATAACTGGTTACTATTTCTAGCTCTTCTGTGGCTCTAATGCTTAAGCCTTTTAGGTAATTTTTATGGAAGGGTATAGGAATCACCTAGGGCCCTTTAAAATTATCCTTGTGCTCAGTGCCTCCTCTGTAGTAGCTGTCTACCTTGTCCCATATCAGATTTGTTGTCCCTGTGCTCAACCATCTCAAAGAAAAAAAGTGACATTTTTTTAAAATGAGAAATATACAGGATCACCAAGCTTAGAAAGGAGGGCTCCAGAAAGAAAAAGGCAATTCACATTGAGGCACAGCATTTTAGAATCAGTCTCAAACATACGTATTATGTTCTTTAAATAATATGCATTCCCTGACTCTTAATATAAACCATTTTGGGTGCTTAAAGTAGAAATAGTCAGATTTTAGAAGTCAAGTGAGTTTCTTGAGTTCTTACTAGAATGTGGAGCTATAATTTCATTTTCAAATGTACCATGACTGTCGTGCTTTTCCCTCCTTGTACTTCTCATCAGTAGAGACTGGAAATGCACTGAATCCCCAATAGCCTAAGCTTGGAATTTAATTAAATCCAAGTATGTCTTGGACCATATATGTCTCAGGCAAGGCTTTTGGCAAGAATGCCAAATTACATTTTCAAGCAATACTTTTTTAGAGATGCATACAGAATAAGTGGTGTGTTCAAGGCTATACAGGCAAAACTGGCATGCTGGAGTTAGCTTGTTTGCCATCAGAAACATTAGCCAAGTATCAACCCTGTTGCTGTCCTTTACATAAGGCAAGCCTTTTACCATTAGACAGAGTCTTCCTGGAAAGTTCTCTCTAAAATGAAAGTGGGCTCTTTTTTTTCCTTTTTTTTATTAGGTATTGCCAAAACAATGATGTACTTCAGTGTTCAGATATAAGCAGGTCTCCATGAGGTCCTGCTGAGGGCCTCTGGTGGATATGAAAAGGGTGGAGTACATAGGCCCTGCTGGGCTTTTTATATGTGCCAGTGTAAATGATGCTGTGTACTTTCAGCACGTTTACCAGTAAAACTTTTATTACTATTACCTGTTTTTGAAGGTTGTCTCCCTAGTATAAAATTCCTGTGGGTAAGTTTAAACCCCTCAATGTCTAGCACCTTCTTAAATGCAGAACATTTTTTTCTGCTGTCTCTTAGAATTTTCTGGCTTTAGGTTGTATGTATGTCTGTGTATGTATGCATTGGGGGTGGAGGAAAGGGGTGCTTTTCCTTAGACTTAGAATCCTATTTTTGTAGGATCCAGTAAGTGATCTTTTAGTTTATGTTATATGTGTGAACCTGCTAAGACTTGGTGAACACAGATTATTTTCCAAATTTGTTTATTGTTTTGCCATAGAAATTCAGTACACTCCACAGCAGAATCTTTGCAGAGGCTTGGAAACCAGCCTGTGATAACCCATAAAAAATACCTGCTCCCTTATTATAATTCATTTAAATAACCTTGTATGTCTTAAGTTCTTATGCTAAGCATTCAGATAATTTTCTACGTGTGGTGTGAGCATGATATGGATTACTTAATACAGCTGCGGCAAGCACTGTACTAGTTGGGTCCTTCATATTTTATGTGTTAAAACTGTATTGCAGAAAATCCTCAACCCTGTAACCAAGAGACAACTGGGTATCTCTGTTAATTATATGTGCCAGTTACAAAGGCCTGCTGCAAATTTGTTAAGCCAGTGAAGAGGGAGTTTTGTTTTTTGTTGTAACAAAGGTGTTTCCAGAAAGCTGAGCCTTAACAACCCTTCTTCTTTTACTAATGAGATCTAAAATACTCTGCAGCTTCACAGTTTCTAAACTCTTTTACACACACAAACATACACCCTTTTGTTAGAAGTATCTGTTGATGAAGGGTTTCAAAAATGCCAAAAAGACTTTTAGCAGGTTTGGATGAAGAAGTTATTTGAAAATCATTTCCCTTCCCCCTTCCTTAAATAGTCCTTTAATGCTGTATACCCCTTGTTGTCTGACAGTAACACTCCTTTTTAATTGCCAGGAAGGAAGAATGATCAGGAATATATATGATTATGTAATTATTTGCATATGTGCAGTTGACAATCCTAGTGTTACTCAAGTAAGTTGCTAACTCAATTTTAGCTAAAATAGCCACACCCCTCCCCAAAGCCACTTTGATATCGTCTCAGGTGAAGACATTTCTTCTAAGCACACACAGCCAAGAAGCAGCAAAGGCGAGCTCATGGCATAATTAATTCATTTCTCATGCTTAGTGTTGTTAGAGAGATTGGCTCTTCATTCTCTATTCCTTTATTATACACACTTAACCACTGATAGGCTCATATGTCTTCAATATACTTGTTCCTGAGTTCTTGAGATCTTGATTCTTTTCAGATATCTTTTGTTTTACATAGAACATGGACAAAAATAAGAAATAGCAGAAGGAACAGTGAAGGTGAATCCTTATAAACATCTGTACAAAATTATACTAGGGTACTTACACCACACCAATTAATCTTGAAGTGACTAAAATGATAGTACCTGGTGGTTAATTTTTGAATAGCATCACATCTCTTGGTCATTATGAGGGAGAGGTGTGGGTGAACTTTGGGATTTATATATGTTTTAAAAAATCCCTCCAACCCTCATGGCCAGACCACAAACAAAATGCATTTGGTGTAGGGAAGGGAGATAATTTGTGGGTTGAGCTGCTGTGGAGTGAATATGTCTTTGACATTTCTCTTGACTCTTAGGGTTCCTTTATTACATAAAGATTACATTTATTGGAAGCCATTGATCCATATTGGGGTCCACCTCACAGAATCATAAGGTTAATAGAGTGTCTAACATCTGCACAGAAGATGCTGGATAAGAAAATCTTAAAATTGTGGATCGTTTAACATCACCTTTTGACTTACTCAAATTATCCAACATGAACTCCCATTGTTTCCTCTTGGCTGACGAGTCCTTGAAATGCACTTATACCTTTGCTTTCTCCCAGTATGACTATTGCTCATATTTGTTCAATTTTCGGTTATTGTCACATTTTATAAATCATCATTAAGGGTACCTTCTCTTGGAGTGTAAACTCCCAAAGCTAAACAACTATGTCTCATTTGTGTGACTTGCATAGAATATCAAAGAATTATAAAAATGACTTGGGTTGATATTGAATGATGCTCTTTTTACTGGCCACACTGATTTTCCTATGGTGTAGCAGACTTCCTGACTGGAACGTTCTTTTGTCTTTCAGAGATAGCTTTATTATTTTTCCAAGAAGTAAATAAATGTTTTTACTTCTAATGAAAGTTTCCATACATACAATGCCCTAGGCCTTTGCAGGAACCTCACACATGGAAATGAAGCAGAGTATGTGTACCTAAATCAAACTCTTCCCTCTTGGACTTGATGAATATGATGGATTGTCTTACATTTTATCTTTCAGGTGATCATTTGAAGATCTGTCCTCAGGGTTATACCTGCTGCTCTCAAGAGATGGAAGAGAAGTACAGCCGGCAAAGTAAAGATGAGTTCGAAAATGTGGTTGGCGAACAGTGCAATCATTTGCAAGCTGTCTTTGCTTCCCATTACAAGAAGTTTGATGGTATGTATTGGAAATTTGTTCTAAGTAATCATCAATATTTGCTTTGTTCCTGAATTTGTTTTGCACTTTTTATTCAAATCATATTTAAGAGCTGGTGGTTAAGATTATACAATTGCTTTTTCAGAGCTTCTCTGTTATCTCAGTCAGTGTTCAAATTTTTTCCTAAGGTGTTCCTTCTTATGAGATCCCAGTGACAAGTTCGCCCTACAGCTTTATTGCTAGACTCTTTCTGGATGTGCTAGATTCTATATGGTAGGTATTATGGAAATATGGTCACAAGGAGTCAAAACATAGATTAAAGTAGCATAAGTGCTTTCATTTCTTCAGTGAACACAGAATAGTGTTGTTGATGCAAATCACTTAAAAAATCTTCCTAATAAAAAGCAAGCATCTGAAAACTTAGTCAAAATAACCATAGAGATTGCAGATGCTAGACTTCAAATTAAATTTCAAGTGGATTCCCCAAAGACAACAAGAATTGCTAGAAGCTCTATAGTACACAGACAGGATTAAAGCTCAGTTCTTGAGTTTCCATGCAGCAGCAGCCCAGAAGTAGCTACTGTAGTCTTCATTAAGCTGGTCTCTTTCCCTGGCTTCATTTTAGCTAGGGCTCCAGCTTAATCTAGCCATATAAAGCCATGACAAAACCCATTTCAGTCCTTTGTGCAAAACATGGATTCTCACATACATACTTTAATAGTGAAGAAATAGTCCATATGAGCAAAATGAGAGGCACTTCAATAATATCTGAAGCAATGTTACAGATTACAGATTTTAAAAACTAGAGTATGTGGTCCAAAACATCTCAGGAGTCTTTTCTTTGGTGCTGTTCATACAGTTTGAAAATTGTTATGAAGTAGATTTAATTTTAATAGGAATTATTTTCTTTGTGCCTGTTTTAAAGGCCATTCTAATTACATAGTACCTTTGAAGCATGCTTTTCTTGACATTATATGTGGTGAAGATGTACAAGGCAAATTTTCGAGATGTGAAATGTCTTTGAATATTTCTGCAAAGGGCTCGTTACCATGGTGAGAAGCTGGACTAAATTAGATTTGACAAAGAAGGCAGTCTTCAGCTAAAGAATAGGTTGTATTTCAAATATTGGCTTTGAGATTTGTTATCTGAAACTTATAACCAATTTAATAAGTGTTAGTTGGGTTCCCAGGTTATACCATGAAAGCATATTTTATTGTAATGTAGTTGAACTAAGTTTTTTCTATGTAGCATACCATATATTGTACCCATTTTTTCCAACACTTTGTATGCAGAGTTCTGTCTGTTTAGTCTTAACTTTATCTCTTTTCCCTGGATAGATGGAAGTAAATTTCTTATATTTCTTAACATACATGCTATATCTATAAAGCATATTTAACAATGTGTTAACACCACATGAAGGTTGGTGTTATTGGAAAAAGACATTAAACAACCTCTGTCTGTATTGGTCACTAAATTATTGGTAAGATTATTGAAAAGAAGGGTATTCTCTTGACTATGATACTTCTCATTCAAGACAGTAACAAAGCATTTTCTTTTACTTGGAGGAGAAAACTTAGAAAGATAATAATATGGTCGTTTTTGAAAACTCAAGATGAGATGCTATTTAAAAAGTACTACTTGGGGGATTAATAATGGAATTTAGAAGGAAAAAGTTCCTGCTCCTTAGAAAAGCTAGCCTGTTGTTAGCATGATGCAATATAGATACAGCTGTTCCCAGGTTCCAAGGCCGCCTCCTCCGAGTCTCCCCATTTCTTGTTAGACGTGTCTTCTTCTAGTGTGGAGCACACAAACAGTGACCTCTCTTGTCTGTGAGCCTGATGGTTTGGCTATTCTTTCTCCTTCTTGCTCCCCATGGTTTTATAGCATTACTCGTATGATTCCAGTGTGTAGTTTTTAAAAAGCCATACAGATAAACTTTATCAGTAAGTGTTAACATATGTTTTTGAAAAAAGGATAGAAGAAACAGTTTTTATTGCCTTTTCCTACTAGGCTTCACATTCAATCAATGTGTTAACACTTTATCGGTTTTAAAAATGGTCACAAATTATTATTATGAATTACATTTTTTAAGACTTCAAATC
Source organism: Eidolon dupreanum (assembly GCA_028627145.1). NCBI lineage: Eukaryota > Metazoa > Chordata > Mammalia > Chiroptera > Pteropodidae > Eidolon > Eidolon dupreanum. Next base: position 82,493,825 of record CM053505.1, on the reverse strand, counting down.
AAAATATGGCATAGACAATAAGGTAGTGAGCATAGATTAATTTTTTTGAAGTAGTTGCTGAAATGTGTTTGTTCTGGAAATCAGAACAGAGCTGGGATACATCGTACACTTCCTTCAGGTTGGATTTTTTGAGACAGTTAAATGTTTTTATGGTAAAACTTCAGTTCACTTGTATCCAACAAACCATAATCCTCAAGTGGGTGCTGCCTTTACTGATGGATTGATTGATTTTTAAGGATGGCAATTAAGAACTGAACACTCCTCAAGGCCTAAAGAGGATATTGAGTGAAATTGTATGGGGGCTGTCTTGACTCTCAGAAATCCAAGGATAGGGTGTATTAGTCAAAGAATTGTCCAAGCCATTATAAAAACCAAACCCTGGGTTATTAATGTGAATGAAAAGAGAGGAAATCAGGTATAATAACAAGATGGAAGCTGGAGAACCAAGATAGGGCCAGTGAGATGACACAAAGAAGGCTGAAGACAAGCACTGAGGAAATAGCAAAGGGACATGTGTAAAGCTATGGTGTCAAGCAACTTCAAAGGAGCATCTTTTGCTATCTCCAAGCATACACTATAAATTCACAGTGGTAACCCTAAGCCCAGGCAATTTCCCCTGTCATCAAAACTTTAGGGGTGACAGAAAAAATAGCATAGTTGATAGAGGCTTTGTTCATCCCTCTGGCGACAACAACCAAGTTGGGAAGGAAACATGGAGCAAACGGGAAGGAAACATGGAGCAAACGGCAAGGAAAGTCACTGGAGATCTAGATGAATAGAAGCACTACAACTAGGGAGAGAAATAAGAAATCACCCTGCAAAGGGAGGAGGTAGGATGGGGCGAGGATGAGATGCTTCCTGGTCCCCAGTGGCTGAGTGGGACAGAGGCTGCGGCAGCAGCAGCTGCAGATGCTTCTTAAAGGGGCCGTGTCCATGAGCAGACTTTTGCAGTTTCTGACCTGGTTGCTCTGAGCGCTAGTGCCGGTTTGGCTGCTTGGGGGCACCAGGAACTTACAGAGGAACACTGAGTTGTCGGAGTGGGGGCTGAGACGAGACTCTCAAGGACAGAAGTGCTGGTGGTATCTATTGTTCCTCTGTGGAGCCCTCCCTGCTCCCAGTGTACAGACACAATGCCGCCATAGCTGAGAAGTCATCAAACTGCATAAGAGAGGTTGCTCTTCCCAGAGGATTCCCTGAAACTCTGCCTTCCCCAACTTGCAGCCCCGCCCAATCCTCATCCAGGTGTGTCCTCAGAGAGTCTGGTGCTCCTTGCTGAGCCAACTCCAAGACACTGGTGGCAGCTGACTGCAGTTTCTGGTGTGGCCTTTTGAGGAACCAAAAGCACAGCATCTGTGAATGGCTTGCTGAATCTTAACAGGTGGCCTCAGAAGGGCACAGGCTGGGGCTAAACTTGGCCTGCAGTTGAACTCCTCTCAGGACTGTGCCACTGAATACCTACTACACAAAGCCATGCTAATAAGACTGGAAGACTTAGGAGCTTTGCTTATTAGTACATAGAAACAGACACAGAAAGGCAGCCAAAATGGGAAGACAAAGAAGCAGAAACCATGTGAGAGAACAGAACAGAGATCCAGAAATAATGGAGTCAAGCAATCTAACAGATGCAGAGTTCAAGACATTGGTTATAAAGATACTCGATTAACTTAGGGGAAGAGTAAATGAACTCAATGAGAACTTTAACAAAGAAGAAAAAAATATGGAAATGGAAATTATAAAAGATAGTCAGAAATGAAAAACACATTATCTGAAATGAAGAGTATATTAGAGGGAATCAACAGAGTGGATAATGAAGAGGATAGAATGGCCTCTCTAGAGAATGGGGAAGCCAAGGACACTTGATCAGAATGGCAAGAAAAAAGAAGCCAAGACTATAATAATAATTTAAGGAGCCTATGGGTCACACTACTAAATGTAAAAATATCCATGTCATAAGGTTACCTGAAGGAAAACAAGAAGTTGAAGAGCTATTTGAAGAAATAATGATGGAAAATTTCCCTCACCTGGTGAAGGAAATAGACATACAACCCGAGAAAGCTCAGGGAGTCCAAAGAAAGAGGAACCCAAAGAGGCCCACACCAAGACACATCATCATTAAAATGCTAAAGGTTAAAGACAAAGAGAGAATCTTAAAAACAGCAAGAGAAAAGCAGTTACCTACAAGGAAGCACCTATAAGACTGGAAGTTAATTTCTCAAAAGAAACTATGCAGGACAGAAGGGCTTGACACAAAATATTCAATGTGATAAAAACCCACAATTGACAACCAATAAAACTTTATCCAGCAAAGCTATCATTTAGAGTGGAAGGATAGATAAAAGAGCTTCCCAGGACAAAAGTAAGCTAAAGGAATTTATCAACACCAAGCCAGAATTACAGGAAGTGTTGGAAGTACTTTTTTAAGAAGAAAAAAAAAAGTATCAAAAACAGGAATAAAGAATGGTGGTAACTATGGTCCTATCAACAATTACCTCAAATGGAAAAGAATTATGTGCTCCAACCAAAAGATAGAGTAGCCAAATGGATAAGAAAGAAAACAAGACTTCTACATATGCTGTCTACAAGAGACTCACTTCAGATTAAAAGACACACCTAGTGTAAAAGGAAAGGGATGCAAAAAAAAAAATTGCCTTGAGTATAAACCTAAAAGCAACAAATGAACAGGACAAACAGAGACTCATGGATATGGACTATAGACTAGTGATTACCAGAGGGTATGGGGTAGGGGGAGGGGGAATGGGTAAAGGAGGTCAAATATGTGGTGACAGAAAGAAATCTAACTATGGGAGGTGAACGCACAGTGTAAATATTTATATGCCTTACTGTTAAAGTGTACAGCTGAAATTTACTGGATTTTGTTAACCAATGTCACTATAAAGAAAAAAAAGAAATTGCCTTGATGGACCTAGAAGGTATTGTGCTGAATGAAATAAGTCAGATAAAGACAAATATCACATGATTTCGCGTACATGTAGAATATAAAGAATAAATAAACAACAACAAAATTGGAAATAAACTCATAGATAAAGAGAATATTTTGAGGGCTATTAGATGGGAGGGGTGTTTGGGGGAAGGCAAAAAAGGGCAAAAGGATCAAATAGTACAAATGGATAGTTACAAAATAGGCATGGAAATATAAAGTATAGCATAAGGAAAATAGTCAACGGTGTTGTACAAATACGTAAGGAAGAAGAGGGTTACTAGATTTGGTGGAGTAACTACTTTGTGAGTTATGTGGATATCTGATCACTATATTGTACAACTGAAACTAATATATTGTTGTATGCCGACTATCATTGAAAAAAAAAATTGAATTGTACAATGTAAATACGAGCAACTAATCATCTATTCTATTTTAATAAAGCCAGAAAAACAAAAATACAAAACAAAAGAAAAAAAACTTCAGTCATGCTTATGAGATTCTACTTCTTTCCAAGGCAAGATCAATAACTTTTTATGAATTTTAAAATAAAGTTTGAAGCCTTTTAGGGATTAACCTTTAACCAGAAATCATCTCATTTCCCCATTTTTTTAAAAATCATTCTGCCTTGATGAACTCCAGTCACAGTTTAAGTTTCAGTTTTGGCATTTTGGAGCCAGATACCTTAGCTCCTTTATCTCTAAGGTCCTTTTTTGTTTTACACATTTAATTTTCTATTTATTATGCACTTAAAGAGACTATAAATCTATAAATCATTTTTTAATTTGTAAACTATGTGTGTGTATGTGTGTGTTTTCAGAAATGGATGAAGTACAGAACAGTTCCTTAAGCAGCAACAAATGTCTCAGGTTTTCCATATTTGAAATTTGTACCTCAATGTTTAAAGATTCACTTCTTTATTTTCGTACACAATGATCTTGATCCACACTTTGACTTAGAAATTCACTACCGGAAATCTGCCATACTACACTAGTAACAGAGCCAAAAAATGGTAGTGACAGAGCTAGTTGGCTAGCTGCTCCCCCTCTTGGCCAGTTCTGGGAAATTTTGTTTATTCATTTGAAGTAGAACTGCTAATTAACAAAGCTGAATCAATTGTCTCATGAATATGCTAATCGGACATCAGTTCAGGGGGCTTTGTAAGAATTGCTTGGCAAAGGGAATAGAAATAATAGAAGTGGGGCATAATCTGTGTTTTGGGACTGCAGATAAAGACCCACCCCAAAATGTCACATGCATCAATGTGAGAGACTAGTTGTTTTTAAAAGAAGCATCATTATGTCAAGCAACCCAAATAGATTAAGATTAGAGCTGCTGTGTTAGACATATTTCTGAACTACATAGTAAAAATCATGTAACAGCTACAAAGATATATTATTGCTTAAGAATTCTGTGAATCAAATTGTTTGCTAGATATTTCACACCTTAAAATAACTCTTAAGGAAATAGAGATGTTGTCTGAAGCTAATCTACTGGGAAAACTTTAATTTGTTATCTTAGGAGCAAATATAGCAACTTTGGATAGGAGGCAGAGCATACTAAATTGTCAGCCTTGTTCTCAGGCAATTAACTAGTCTCAGTTTTCCCATCCAGAAAATGAAGGGGTTGAGCTAGATGCTCTCTAAAGACCCTTTCAGTTCTAAAAATTCTGTGAATCTTCTAAACATGTGACTAGACCAGCTGCTTTAGTGAAAGTTCTTACAAGATGTTAATTAGCCATCTGTATGGTACCCTCTATTTTCCTCCTATCATTTCTGAACTCTCTGCTACTTGCACCAGGTCTTTGAAAACCTTCCCATGAGCCTGAAGCTTGTTAACGTGAATAATAGTAGAAATTTTCTGAATTAGCTTAAGAGGCACATAAAAGAAATAATTGTCTGTTCCATCTATCTGCACGGGCCAACTGTAAATCTGAGTGGCCAGCCTTTCCTTAAAGCCCCCTTGTTTTCTCTCATTTCACAAAGGCAGGGCATGAAACACTGGTTAGATTTAGCCAAATCTACGTTTTAATCACTGACTGAAATTTTTCCATAGTTCATATTGGCCCTTCATTAGGCTACTAGGAAAACCAGTGCAGAGGCTCTCTGAGTTGAAGGCATTAGAATTCACATGCCTACGAAAGTAATGACCTCAGTGGGAGCAAGCTGGTCATTCACCTTAAAGGACAAATTTATCCTACTAAGCTTTATGGTTATTATCTAAACTGAAATTTCTGGAATTTTACTATCCCCTGACCTTAACTTTCTAGATACATGGTTTTATTATTCTCCTTTGCATGGCCATACTGACTTACTAAAGACCTCCTGAGATGTTTTCACATTTAAAAAAGTCTTAAATGTATCGTAGAAATATATAATATACATGTAGGATTGGGTTTTAATCCTCACCTCGGATTTCATTCATTAAGACATATTTTTAAAATTTGTTGCTTTTTAAAACCTCTGCTACAGTATAGTTGGCAACATTTCATAGGATGAGTAGCTAAGAAAGTACAGAAAAAGATAGGTGGGCTTCTGGCCTTCCAGTAAATGCATCATTTGTTCCAGATCATGCTAATGTTATTTGATTTAGTTGGAAAGCACTGTTATTCTTTCCCTTACAATTCTATTTTCTTTTCTGTATTGACAAAGGTTTTCTGCCTTTTGAGTTGTTATCTGAAGTGTGACCAATTGTGGCTCTAGCTTTGGCTGTTTCATTGGATTGAAAATGCTTGTGCAGCTTCCAGGGAGCCCTGAGCACTTTCACTTTGGGCCTCTGCTATTAGCTTTGACTTCTTAAGAAGACATGGCATAAGCAAGAAGCAGCTGATCTTTTTGGAGGCAAGTAAATAAATGGAAGAGCTTTGGTTGAACTGCTTTTATCTACTTTGTTGGTTCATTGCACTTTGAGCCTGGGAGTTGAGAACGTTGTTCATCTCTGCCCACCTTCTTTCCATGTGTCTGTTTGTCCAGGCAAAGAAAAGGGCTTATTTGATCTAGCAATGAGACCAACTGATTGACTGAAAGAATTCTCAAGCCAGTCAGGCCTTTCTTGTTCATTGTCCCTGCCCATCTCCATCACTGCTCATTTGAAAGAATTAACAGAAGTTGAAACTCTCATAGTAATATGACTTAAACAGGGAGGTTGCTACATAGGCATACCTTTTCTGGAGTTCAGTTTAGCAATGTGTCAGAAATTTTGAATATGTTCATACTCTTTTATTTAGTAATTCTATGTATAGGTATTTATCTCAAGGAATGAAAGATCTGCATACAGATTTATGTACAGGGATGTTTATCACAGTGTTATTGATAATGAAAACTAGGAAATTAGCCTAAATGTCCTATGATGATTACATCATGATTTGTCCCTATGGTGTCATAGTATGCACTTCTTTAAATTGATATTTCTGAAGAATTTTTAATCACATAGGAAATGCTAACTGTAGTGTTATGTGAGAACAAGATATAAATACAGCATGATCATAACCATGTGATAGTACATATCTTTATAGGAAAAAGACAGGAAGAAAATTCAATAAACCATTTTTGCTCTTTTAATGGAGAGATTTGGGATAATTTATATTTTTTCATACTCTTCCATAGTTTTTAAACTGCTACATTTTGAAAGTAACACTTTATTGGAAATTTAGTATTTTTTAACAAAAATGTAAGAAGTGCTTTGGTGAGTTTTTGAAAAAAATGTTTTTTCTTAAGTATCACAATGCTCACTATAGACAAATTGGAAAAAGTAGAAAAATGCATTAAATCCTCCAGCAATTCAGATGAATTAGTAGAATGCAGGGAAATACAGTTATTTTTGAAAATATAAAGGTATTTCTTTTGACTATAAAATACCACTGAAAAATTTAGGTGAACAAAATTGAGAAATATATTGAAAAAAAATCATTCCTGGTCCCCAACACTCAATCTATCACCACTGTATTTAACTAATCTGGTTTTTTTGTTTGTTTGTTTGTTTGTTTGTTTTTGCTGTGGTAGATAATACATACACACACACACACACACACACGTCTAATTTTCAATTAACTCAGCTTCTGATCCTTATAAAACTGGTTTCCACTGCTCCTGGATGAGTTCTTTCTTAGCCACCAAGTGTCTTGTTTTTTTTTTTGTTTGTTTGTTTGTTTGTTTGTTTTAGGCGAGGCAACCCTTGGTTGATCTCACAGATTGCAAGGACCTTGTCAACTTACATTCCCTTATTTTATTTTATTTTTTACTTTTTACGCCTACAGCACCTGGTCTTCCTAGGTGGTCTCCCATCCAAGTACTAATCAGGCCCAACCCTGCTTAGATTCTGAGATTAGACAGGATCACGCTTGTTCAGGTGGCATAGCCATAGTTAGCCACCAATTGTCTTAAAATTGGCTTAAGGCATAATGATTATGAAGGGATGATTGGTTGGTACCTCAGGCCTACACAGTTTTTCTTCTGAAGTTAAAGCCTGATTCTGACCCTGAATTCCAACTAATGGGGAGAAAAGTGGAAATGGGCATTGGAGCAATTAATAAACTTGCTATTGATGACTGCGGACCACGACCTGAATGTCTAATTTGTGTTTTATTCCTTATTATAGAAGGAATTGTCATAGGAAGAATTGAACAAGCAGGATGTAAAAGCATTATATAAGAACATAGGAGAGCTGCTATTTGATAGGAGGAATAGATGCAAAGGTTCCCCCCTCCTTTTTTCCTTACAGCAAATTATTATGCTTTGATTGATAGTGTACCTAATTGATGTGGATTTTATAATTTAAGTTATGTCTACTGTCCTTAATAGGGCTCTTGGAAGCAAAAACACAAGTAGAATAGTCCCATTTAGGAGGGCCAGTAAGAATAAGTCTAAGGAGAAATGAGTTTGAATCCTTTGACTTTTGTTCTGTTGATTTACATGGGTGATACAGATGGATATTTAAAACTTGCTATATAAAATGAAGGATTTTATAGATGCTTTAAATATTTCTGGTGCATTCATAAAACCATGTGGTAAGTAAAGGTGAATTGGATGGAGGAAATTTGTCTTTCTAGAAATTTTCATTACAGTATGATTGAGGAGGAAGGTTAAATGCATGGTAAAACTGCTTTGATTTGAGCCATTAATAGCCACTCAGTACATACTTAAATAATTGTACAGCCATTTGGAGAGATAAAATCCTCAAATTTTAACTTACATCAGTTTTATAGAATTTCTATGTATAGTCCACTCAAATGATCTTTATATTTGCAATTTAGATGACCACACTAAAGAGTCTTTAAAAATGTGAAGGAAAGGAAACCAATTTTCTGAATGATTTAAATTAATTAGAATTTAGTATATATGTAGCACCAACATAATCTCTTAAAGTATACACTAATATATCTCACACACACACACACACACACACACACACACACACACACACACACGCCCTTTCTAGACAGAATTTGAGCCATGGGAAACAAATAAGGTCCATGGTGGTGTTGGGCAGAGTACATGCTGATTTGAAATCAGTCCTACTTTTCATTAAATCATTTCTCTTATACCCTGTAAGCTCTTGACCAATGTTTTAGTGTTTCTTTGACCTGGGGCACTTTGAAGGCTAAACGACGAATGTTGGTGTTTCATAGAGTTTTTAAATTAAAATTAAATTAAAATTAAGCTTGGTGTGCCACTCTGCCCCCACCCTTAAAACCAGTGCAGCTGTAGATGCCATTCATTAGAAATGCAGGTTGAGTATTCAGAATTACTTATTAAATGAGTCGTAAAAGCACAAGTCAAATAATTCTCAACATCTTGTTTCTATACTAAATGATGTGTGCCAATTTTATGAACAATATAATAAAAATCCAATACTTACTTACAATAGGGTAACATGTTCTGATAAACCCATTGTAAGTTGAAAATATGATAAGTCAAAAATGCATTTAATACGCCTAACCTACCAAACATCATGGCTTAGCCTAGCCTATCTTAAACATGCTCAGAACACTTACATTTACCAAAAGTTGGGCAAAATCATTTTGCTGCTGTTGCCCAGCATAACAAGAGAGTATTGTACTATATTTCAAAATTCAAAATTCAAAGTACAGTTCTCCTGAATGTGTATTGCTTTCTCACCACTAGAGTCAATCAACCATAAATCATACCATCGCCAAAGTCAGGGACTGACTGTATCAGGAACGTCCTATGGTTGCCCTTGGAATCTGCTCTTTGGATTATGAAATATTAATAGCACTGGATTGATGCAAGGCTTGTATATTGAACTCAATGACACAGTTTATTTTTCTAATGTGTGAAAGCTGTCTATGTGTGTAACACACTGGACATGTAATAACACAACTCAACGTGCCTTCTTTTATGTCCCCGATAAGTTGGCACCACTTAGCAAGGATGCTGGTGATTCAAGCAAGGAATGGGAGGTGGATGAGATGACTTTTCAGGTCTCTTCTCAACCTAAGCCTTTCCAACTTGAATTCTAGAGAAGAGCCACCTATATCTTGACACTTAATTGTGAGATATTTCCACACAAGAAAATTCATCCCCAGAACATCATAAAGAAATCATAACTGAGAATGCAATAAAAAAATTTAAAACCCAATTCATTGGAAAGACATTTTCCCCTAATTAAAACATAAATGCTTATCTGAATGCTTCATATTTAACACAGTCCCTGAGCTGGTGGTTATTGCTAGTCAAAGGTAAAATGGGAGAAGTTTCATTGCTAGAGCAGTGAGTGGTTCTCAAACTTTAAGGTATAGCAGAGTCATAGATGGCTGGGCCCAACCTCCAGAGTTTCTGATTCCCCAATAAGTTTAGGATGAGGCACAAGAACTTGGATTTCTAACATGCCTATCGTGAGACAACATTTGAGAACCACTTAGGATTTGGGAGAAAATCAGAGACCTTCCCAGGTACCTGATTTGAGTGATGCTTTTCATATGGTTCCCCTAGCTTCTCGTGTACTTTCTGGCCTTCCTTAGTAGAAGTGCCAGGCTGTATGCTTGTATTGTAATGGGGATGAGGGTGTTGACTTGCCCATTCTTACTCTTCAGAGGGAATCCACTCCCCTTTCTCTCTCTAAAGAAAGCCCAGGAAATAAAAGACAAGTGGTAGAAAGGAAAACTAAACAGAAAAGGAAAGGAGAGAACTCCCCCTCACAAAAAAAAAATCACACAAACAAATCACACATAGTTTGAAAAGCTGGAACCCAAAGAACTATAACTTTAATCCCAAGCCACAAGAAACTACATAGTGATGAGGTAGGGGCATAGGTAAAGAATCTCTTGGAAACAAGGAAAGTCACACAAATTTCCTACAAAAGGCTTCAGTGTTTTCAGTCCAGGTTTTGAGAAGCTATTTGGAATTTTCAGCCTCTGGTTTGTCCACCCAACATGAAAAGAATGGTTTTGTTAGCTCTACTGCATTTTGATAAGCTTCTAGCTTTGAAGGAGGCATCATATTTTCTTTTCTGCTCCATGTTCACTTGGAGGCAATTTTTTATTTGATGTGGTCCTTATACTTTGCTTTGGTATTTATTTTTATACCAGGCAAAAATTCTTTAAGGATGATTAATGTAACAGATACACCATTAGCTCCTTGTCTTATTTGAACTTCCTGAGGAAAGTGTCAGGAAAAACTAAAGAGGCTAAAATCTTCAACACTTAAGCTGTGGGTATATGGTAGCCAAAATGTAAATCTGAAATAACCTGGTATTTTTTAATAATTTTTCAGTTATATTTCCTTGTTGTCTTACAAATATACTGAATATGTGGTTGAGTCTTATGCATTTCATATCTCCTCCCTTTCTCTCTCAAGGGGCACTGGAACAAATCTTGCAATGTTAGTGTATGAATCCTTTAGGAACTCAAGGTTAATTTCGATACTCCAATTTGTACCAATCTCACATGGAACACCTGAGAACTTATTTTAAGAAAACTTATTTGCTTGCTTCTTGGGATATTTCATTAAGTTTCTTTGCCTCAGGCATTTCCCATGCAGTTTTCTTGCATGTCATATAGATGTAGGAAGGAGAAAGAATAGTGTCCAAGTAAAATAACACCTTTTGAAAATACTTGTCCTGGTGTCAGATTACAATTAGGAGGCATTATTAACATTGGTTTAGTTTCTTACAGCATAAAGTTCTGGGAAACCATGTTTTAGACCTCAAGTACCCATGCTTATCCAGTTCTTTATTTACCTTCTTGATTGAATGAGAGAGAGAAGAGTGCGTACATGCGTGTGTGTGTGTGTGTGTGTGTGTGTGTGTGTGTGTGTGTGTGTTCTGTATTGACTCCTGATGTTATTGGATTAAATTTTCATTTTTATATCTCTTTGACATATACACATATGTAAGTTACTTTGTGGCATAGATTTCTTTTCATTGACAGTTATCAGATGCCAAATTCCCCATAAGAAATTTACCATATATACAAGCATCTATTCTTATTTAATTTTGTGATTATTTTTTGTTGTTGTTGTTGTTTTCAGATTTACCTGAAAAGTACTGTTATTTAATTACTGAAACTCTTTTTCCTTCTCTTTTTATTTTCTTTTTAGAATTCTTCAAAGAACTACTTGAAAATGCAGAGAAATCCCTGAATGACATGTTTGTGAAGACATATGGCCACTTATACATGCAAAATTCTGAGCTATTTAAAGATCTCTTCAAAGAGTTGAAGCGCTACTATGTGGTGGGAAATGTGAACCTGGAAGAAATGCTAAATGATTTCTGGGCTCGCCTTCTGGAGCGGATGTTCCGCCTGGTGAACTCCCAGTACCACTTCACAGATGAGTATCTTGAATGCGTGAGCAAGTATACGGAGCAACTGAAACCTTTTGGAGACGTCCCTCGAAAATTGAAGCTACAGGTTACTCGTGCATTTGTAGCAGCCCGTACTTTTGCTCAAGGCTTAGCAGTTGCAAGAGATGTAGTAAGCAAAGTCTCCGTGGTAAGCACTATTTGCATTCGGTGTTTTTGTTTTTGTTTTTGTTCCATTAAAAAAACGTTTGGGAGAGGTCGTAAAACAAATCGGTAGAATTCTATTGTCTCAGTAACAATCTTTTCTCTTCAAATCTTTCTTTTGCCTCTTCCTTCCTACACTTTGTCTTTATATATGTACATCATGTAGTTATAAATAATACTATGATGAACATCTTCATTATGTCACTGTCATTCTTTTCAGTGGATTTTTTTTTTAGTAGCTATTCTTAGAAGTAGGATATATGTTTACTTTGGAACCTTAATTTAAAATGGGTTTAATACCTCAGTACTCTTTTTCAGCTCCTAGTCTACTCACCCAGTAGAAAAAGGAACATACACAGACAGGCTCCACTTTAGATTGTTTTGAATGACTATGTTTGAGCCTACTAGTTACAGTCTAGAAAAGCATTTAACATCCATTACTTTATATTTCCTTGTTTTAAGGTGCACCCAGAGCTCTTAAGACAGAGTTTTCTATGACAATTAACATGAGCCACCTGTTCTTGACTTATGACCTTGTTTACAGAATTACCAATAGAGAAAATGAAATTGCAATATGTGGGCAAGAACAGATGAAATGAACCACATTTTCCTCATTCATAAATTAAAGGAATTGGGCTAGACCAGTATTTTTCAGACTGTGGTTTTTGGAGCTAGCTAAGGAGGTACTTCGGGGCCTCCTTGAGAGGCAAGGGAGACGTGACTTCTAGTGGGTGAGACTATGTGAGCATCTGTGACTTTACCTCTTGGCTCAACCAGAAAAACTTTGCTTTCCTCAGTTTTATGCAGTAGGGTTTTCAGCAAAATTTCAAGGAGGAAAGGTCCTATGTTTGCTTCACCTCCCCCTCCTTGATGAAATGTGAAAACTTCTTAAAGGCCTTCTTACCTCTACCCTTCCATGACTCAGTACCACTGAAGAAATAGAATATATTGGGGCAGTTACCTTTACAAGACTGATCTTAAAGCTATTACCTTTAGGACCTCGAAAAGCCAAATTTTAGTCCATTTCTAAAAAGTCTAGATACACAAGGACAACAGCTTCTGCTTAGGTCATTTGGTTGTTTTGAGGACTAGATAGCAATACAAACACCAAAATATCAACCTGATTGCCTATCATAGAGTTCATTTCAAGTTAAGGTGACCATATAATTTATTGTCCAAACCAGGACACTTATTGTCTAAATCAGGAGGTGTTTATTAACAATCATTCTCAGACAATATGTGTCACTAAATTTTGATAGCAAGCATGACTGTCTTAGGCAGACCAGGATGCATGGTCACCCCAGTTAGAGAGGAAATTTACTTTTACTAGACTGAAGATACAAATTCTAAAGAATTGTGCATTATTAGAGAAATAGGTGCTTATAGGATATTTCATATTAGAATTGGGTGAGAATAAGGATTTGTTGATTGGTTGCATTCATTATTTTAGTTTTGTCTTTTCTCTCAAGGCCTGAAACTGTCAGAAAACAATTCCTTCTAACATGTTTTTGTTCACTCTTTTTACTCCTGATATTTTTATTGCCAATTGCGAAACATTGTTGGGACATATGAGGGTGGGTGGGAGCAAATGGGGAGATGATGGTTATAAATGAAGAAATAATCTGATTCCTAAACTGCCAACTTCAACAACCATGTTTAATCTTGGAGATGCTCACATGAGAGTTCCTCAATAAGGCACATTTAATCCAGATCAAAGTTATTTACATTGTAGTTCACGTAACACATTCCCCGCCACCGCCTTTCAACAATTACTTGTATTCTTCTTAAGCTGAATAGGTGGAAAGGCGCTGCTGTGTAATTTGCATGTCTGTGTGTGCATACGTGTGTGTGCACACTTGAAAGGCGAAGAGAAAGCCCCTTACAAGTGTTTGAAAAGTGGTTTATTTACAATAACCACCTGCCTTCCTTTGAGTTGATTCCTAGGAAGGACCACGCAGCTGCCTCAAGCCTGTCTTGTTGTTAGCCTCACTTTGCAAGGTTGGAACCCTCTTAGGGAACTGAGACCCCAGGAACCCTAATTTGGGTGAAGGGTGGTTGATGAAGAAGGAAGCAGTTTCGAGACAGTTCATTGTAGGTTAAAAAATTGAGGAGTAGAAGGCTTTCTATTGTCCACATCAGCCCACCTCCAAAGATTAAGGAGAAGTAAGCCATTGTGGCTTCCCTGTTGCATTTTTCTTCACCTGATTCTCAAAATAAGTGGGAAACTGGTAAGATTGACTTTCATATTTATGATTCAAACACCCTTCCCTATGCAATACAGAGTATGTAACCGAAAATGAAATAGTCAAAATCAATTTCTGACATTCCTTTAGTATAACAAGACATTTCTTGTGTATGTTAATGTTAAGTTGTTTGAGAAAATTACTTTCTAAATGTAACCCTAATTTTTTTTTAGAATTGATCTCTATTCTATAGTCATTGTATTTTCATATCTGCCTAAGAGAAATGCGGAGTTATATGAGAATACAGTGAATACAAGCTTATAGAGCTTAATTTACCTTGGGTAAACATTACTAGCCAGTTGTTTAGTTGAGAACACTGTTTTGTGACTACTTTAAGTATTGCAATTAGAAACTTTAAAATGTTTTGCCTCACTACTGAGTTTCTTCTAGTCTTAAAGACTGACTTGAAATCAAACCTTTCACCTAAGATGAAAGTTATCAAAATTATAATACATTTAGGCATCAAATCAATTTTTAAAGGCGCTAACATACAAATTATGTAAAAACCTATCTTTGTAATGTTTCTGTTTAGAAGCATGTAAGGAATACTTGAGCATTAGAGAAATATCCCTTACATTAATTTTTGGAGTATGGCTACCAGTTAAACAGCTTTTAATAAATAACCTTTCTGTCAGAAATATTTCAAATTATTGAACATGTTGAAAAATCTACATTTGATTAATAAAATAAGCTTTTCTCCTAGTTTGGATATCCAAGCAATGTTTTTTCTTATGGATTCCCACTCCTCTGAATGGCTGTTCGAAGTGTAATTTGCAACTGGAGAAACCTAAGAAATAAACATTGCTTTTTTTGGTTTCCAATAGATTTAATTACCTTGGACTGAAAAAGACCTCTCAGCGTAGAGAATGTATTTCCTAATTAGTGATTATCTCTAAGCTTTTTAAAAGCCATTAGTACCAGCAAGTTTAACTTGGTTAAAGAGAAAGTCACTCTTTACTTTAAATATACTTGCCTTGCTAAAGTTTCTCTGAGCCCAAACCATCCAATGATTTCAGCTTACTTCATTGAGCTTTACAATTCAAACTACAGAAAAGTCCCTTTAATTAATAACAGATGGTTCAAGAATACCCCTGTGCTGCACATCTTTGTATTACTTATTCCATCTTTACTTATCATGGTTTATGATATATTTCTTATTTACCTTCTTGTCCCAACAGTTTTGTCTAGAAGGGTGCAGTCTGTTGTGGTCTTTTAAAAATGCACAGTGGTTACATGCACCATGAAAATTAATAGCTCTTATGCCAAAGAGAGTTGCATTCTCATGGTTTCAGTTAATGCTGACATAATGGGACTATGTCTATACCTCCCCCCCAAACTACAGGTAATATAATTATAATTTGGTGTCTTATCATTGTGATGTCTAAATGACTGTCCTGCTTTGAAAACAGTTTTCATTGCTCCCCCTTCATTTGTTTATTCACAATGTTCCAACACCTACAAGAGTACTATATAAATTATTTTGCCACTTTCCTGAATCATTATAAACATAAATTTTATAAACGATCAATATAAAAAGCTTTTCAGAAGCAAAGTGTAGACATTTATTTAATCCTTAATGTTCTTTTCACTTACAACCTAAGAACTGGAATTGAAAGAGGAAAGTAGAACTCTAGATGTAGAGGGGGTAGAGATGGTGATGGTAGGAATGTGAAAAGTGTCAAGGATGGAATAAATTGAGGTTATACACTCTCAAAACAAAAATAGAGCCTTCTACAAGGGGGTAATACAATGATGCTTCGACTTCTAGGTCATAATTGAGTCTAATAATTTAAAACAAAATAAGACATACTTTCAAGTATTTATATAGCTTCAGTTTTATCTACAGTCTATCTACAAACATTCCTGAATGAATCCTAGCTTATTCCATATATTTTGTTATGTCTTTAATGTTCTGTTATCAGGGAAATAGTAACATCTCAATCTCCTTTCCTTGTGTGTACATTGATTTCAAAACTAGTTAGGGAGTTGTTGAATAAACTCATCACATCTCACCACATATTTGGGTTCCCTATCTCTTTTACCATAAATTTGGGAAATATTTCCTATTATTTTTATTGGGTGCTTATGTTACCAGGGAACAGATGAAATCTAGACCTTTTCTGTTTGTTTGGTACTATTGGCTGTGCAAGAAAAAATGTTGCAACCAATGTATGTTAGGAGCTGGGATAAACTAAAAGAAAATGGTTTTAACTTCAGTACAGCATATTGACTGCCATCACTGTGTAATGTGGCTTAAGGTTCATTCTGAATTACTGAAATGAAATCCAGGCTGCATGAAGAGCACTGCTCCACTGTTGTTGTTGTTGTTGTTCAGGCTGCTTGCAGTAGTTTTTAATGTGGCACTTGGAAAATACAGGTTATTTCATAGAAAATTTCAATCTATATTAGAAGAGTTTTTTAATAAACAAAGGGACTTTTCTGCAAAGACCTTATGGCAGAAATGTCATGCAGATATTAAGTTAAATGTATATCCTGAGGAAGGCAGGAATGATTATGTTTAAAAGAATCTTAATAACTTATAAAGGAAATGAAGATTCTTCTCTCCACTGACTTTTACCAAGAAACACAGATCAGCTCCTAAAATCTAAATTCTAAGGCTCCTCCTAGAGTTACCTTAACATTTAAAAAGACCTAGGTAAGTTTTGAAGGATTTTATGAGGCTTGAAAATTGGCTATTAATGTATTGTCATTAGTGTTCAATAACTCAGATTGATTTTGATTTGTTAATATAGAAATATTGAGTCCAGATGATCCCTTTCTATCATAGTCCCCTGCAAAGTAAACAAATCAAACTACCCCATTCTTCCATAGTCAAAACCTTTTTCTTATGTAAGTAATGCCCCACTTTTTAGTAGAAATTGACAATCTGATACATTTAGCTGAAATTCTTTCAAAATGTTAAAACTTCAGCAAAACGTGTTTTCTGTTTTGTTTTGCTCAAATGAAATCTCTCTCCATGTCCAGCAGTGTTTCCTTGAGTCTTTAAATTCCATGTGTATGTGTGCATGTATGTGTGTGGTGGTAATATGCATTTCCTCATCCCTATAGCATATTGAACCATTCTAAGGATATAGCATTGGCTGAATAAGTCATTATTGTTTAGTAAACAATATGTAATATCTAAATATTTAGTCAGAATTGTTCCACATAGAAAAGTTGCATCCTAATTTACTCTATAACATAAAAACTGATTCATTTGGTCAATACATTTGAAAACTGCAGATTCTTACTAGAAAGCATCCAGCCCCACAGCCGAGTGTTCACTGTGCGTAGATACCCTGTGTACCATGTCTGGGAGCTATGGAGAAGGACTGCTCCAGGTGCTGCCCTCAAGGTTCCTATAGTCTATTATTGAAAATTCAGATAATCATCAAGGGAGTCTGGTGTACCTGCCCTAGAACCAAACTGCTAGGGTTCAAATCTTGACCATTTTTGGAAAATTTTGTGTGAGTCCCTTAATCTCTTTGGATCTCTGCTTCCTCATCTGTGAAATTAAATTATAATATCTCATACAATTATTCTGAGGTTTAAATTAGGTAATTCAGTAGTTAATACAGATAAAGCACTTAGAGCAGAGCCTGGCATATAATAAGTTCTCTGTAAGTATATCATATAAATCAAGAAAATAAAAACCTATCAGTACACAAGTTATTCTGACAAAGAATATTTTCTTTTTTAATCTTGACATTAAGATTTTTATGATCATGAAACCATAGAAATTAAATAAGCATTTTCTCTCTGAGACCATTAATTCATTCTTTGTGTTGGTGGTTCAAAAGGGGAAGGGACAAGTGTGCAGTGTTCCATTCTGTGTTTTTTCTAAATATCATTTCGAGAAACTAATCTCTATGAGAGGTCTGAACAATGTGACTTTTATAAAAGCAGTCAAAACCCTACCTGACTCCTACCCCAGCTCCAAGGATTCTGGAAGTCACTGACATCTGGGCACAATAGACCCTCTGAACAAAAGGAAAATATATCAAATATTAGTCAAGAGCTGTAACCCTAAGGAACAATCAGATTGATCATTTTCAGTGGCATGCCATACCATAGAGAATCAACATGTAACTGAGGATCAAAGGAAAGCCTTGGAATATGGTTACGCCTATGGTTAATCCCCATGTAACAGGCATGACCTACCACTTGATCTTGGGTTTTCTGGAGTAAAACAACTTCTGTAAATAAGTTTTTTGGAGACTCAGGAGAAGTAATTTATTTTTAGTATTACAAGGAAGTCAAATGTGAATGAACTTGAATTTCTATTAAAAATTAATTCTCAGAACAAGATATGACTTAGTCCATTATTATATTTGCTGATGGGTGAAAGGTTTGCTTGTGGTATCGTGGAGAGACCACTGAGAACTTGTGAAGGGACACCCATCAAGACCTGGTATATCATGATATGACAGCTCTTACTGTCATACCAGGTACCACTGGATGAAGGAGATCCTAGACCTACCAGAAACTCCACAAGAGAAATTAAAGTGCCATATACTGTTTGGATTTTTCTTCCTTGTGGCAGTGGTACCCTTTTGGCTCTTTTACCAACCTACATTGCTTCTTACCAAGAAGCCCTCAAAGATTCCAAGAGAGAGGCAGCCATTTTGTTTCTCCAATGGAGTAGTCCATAGTCAGAAGGTAGAGCTGTTCCTTGGTACTCCGGGTTCACCATCCAGAGCTTGGGCAGGTTGGCAACCCTGGGGACCCAAGGCCTGAGGTGTGGTCATATTATTTTCAGTTTCTCTGGAGGGATGAGCATTGCAGGGGACCCTTGTTTCTTTACGTCTTGTGACCATTTTAAAACTCTATGCAAAGGTCTCATTCAACACAAGGGGTTTATTTCCCAGGTTCTGAATTCCCTTCATGTAAAGTACTGCATAGTGGTCTGATTAGTGCTTATGAGATGAAAGACAGATCATCTCCAACTTTGGTATTTAATATGTCCTCTCTCGTCCCAGTTTTCTTATATCCTCCCCATCTCTCTTCTCAGTTCTGGTATTATTTAATGTTTCCATAGCATGTTAGAGCTGAGTTCCTTGTGATCATTTTCAGTAGTTACACAACAAATCATGTGCAGCGCATAGGCCAGTACTTAGCCAAAGCATTGAAATGGAAAAACTCTGCCAAATCCAGCTTCATAACCTTCTTTTAATAAAACTCTACTGTGTCATTTAGTTTGGTATGTTTTTAAAACTTGAGCCTCCATCAACCTATTTTAGGAGAGGGTACTACAAGGTCCACTGCATAAGTCATTTAGACTTATAATTGAACTAAAAATACAATGGACCACTTCCTAAAGTTAAAAAAGAAGAAGAATGGGAAAGGACTTATTTGAATAAAAAATGTTTCTTGAATATAACAATTGAGTTTTACATTTTTGCTTATTTTCTAAAGGCCTATAGCGTTTTGGAATTTCTTTGTGTTTTCCAGAGCAGTTTCCATATTATAAAAGAGAAATTTCTACTTGCATTGTTACCTAGTCACAAATACATTCCAGAATAATCCCTGGTACATAGTAGGTGCTCCATAACTATTCCTTGACACTTTAGCATTCTACATTTCTTCTTTCTAGGGTATTGTTTCCTCTTAAGCATAATATTCAACAAATTCCATGTGCTATTCTATTATATTTCATAGGCATTTATATAATAACTCTTTACCTCTCTAAAATTCATCCATTTAGTTCTCTCACCAGTGTGGAACCTAACTGAAAATAAAGAAGAAAACAACTGATAACTACTATTACAGTTTAATAGATTCTGTTTAAGAAGGCAGTGAAACATGATACATGTGGGAAATAAGGTGCAGTGCTAGAGTCAAATGTATCAGGGTGACTGTCAGCAAGTCGATTCATCTCTTTGGCTTTGGTTTTCTTATCTTTTAAAATTTTTATTTAGTCTTTTTTATCAAAGAAAACATTTATTATAGAACAAAATATAGAATTTTAATACATTTTTAAGATGAAAGAGAAAACTTCAACAAAATCTCAAATTCGAAGTAGGCTTATTCTGATTGTGCCCCATATATCTCAGATGATACTTTTTTTTGCAAAGCTACAAGGAGGTTGTCTTATTTTTTAAATGTGAAAAGTGTACTCAGTGATCTCTAAGTCCCTGTCTAAGACTTTTCAAATCCTATGATTTTCCAGCCACTTCCTCTCTCCAGTCCTTTTTATCTGTAAAATGAGAAGGTAGAAAAATATCAACATCCCAGCTATATGTGACGTATTTAAAGGAATAAACTTTTAGCTATGCAGAAAACCTAGCTATCTAGAATGGCCATTCCTCCAGGGTGTTGTTTAGTTAAGGTTTTCGTATACATTAACACATGGTCAAAAAGACTGATTTAGAACCTAGGAAAACATTTGGGGTTGCTTAAAACTGTGGAAAAGTCCTAATTCTTCATAGGAAAATTGACTTTATATAATTGCCATCTTGTTGTTGGATGTTTTCTCTCACTGCTTTTACGCTAGAATTCTGTTTGAGATAAGAGGGTGTGTGTGTTCGTGTGCATCACATAGGCGTCTAACAGGGTTAAGTTTTTCCCCTGACAGTACTAATCACTCCCCACCCCAGGTTTCTGTTCCGTGGGGAACTGTTGATAAGTGGTATCCAAAGTCACACCCAGAGCAGATGAAGTGCACTGTTGGACTGCCCTGTATTCCAACATCTGTTCACTATGTTGGATCTGCTTTCAAAAGTACGTTTGTGGAGCTGGTTGGTACTGATAGAGAGGAATGCCCTAATCTGATACTAGGCTCCAAAAGAGGCAAGTGGGGCAGAGAATGAGAAGATGGAAACTTTTGGTTAGCTGCCAACGTGTGATACCTAGCCATAATCCTTTCTAAGCACTGATGAAAATAACTGACAGGATGGGATCAGCTCTTCTATGCCCAAGACAATTTCACCTTTTGGAAGTAGGAAGATGAAACTAAGTCTCATTTCTCTGGAGAGTACAAGCAGCCCAATCTGGTTGCCTTATGAACTTTTAGTAGCCCCCAGTGACCTGCTATGTGGTATCTTAGTTTCTCCTGATGTTGAAGCCCCTTTGAATTCTAGCCACACACACAACTTCTTCCTATGCATCCAACCTTATTTCCCACAATTCTTAAACCCTGTTCTAAGATTCTCTGATGTGCTCTGTCCATTCTCTTATAGCTTTTGTTCATTTCATTTTTCCTAACTGGATGTTCCCCCTCTATTTGACTACTTAAATCCAAACCCTTCTTCAAAATTGAACTGGTATCCACCTCTTTCATCAAGTGTTCCCTAAGGACTCCAAGCCTTGGAATTTCTTCAGATATCCCCAAGTTTAAATTTATTCATATTCTTCCCTGTAGAATACATTGTTTTTGCATTCTGCGCAGCTATAGGCACAGAATAGAGTACACATTGGGTACCCTTATAAAACTCGATTAGGAGGTTAAGTTACAAACATAGTCTTGTAGTCAGTGTGTTTGTAAAGAAAGAGGTGCTCATGTTCCAGACTGGCAAGGCAAACACAGTGATGGTAGAGGCCATAGCAGGTCATGCACCATGGGCTGGTAAAGGTAGCCTCTACTACTGTGTTTCATGGCTGATCCTGGAAAGTTATTTGTAAAAAGACTTTGAAATAATTGAAGCATTTAATGTGAGTGAGAATGAGTGTGTATATGAGAAAGAGACCAAGATTGAGAGACAGACAAGGAGGAGAAATGGGAGGTACATGGAACTTTGTTATTTAAGGCAATGCAATGTATATCCCTGCCCTCTCCCTTTTTCCCAACACACACCTTCCTTCTATCTAATCTTGCTCTAGTCCACTTCTTCAGGAAGCAGGCCAGGCCTGCTAAATGGGATCCATCACAACTGATTCTTAAATTCATGGCCAAGCCTTTAATGTCAACTTGATGGACTTGCAATTTCTGTGTCTGTCTTTGGCCCACCATTGTCTCTTTCTTCTCTCAAATTAGGTAAATCCCACAGCCCAGTGTACCCATGCCCTGTTGAAGATGATCTACTGCTCACACTGCCAGGGTCTAGTGACTGTGAAGCCATGTTACAACTACTGCTCTAACATCATGCGAGGCTGTTTGGCCAACCAAGGAGATCTTGATTTTGAGTGGAACAATTTCATAGGTGAGCAAGTGATTAATGTATTTGTGTTACTGGAAATAACTCAGCTCCTGACCACAAAGAATATTGTCAGCTATGAAGTTTCTGTCCATCATTTGATGTTTGCCAGAGTTCTAACTGTACTCAAAGTTCATACCATTCTACAAATTAATGTTCTCTTGAACTAATGGTGGCATTTCTGAAGACATTAGACATAGTGAATACCAAGTTTAATAACAAGAAAGTGACTTTTTGACATTTTCTCCCTAAAGGTCAGTTTTAGTTATGTATCATAGGCTTGTATCCATGTATATGCTGACATACAGTTATTGCTGCACTGGGAAAGTGGCTTTTAAAATGTTATATCTGTTATACTGCAACCAAATCTTCTGTAAACCATCTGGGTACTCATTGGAAATTTGCATCAGGTGAAATCTGATTGCGGAAATTTAGTTCTGTTTCTATAATGAACTGCTCTAGGGAGAATAGAAAAACTTTTGCCCTGATAATTTTAGAGGTAAATATTCTCACATATACTTAAAACCTATAAAACCTTTACTGGAACCAGGCACAAATATTAAGTAAAGTGACCAGTTTCTGAGAGGGTTAATTATGATTTGTGGGGAAAGACAAATTAAGAATAATTTAAATGTCCAGTCATCAACTCCCATGATGCCTACTTAATGCGTATGTTCTGAAACAACAGTGATGAACCTCCTAATGCTGAGTGCTAGTGGGACCAAGCACACATACTAATACCTCACAAAAACAAACTCAAATTTGATCATCTCTAGTCATATTTGCATAATTTGAGAATTTGTGCGTCTTTATAAGGACCTATTTTCACATCATGGAAACACGTATGCAATTTGCTGGCTTTTGGGGGCGGGGTTGGTGATAAGGAATGCTTTTTAGTCTGCATGAGAGCTAATTACCATATTAACTCTTTTTGAAAATCAACAAATTGGCTCCAACAGATTCTTGAGAACACTGACACAGGAAAAAAAAAAAGATGTGAATATTAAGCACTTTGGCACAATTGTAGCCTAAATAGCTCAAAGCTAGAAGACCTGAAAAAATCTTCTACACATAGAAAAGCAGAATCCCATGAAAGGGAAGGAGTAAGATCAGCAAAGACACACACACACAAATGGCACATCATGCCCAGAATGAAGCCATGGGAGAGATCATTGCTTTAGAATATTTCCCATGAAAATAAAAGCCCATTACATTTGCGGATCTAAAGTTGATGTTTCTCTTTCTCTCTTTTTAAATAACACCCTCGCCCCAACACACAAATGTCAAGTTTGCAATTCACTTTTCTTTTTAAAAAAGTTGTTTAGCCTTTTCACTTTCTCCTGTAACATCTAACACACTAGTTCTCTGGGTAAAGGAGTGGAATTTGCCACATGATACAAAAAATGTATTGTGACAGTAATCTAGTTTTCCTTACTTTTCTACATATGCATCAGTAATAAGAGACAGAGGGATCTTGACCCTTACACTATTCTATTATTCTAATGTTCTGGCTGAGACTATAACTTATCCTGTATTAAAATACAAATTCTTCCACATATCTTTCCAAGAGTTCACAGGTCCATATCAAATCAAAACCATACTCTATCAACCAGGTACCCTAAAACCAGAAGGACTTAAGTTGTTGGTCTTGTTGGTATTTTAAAAATGACATATCTTTCAAGAAACAAAATTAAACCTTAGTGGAAATTGATAGGATTTTAAAATCAATTTTCCTCAGTTTTTAAATAATTTTTTTGGAGAGTGAGGTGTCTAATTGTATCTAAACTTCATTTTTAATGGGTATTTTATTTTTTTTTATTTTTAATAAACTGATATAAAAGGCTAGGAATAATAGACATTGTTAATCTCCAGTGCTTTTTCATGAAATTTCAAAAGGGTTTAATTAATTTGCTCTGGTTGCAGAATTCAGTCCCAATTTACATGCCTCTGCTATAAGTTTTTTTTTTTTTTTCTTTGCAAGGAATTTTTCTTTCCCCTTTAAATGATTGCAGTTAATGATCAAGGGCTTTCTCCCCTACTTCTTTAAATCAGATCTTGGGGTTAAGTGGGGAAACTGCTAGTTGGATCATGAAGCTTAAGATGGGGATTTCTGATTGTTGGCCACATAGTACAGAAAGAATCATTTTACCTAGTGAGAAAGGGGCACTTTGTTTTTGGGAACGGGGAGCAACTCAATGCCAGTATCCTGAGCACTGAAATCCTCCAGTTGGACTAGACCCTTCAAAGAGACTAAGTATTTTTCCAAACCTGCCTTCTAGCTGCCATATCCTCCCTTTCCTCTCTTTAACTGCATCTATGAAAGTATTGTCAGCCTTTATCAAGATAGATTCAAATATTTGAAACACGTTGGACTTGGTTTTGTAAAAAAAAGGCTGGTAATAATGAAATTTTCAGTCTGAAAAATGAACCAAATACTGCCCCGATACATACCCCCACCACCAAAAATGTCATTTTCTGGAGAGTCCATAAATTATGCTTAGGTGCTCCTGTTCTTTATCACATACTGTGGTAGTATTAACATTGTTTGACTCCTAGCCAACTTTATTGTCACATGTTGCTGCCAATGGGAATTTACTATTGATGTATTGGGATTGCTGGTGGGGCACCAGCCAGTTCCTGGCAGGAGGCAGACAGTCAAAATCCTGTAAACAAGAGACCTGCAACCTAGATCAGCCAGAGGAAAACCAAAACTTCACACCAACCATCTTTGGATTTTACTTGGCGCTTCTAATCAGGGCTGGCTGCTGCAAGGAAGAGCCCAGTTGATACCCAATCGTGACTTCCCCTAGGGGTTAGGGGTAGCTTCAGCTCCTGGGCTGCAGGCCATAGGCCGAATGTGTCCTCATTCACATTCTTCAGCTGCACAGCACACAACACCATGGCACCGGCCCCAACAAAAGCCAGGCTTCACTTTCTATTCCCAGGCCCTTGTGTATGGCTGGACCGGCTCAGAGTTTACAAAGACACCAAAGAGCCAGAAGAATTGGGGTTTATGTTTCCTTTCACTCTTTCACAAACACATTAGTGATCTGGCCTTTCCTCGCCACTAGGGGAATAAGTAGTTACAAAATGTGCTGTTTTCTCTTGTTTAAATTCTGCATGTTGGATGTTTATTATCTATCTGTCTATTCATAATATTTTTATTTGGAGCAAGGGCTGACTTCTCAGCAATGAAGAAATGTCCTTTCTGTACATGACAGCTCTGCTGCTTTGACAATGATGAACACATTTAAGTTGTGCTCCATTTGTTTACAAAAGTCTCCTTTTGCTAGCACATCAAAAGCATTTTTTTCCTCTCCTCAAGTACAATGGTATATTCATGCTGGCAGCCTTTACTTAGAGGTTGGAAGTGTCACTTTATTGGTGCATACCACAATGCAATCTGAAACTTCATTTGTTATTACTTTAAAAAATTGCATTTCATGGAAATCTATTTGTAGTTTGTGACACTGGAATTGTAGTTTAGAGAAATGACCCTGTACTTTAAAATGCTATGTTGCATTTGTTCTAGGTTGAACATGAAAGGTTGATGACCAAATTTGGTTTCATTGATATGCTGATGCCGAAACTCCTTTTCACTAGAAAACTTAGGTAGAAAGAAGTTCAGCTGTGGTCTGCAGTGTTCTTTGAGAAAGGACACACAATCTTCTGAAAATCAGTTCTTCTAGCAGCCTTAGACTACCTGAAGGGTGTGGACAATGTGAACTTAACTCTCCTTTTCCTGCCGTGCTTTAAGCACTAGGGTGTGAAGGGTAGAGAACATGATTACATTTACAATTTATTCTAATATTGTCCAATAAGTATCAGGCAAAAATACTAAAACTCATAATTGCAACAGATATATACCTGGAAAGGAAACTTTAAGAGATTCAGTGTGTGCTAGAAATTTCTAGACTCTGCCAACATAAAAGTGACTTGCAGAGTAATCAATGAAGACACGCTATTGAGTACATGGTTTGTGTATACTGTGTTGTGTTGTATTTTCACTTAAATAAAAAGAGGTACATCTTTTGCTTTAAAATAAATCAAGGCCCTTCTATTTGAAATGAGAAATTTTCTTATTCCAAAAACTACATTTTTCAAAATGTCATTATTTGAAGTCATTAAAATTCATAGGAATACTTTTATTTGTATTTTCTAACTGTGAAAGATCTAGAAGAGTTTCATTAAAAAATTAAATAAAGAATTGGTATGCCAGGATTTTAACTGATGTATATTTTGACTCTTATAAATGGAACCTAAAACAAAAAGATCTTAGGAAGTCTGAAGGAATTGGCATGTTATTCTGCCTCCAGCCTTGAGTTTGTCAGCTGGGAGCTAGCTCAGAGTCTTAACAGTGACAGCCAGACACACAAAGGAATAACTAGTATAATAGAAGATTCCTGATTGAGTTTCCTTGCTGTGGAATGAAGCATTCATCTGGCCACTTAACACTTTAAAGAGCTTGCAATACACAGTGACTTAATGTAGTTTGGTGTAATAGAAATAGATATAAAAACATGAATTGATTGTGATGTGTACCTTCCCCCCTACACCCACAGGAAATAAAGACAGTAAAATAATCAGACTGATTACCCAAGGCTGAACTAATGATTTACTTTTTATGCTGTGTTCTTTTCCAAACCTCATGTTAGATGCTATGCTGATGGTGTTAGAGAGGCTAGAGGGCCCTTTCAACATTGAATCAGTCATGGATCCCATCGATGTGAAGATTTCTGATGCTATTATGAACATGCAGGACAATAGTGTGCAAGTGTCTCAGAAGGTAAACTACTGGGAAGGAGAGCTGGAAGCCCCTGCCAGCTTGTGTTATGACTTCCCTAATATGATCACACTTGCTCCAATGCAGGTTTTCCAGGGATGTGGACCCCCCAAACCCCTTCCAGCTGAACGAATTTCTCGGTCCATCTCTGAAAGTGCCTTCAGTGCTCGCTTCAGACCAGATCACCTAGAGGAACGCCCAACCACAGCAGCTGGCACTAGTTTGGACCGACTGGTGAGCAGTTTGGCAGGAATGGCCACGTTTAATAACAAAGTACTGAAAACATTTGCTCAAAATGCATTTTTAGCTTATAAGTGTATCTTTCAGGTGAACCATTTCTAGCAAATTGTATATGAGGGTCAGTAAATCTGCCTCTCTCATTTTCTAGCTCAGAAAGTTCATATGTAGTCTAGGAAATGTGATGCAATGTCTTATCTCAAAACCTCCCTGTTGTTTCACCATGCATTTACTAAGCATCTACTATGAGCCCACCATTGTGCTAGTTACCGGGAGGCTCAGAGGAATAAGACGAGTGGGTCTTTATTCTCATAAAGCCCCAACAGAGAGGGAAGTGCAGACATTTGAGCTTACTAACTAAGGTAATGTATAGTAAATGGTAGGGTAGGAGAAGGATGAGAAAATATAAGCAAACTGCTTTATCCATAGCAACATGCTCTAAATACAATAGTAGGAGAGAACATAAAGGAGGGCAAAGAGCACAGGTTTCACAGAGTGGACAATATATAAGCTTGATCCTGACTATAAAAGTCTTGCAAGAAGCGACTGTGTCTTATTTGTATTTATAGGGCACAGAACGT
The DNA here is from genome assembly GCA_028627145.1 of Eidolon dupreanum. Classification (NCBI taxonomy): domain Eukaryota; kingdom Metazoa; phylum Chordata; class Mammalia; order Chiroptera; family Pteropodidae; genus Eidolon; species Eidolon dupreanum. Next base: position 82,465,950 of record CM053505.1, on the reverse strand, counting down.
GGTGGGCCTCAGATGTTAGTTATAATGGAGAGGTAGAGTGAACAGTGGACCCGGGCACCTCCTTTAGAACATTTCAACTCTTAATTAATTTGAGTGATTTTGTATTTCTGACTATAAATTTTATCTTCATTTTCCTCTAGTGACTAAAGTTAAAAATGAATTCTATATCACTCTGAAGATACTTCAGAAATGATCAAAATGTAAGGTAGTTTTGTGCTGTTTTCTAGAGGTCTTTATTTTTTACTTCTTAATTAGGTTACTGATGTCAAGGAGAAACTGAAACAGGCCAAGAAGTTCTGGTCTTCTCTTCCTAGCAATGTTTGCAATGATGAGAGGATGGCTGCAGGAAATGGTAATGAGGATGACTGCTGGAATGGAAAAGGCAAAAGCAGGTTAGCCTCCGTTGCATTGATTTGTAATCTCTCCCTTCCTAGATGCCTGGGTAACCTTCAGAGAGGGTTTTCTCAGTTGTCAAATCCAGAGAGGTATCATGAAGCAATTCATAGTAGGTATCAACATCATAGAAGACTTCTAGACATTCTTAGGAATGGTATTTGCCATAGAAGTATTGGGAAAGCACCCAGCTAATTGTACTGGGGCAAAAGTTTGTGATAGTAGTCATATTCTGGTATTATGGCTCCAATCAGGGATCAAGCTGTTTCAATAGTGTCGCTTGAAAAATATTTAATAACTGTGGTTCTTTGCCCAGTGGCCCAGCCTTATAAAGCACCATATCTCAAAAGCCCCAACAGAGAGGGAAGTACATCATTGTCATGTTCGATGATGTCCTGTGTCCCTCCCATACACACTCAATAACTTAAATAAATACCCACTCTATCTCAGCACTTAACTCTGACCCACCAACCTCTGCAAAAGGATAGCTTTCAAAAGGTCATAGTTAAATTGGAGAAACATCAGTACCCAGGAAAAGGAGAAATTTGTGTTCATTAGAAATGGAAGAATGTCCAGTTAATTGCACTCAATAGAAATACTAAAATCTAGGTAGAAATCTTTGAACTTCTATAACTTGATTTTTACTGATCATCTCAATGGGGTCATTTCTCATTTCAGGTACCTGTTTGCAGTGACAGGAAATGGATTAGCCAACCAGGTCAGTAATCCGGAGGTTCAGGTTGACACCAGCAAACCCGACATACTGATCCTTCGTCAAATCATGGCTCTTCGGATTATGACCAGTAAAATGAAGAATGCTTACAATGGGAATGATGTGGACTTCTTTGATATCAGTAAGCATTTGTGGTTCTAAGGTACAAATTATTCTTGTATGCCTTGTGATGAGAACAAAAGGAATGAAATCTATATTTTGTTTTTTTAATAGATGATGAAAGCAGTGGAGAAGGAAGTGGTAGTGGATGCGAATATCAGCAGTGCCCTTCGGAGTTTGAGTATAATGCAACTGGCCACTCTGGGAAGAGTGGCGATAAAGCCAGCTATGCTGATACCTGTGTTAGGGCACAGCCCTACCTCCTCACTGTTTTCTGCATCTTGTTCCTGGTTATGCAGAGAGAGTGGAGATAATTCTCAATCTTAGAGAAAAAAATGTTCATCATCAAAAAAGTTAAAAGGCACCGGTTATCACTTTTACACCATCTTAGTGACTTTGCTTTTCAAATGAATGGACAACGATGTACAGTTTTTACTGTGTGGCCACTGGTTTAAGAAATGCTGACCTTTTTTTTTCATTCAGTTTTGCAGGAAAAGGGGACTTGTATGTTAAGTCAGTTTCTGGTTCCCCAGAATCATGGTAAATGTGGCTAGCAGTGTAGGTACAGAACTGTAGTTAGTTGTGCATTTGTGATTTTATCACACCTTCTTTTTTTTTGTTGTTTGTTTGTTTGTTTTTGTTTGTGGGTTTTTTCTTCAATTATAATCTCACCTTGTTTCTTACAAGAAAACCAGGGTCCTTTCTTGGCATGTAACATGTACGTATTTCTGAAACATTAAATAGCTGTACAGAAGCAGGTTTTATTTATCATGTTATCTTATTAAAAGAAAAAGCCCAACAAGCAGTAAAATTTCCATTTATTCCTGTTGTTTTAGTTGCCTTTTCTGGAGAGAAGAGGAGATGATTCTGTTTTTTATTATTAAGTTAGGCCAGAATGTGAAGGCATAAGGAGGCTTATAAGCCACTTGTCAGGTGTATTCAAGCATCAATACAAAAAGAATGTTATATTTCATTTATAGCTGGTGACTGGAAGAGACTGCAGACTGTTCATTTCGGTTGAGATGAATTGCATAAATTGCATGAAGATCACACATAGGTCTATTTCTTGAGCCCACTTACGGTGTAACCCATTTAAAAGACTCTTGATACATTTTCCCTAGCAAGATATAAGGCCATTCAGGATATCCAAGTTATCACATGTTTACACTTAGTTTAGAGGTGAGTTTTTGTTCATTTGTTTGTTTGTTTTTTTTTTATCCAGGTAAGTTAGGAAGCCACTGTGTGCTGGTCTTCATGTCCACACTTGACCCTCTTTATATTGGTATCCCAATGACAGAAATAAGTGACCAACTATCTCATTTGGTCCCCTGTGTTATAGTGTTACAGATTTCATATCCAGCCATACAGAGGGAGCTGTCTGGGGGGTAGGTAAAATTGGGGTAGGTACAGCCTGGGCTCAGGGAATAGCATTGACACTTTAGCAAAATTTTTAATCTGTGCATTTGTATTTGCATTTGCTTCGGGGTCCCAGTTTTTAAAGAGATTCTAAGGTGTCTTATTTGAGTCTGTTTCTTGCTCAGCCCCCTCTAATCAGAGAGGTGAAGGACTTGAAGTGGTTTATACCTGTGTGCTACCTTATCAGCCAAGAAGCCCACTTGGTGGAGACCTGAGTATCTAGATTTTCTTCCATGTGTTAGTTTTTTTGGGAAGAGGGGTTGGGGGAAAGAGTGGGAGTAGGTAGAGCTGTGAAGACTACATCTTATTGCTAGACCCTTAGCCAGGTGGGTGAACTGGCAAAGGCCTTATTTGTTGTCTCAGGCCAAAGACTAACTGCCTTGGCCCCTTAGGAACCTCTTCCTTGTGTCCTTATCAAATGACAGCTTGTAAAACTATAAGAATGTAACAAATCACTTTAAAAAGAGTTTCCAAAAGTCTTCAGAAAGAAAATTCTGCAAGTCTCTTCCTGCTTTAGACAGCCATTAAGATCCCAGCAAATTCTACAGACATTAAAACCCACAGAGAGGATGTTTGTGTTATTGTTCAATCTTCAGTTATAAAAGTAATTCTCTATTTTTATATTGAAACATAATTACTTGATAGCTCAGGGTCTACAATTCATTCAACTTTTAACACCAAATTCTGCAGAATGGTCAAAATGGCATATCAGGGGCTGTTGTAAACAGATGCTTAATTTTATTAGAAGTAGCCAGTTATTTATTAAAGCATGATGTTAATAAAATGGGCATATTCTGACTGGGTGTGTGTGTGTGTTTGTGTGTGTGTGTGTGTGTTTTAAGAAAATCACAGGAGAAATAAAATTGAAAAGATACTCCATTTATGTATGAGGAGAAATGGATTGTAAATAGCTAAGCTGCCTTGTGAGAACTTGGAAAATGTGCTGATACTTAGTAACTACCTCAGTTGTGAGGAATTTTCTTTATCGCTTAGACTGCTATTACTTTGACTTGGTAGAAATGAAACTGGTCTCCAAAATGTGGCTCGAAGAGTTATCCTCATAGACCTTGTTGATTGTTTTTAATTTAAAACATTGAACTCTGCCCAGCTGTTTCTTTCAGTCAGGTTCTCTATACCAATAACATTTTCCGAATTAAATATTCTTGAAGGTTCTTCTGGACTCTTACTGCTTTGTTTTCTTTCTTTGCGTCCTCCCCCCCCCCGCCCGCCCCGTTACTTTTATTATTTAAATTGTCTCTTGCTTTTGAACTTGAACTTTGAAATAAACAAATCTTAGATTTTTCCATTCAGGTCTGACTGGATAACTCTTGGCTTCTAACCAGCTGGCAGGCTCCTCCTCCCCCCTAAGAAAAGAATAAAGGCAAATTGAATATTTTAAAACTTTAAGAGTTCACAGTATGAGGTAGAATAAAAGCTGTTAGGAGAATGACTTTTTCAAAGTCTCAGTTAATAGCATAGGAAGGGTTTATGTTTTACAAAGTCATTTTTAAATTATTTTTTCTTTCAAACACTTCACCCACTCCCTACCTTAAGAAAAAACATTTTGCGACTCTTAGATTTATATTTTATTTCAAAAAATAGTAATTAGCACCTATTATTTTGATAAAAGAAAAAGCACAAAGAATTGACTTGCATTTTTAACTTTAGTTCCAGTTAGAAATTTAACAGTTTACATGAAGTAAAATTTATCATTTGTGATTACAGAACCAAAATAAAAATAGGTGTAGATACTTGGTGTGCTGCACTTAGATTTTAAGTAGGTAGTATATTGCCAGGATTTAAAAAACAAAACATATATAAATATATAAAGGTATTAAGTGAAAGTTTCCTTCCCGATCCTGCCCATTTACCTGCATACCCTAAACTTATTAGTGTGTGTGTGTATATATAAAATCTTCTGAAGTTTCTATATACATATACAAGCAAATACAATTCGAGATTTTTCTTTTCCCTCTTTTTTTAATGAAATGCAGCATAGTATGCCCTATAATGTCTTTTTTTTTTTTTAGGTTAACTTAAAAAGTATTGAGAGGAGGGCTCCCTGAAGATACAAATTCCTATTTTAAAGACATGGCTTCTTAGTGGTACCACATATTGGATTTTTACTGGATTTTGGCCAAGATTAGGTCATTTTTCAGGAAACATTGACTTGAAACAGGAGCAATTTGGCATTAGAGCCTTATAATCGCAGAGTGCATAATCAGAATGTTTTCTGTTCATGTTAAGGTTAATTTTTAGTCACTGTTTTCATATCTTTACCAGTGAGGAAGACATTGGCCAAAGCAATTGGGAAGGTCCTCTTAGAACATAGCATATTTTAATACTACTGTTAATGTTTCAAATGGTTCAAAGGAAATGTTATGCCTTGGACTTTACTCATTCTATTAGAATAAAGTACTTTTAATGTTTTCTCAGTCCCAAATTCCTTGAAGCAGCATCAACTGCCACACAGGATAAAGATGAAAGTAGTAGTAGGAAAATGTGTAACTTGATCTTCTTGGTTACTGCATGAATTATCTGTCCAATGGTCAAGGAGTCATTAGAATATGTAAATAATCGTCCAAGTTCAGTTTTCATGTAAGGTTGAATTTTTACTCATCAATGTTTGAAGAGACTTCTAAGTTCGGCATTAATCAGTAAAATTTACAGAAATCCATTTCTTACCATGAATGTCCATGAGTGGCATTAAATGCACATTTTACTCTGCTTTTGACATTTCTTAAAGATGTTAGGAATTCTGAAAAAAAAGCACAGGATTGTTGGAAAGAAAAAGGTTTTCATGCATCAATCTTACCAGGTAAAAGTTGATGGTGTAGTTAAAGAATGAAGATAAAGCATGTGAGTGATGACCCAAAATGCTTTTCTAAAGGGTTTTATGGTCTTTTTCTCTGGGCTTTTGGGAAGTTTTGCAACAACTTCCTTGTTAGTCTGTGTTCTTATGTTTCTTACATGACAGGATTAGAAGTCGTGTGTGTGTGTGTGTGTGTGTGTGTGTGTGTGTGTGTACAATCATCTACACACAGGGATTTGCTTGTGTATTTTCAAACACTTAATCCCAGGTACACTTTGCCCTATCACTTACATGCTGCCTTTCCACTCCTGTCAGTGGCATGTGCTTGGGGAATGCAGGCTAGTTTTAGTGATAGCGTAAGGGAAACATAATTAGGAAGATAAGTCTCCTGCCAAGGAAAAACACACACACGCACATATAAAATGCATTCCAGATGGAATGTCTTCGATTTAGCACTGCCTGGGATTCGCTTCATCACTATCAATAACCTAAAACCATTGATAACCTGCTGTTCTTGGGGACTCACTGTTAAGGGCAGTTGGTACCAGGTTGGTCACACAAATAAATAATCATGGTCAGTGGGTGGCTTTCTGAACACACATTAGAATCTCAGATCTCTTTTCATTGCATTTGCCTTTAAAGGTTTTCAGTGCCCTTGCTCTCACTTTTGAAATATAATGAAACACTTTGTAATTTCAGTTCTGAATACTTTGCAACAAGCTCTGGCAGCAGCAACAAACAGTTATTTGGACATATTTACTGTAAAAAGGAAAGTGATTATTTGCTGTTTATTTACCATAATCTCAACTAAGCAGTGAGGTGGGATAGACCTGTGTGCTCGGCACCGAGGCCAGGCCGGGTCAATTATCTCACACACTCCTGCAGAGTAGAAATTGCTCTATTTTACAGATATATGAAAAGACTCAAAGAAGTTAAGGTAACTTGTCCAAGGGTGACAGATAAGAAATGTAAGAAGCAGATTTGGGATGCGGTTCCATAGTGTAGCATTTAGCACATCTGCTTTACACGCAGAAGGTCCAGGGTTCATGCTGCAGTGGAGGCACAGTCCATGGTCTACGGCCGTGCCACCCTGAGCAAGCCTGAAGTCTGATCTCGGAAGCTAAGCAGGGTCGGGCCTGGTTAATACTTGGATGGGAAACCACTTAGGAAAACCAGGTGTTGTAGGCATAAATAATAATTTTAAAAAGCATGTTTGGAACAGAAGTTGGCCTGCCACCAGGGCCTATTTATTTCAAGTGCTACTTTTCCTTCGATTACTCTTCCTCCCTTATTCCAATCAAACAGTTTAAATCATCAGGAATGGATGAGCTTGTCAGGCTTGCCACATGTCAGCTATCTTGGCCCTCTACAATGGCCAGATTAAGGATCACAGCAGATAGTGGTTGACTTGGCAGACCTAAGTACAGGAGAAGAGTCAAGGACCATCTGGAGATAAATCTTGATGATGAAACATTTTTCTAACCTCACATAGTGGTTCTTTTGCTCAGTGTATTTCAATGCAAAAAGAGCTTAGATGATTGTGCATGGGGATCATGTGACCTCTGTGCTAGTTCTTGAAGAACCTACATTAAGACAAGTGATCCTGTTCTTCCTCTCTAGAATGGCCTCCTAAGACCCTGTGTGAAAGCGTTGTAGGGGCGCCCTAAAAACTGCATTGTTGAGAAGTGTCAATTTACCAAACACTTAACACAATCTGTTGAGAAAAATACCATGGTTTACAATATGGCAAATTCATATTTGCTTAATTAGCTGTAGATTTGTGAGGAGGTAAATAAATCTTGGGATAAATGGGGCTCAGTGGATATAATCTGGGCTTCTTAACCCATTTACTGTTTGTCCCAAGAATACTTGCCAGTGGCGCTTGCGGCTGCAGTGTTTACCCAAGATAACTCGCAGAGTACAGTCCTAATCTCGCCCCCACAGTTTTCCATCCATCTTCCATGCTTTTCAGAGAATTACATCAAGACAGGACTGATGCAGTTGGGACAGCTCATCTGAACAGAAAACAACAAATGATATGAAGAAAATGATTGCAAAGGGGGACAAATGTACCCAGATTCTGTGGTGAATTTATAGCATTGAAGTGGTATAACGAAGGAGGTGACAGTGTTGTCAACATTCCATAATGATACTGTGAAGTAGACAACAGAAATGGAAAGAAGACTAAGAAGCTGTGTGTCATTGTGGATTGCAATGAGAATATGGGATCAGTGGACTCAGCTGATTGGATGTTCACTTCTTGTGCAACTGAATACAAAGGGATGAGTTTTGGAGTAGGAAATTCTTTCACTACCTCCTAAGCATTTCAGTGGTGAACTCCTACATTCTGTTCAAGGACAATTCTGAGCACATGATCAGCCATGTAAACTTCAGACTGATGTTGAAAGAACACTGGAAAAGCATCACAAGCCAGGGCAGCGACATCTTTGAGGTCGTCTGTGCTCTGATGTTGTTAAACCTCTTCGTCTGTCTGGAAGACACTTCCCCAAGAACATACCACTAACATCAGAGAAACAGATTCCAACTGGTTGCTGCAAAGTTTGCTGCTCACACAACAACACCGATGGGGAGATGATCTGAAGAGAAATGTTCTGCTTTGTGTTCTGTGCTTTGAAATTTACCTCATAAAAATTATTAAATACTAATCATATACATTTCTGTTACATTAAGATTAGAGACAAGTTCAGTTTATAAATAACTCCAGAACAGTTTTTATATTTTTGTGTTGAAAATCAGTCAGATTTGCTTCAGCCTCAAGGAATGTGTTTATGCAAAGTTAAATTAATGCTGGCAGCGAGCTGCACTTTTTTTTCTAAACAGGAAATGAGTTGAAGAGCCCTGGACAAGATTCCACCTTAAAAGTTACACCTGGGTCAGAGATTAGACACAGAAACCAGATAATAGGCATTGCTGTAGATGGGGACTATAACAATAGTTTTCTCTTGCTGGACTTGTCTTAGTACTCATTAGAAAAGACAACATCAAATTTAAAAACCTGTGATTTAGGGAGAAGGGATTTTGACATTTTCTACCCAGGAAGGGGACCTGGAAGCTTTTGTCGGTTGTTTCCCGAATACGTGTCCAAACATGCCCATCAGGCAGTATATGCTGAAAATAAATGGAAAAATTTTGATCTAGAGGTACTCAGACTCTAGTGTTTGGCCATAACCTTGATACAAGGTTTAGAAAGAAACTTCTAAGGATCAGCAGGGGCTGAAGTCTCTGTCTCCAAATGAAACGCAAGTGATGCCTAGGCATCACTGCAAAGAAAACCTGAGTGGCAACGCAATTCAAACATATGGAATTGGGGCTGTAGGAAGGATGAATTTCTAGAGTCAAAGGTAAACTCTGCCCCTTAGAATGAGCAAATGATCCATTCTGAACAAAGAATTTCGACCTTACTCAGAGTAGTGACTTATATAATTGGTTGAACCGAAGAAGCTCTAGGCTCATGGTAACCAACTGAGTGAACAAAATCCCAAATAGTGGATTGGAGTGGTATGGAGGAGTGAGGCAGCATCTGAGGTGGCTGCTAGAGATGGGCATTATTCTTCGACCTGCCATTAGCTAACACACAAGTCAGAGCTGGATGAACCCTTGTGTGCCCCACATTGGATAATTTGTTTACTAAATTCCGGGTTTTTTTGAAAACTGTAATTTAAGGTCAACCAAAGAATTTGAAGGTCCTTATCACATTTAAACAGACTCCAAAGATGAAATACCTAGAGAGGCCAGCCCTTGGTTAGCAGAGATCTCTAATGGCATTCACTCTGGCTCTGGGTATGTGGTCCTCAAAACTCACATGGAATTTGAGGTAGTAATATGATTTATGTCATGTCTGACCTTGGTTTCTGCATGGATGGGCAATAGGGAGGACGCGAGTAAGATGGGGCCTTCATCCTTAGGAAGCCCATAACTCCATCTGGGGGGAGACAAGGCTCGCCCAGGAAACATGCCAGTGACTACATAAGCTCTTAGCTGTTGTGCAGGTCAAGGGAGAGTAGTGTCCACTGCAGCACTCAGGGTGACTTCCTGGAGGAAGCAGGACTCTAGCTGGGTTTGCCTTGTGGGCAGGACCCATCACTGGTTCTTTGTACTCCTTGGGTGCTACAGGTTGCCTCACACCCTCAGTAAAAGTACTGATTGGTTTGGGATTGCAGAAGTAAGGACAGGTAGGTGGGATGAAATGTGGTCTGGGGATGGTAGTGGGATCAATGTGGGTAGTGAAGAGGCAGAAAGGAAATGTGTCTAAAAAGCAGAAGTGATGGATTTGCTAATATAGAACTGGAGAAGGATAGGATCAGAGTATCAAGCACTCAAAAGCCAGGCAAGGCAATTTAAAATTCAAGTGGGCATAATCTAATGCATATTCTTGAATAGGACTTAACATGATGCCCAGGGTATAGAAAGAAGATGAACTAAGTAGAAGTATGCAGAAAGGATTGTATAGGGTTATCCTTGGCTTTGACATTGTGCCTTGTACTGTGCAAACTGTAGGGGTTCAGCTCCCTTTACAACTTACACACTAGCAGCCTCCAAATGATCTTAATTTAGAGCTCTCCAGTGAATGCAACCCATTTCCACACACAAGGGATACTTTTTGGATATCCAGGCTCAGAATAAAGTCAGACACATGAAAAGTGGTCCTCCCAGCCTCCCACCCCATCATACCCTTGAATTCTGATCAGCCGCATTCTTCAAGCATTGCTTCCAACTCACCTGCACAGCCTTGCCCAGGCATCTTGGACCATTCTGTTCTGCTCTAACCTCCTGGCTCTGGAGAGAAACTCAGAGGATTCCTGGAGTCTGGTTCCTCAGACACCATCCTGCAGGGACCTGGGATTACAGGGGTGCTGAAAAATCTCTTTAAGCATTAGGCAGCAAGCTAGTAGGATGAGTGGGCCAAACATATATCAGGGTAAGGAGGAGCTACTGTGATGAGGAGGTTGGAAAGGGCAGAACCTTTGCCTACCTGCCTCTTGCTGTCTTAAGTGGCTTATGTCATGTTACCCCTTGAGTGACCTGGATCACATCTGGAAATCTACAGAGCTGCTGCTTCTTTCTAGGCATTTCTCTTAATTTAAAAGCCTGGTCCTTGTCTACTGCAAAGGGTTGTTATGAGGAAATACTGGGAAGATGCACACACCAGGACTTTGGGAGGGGGACAGCTCAATAGTGTTCCTTCTAGGGGAGCTGTTCCATCACAGGGCTTTGCCCATCAAGCTCCATGTCCACTTAGGCCTCTGGATGAGGGATGACTGCATTTCTGAAGCCTGGCCACTGAGCCCCACCTCTGGTATTGGGCAGGAAGAAGCTCTAGCTGCAGGTACTCTGAGATGAACCCTGGCGCCTTCTGCATTCTTGGTGCCCTCTTTCGGCTGCATCTTTAGAGTAGAGCTGGCCTATACATCCACCATTGCCAAGTGATAGCAGGAAGGCTGCTCCTAGGTCAAAGCCTTATGGCTGAGATTTTATAGAAAATGAGCAGATGAGAGTGTAAAGCTGGGTGCTTCCTGTCGAGAAAAGATTGTAACTCTCTAATAATGACATATTCTGATTGAAGGGTTAAAAGCAGGAGAAGTTCCAAATGGTGCCTTTATACTGCCCTTTCACTGTCCTCCATTTGTAAAACACACCTCTTTTCACTCTTCTCTAATAATGCAGCTCGGGGAGAAGAATTCCACATATTGATCTTTTTCAGGAGGCAGGCAGGCAGGACACTAGGGTGAGCACTTCTTCATTCTCTGGATTGCCCATCCCCCTACCTCACCTATCCTACTCCTCTTGCCAATTTCTGGTAAGTCTCTGAATTCCTGGAGAGTTTCCATCTCCTTTGTAAATTAAAGTTCTTCTCTCCTGGTCACATAGTATAGCTGTACCAGTTTCTCTGGTTCCAGAGTTGAGAGGGAGAAGGGAGGAAACTATGCAGAAGTGTTTCCCAGTGTTGAATTTCCATCTGTATTTACCCCAAAGAATCCAAATTGGTCTTGGAAAGTCAGGGATTGCGTAGGGGTGGGCTGATGCCAAGGGCATTTTAAGTACTTTGTATCTTCCCTCTTAGTGGCCCTGGGGTATTTAGTGTTCTGCAGAATCAGGGCTCTGGCAAAAATGAATAAAGGAAAGTGTACTTCAAAACATAACTTGTAATGAGCAGTAGCCCACACCCACGGCTCTTTAGCATGATAGCTTGCTGAGTAGAAGTCACATTCTGGGCTAATTTGAAGTCATCTTCATTGCTGACTTTGAGTTGGGAAAACATGAAAATCAATTTGTCAGTTGTACTCAACTTAGAGAGAAAATATGTACAGTTTTAACATCTTAAATAATTACCTTAAGAATTTGCTGAATTTCATAGGGAGCAAAATATGCCATTCAGTATTTTATGCAGCCCTTAAGAGACCTTCTTCACCCATTCCACAAATGTTGAGGGTGTGCTACGTGCCAGGCATTGTGCTAAGTACTGGGGGATACAACAACAAAGCAAAATAGACTTGGTGTCCACTCTGGTGGAGCTCACCATTAGTGAGGGAGATAGACAATCAAATAGTCATAGGAATAAAAGTATAATTACAGAATGAGATGGGGTTCTTGCAGTATAAAATAATTAAGTTAGAGCCCTGGGAACCTCCCTCATACCCAGTTACCAGTCATGGCAGTAGCCAAAATTCTCCAATTTGACATGTGTCAGAATCCCCTGGAGGGATTGATAGGCAACAGAATGATCAGGCCCCACCCTCAAAATTTCTGCTTCAGTTGACCTGGTGTGGGCCTGAGAAATTGCATTCCTACCAAGTTCCCAGGTGATGCTGATGCTGCTGGTTTGGAGACCACACTTTGAGAATTGTTGGCCTAAACAAAGGGTTTTTGAGCCTGATCTTTGATGCAGGATGTGCAGCCCATTTGGGCAGTCAGAGGGACCTCCAGAGAAATCCTGGGGAGAAAAGAATCAGACAAATTGCTTTAGACTGCAGTCATCTTGCCACACTGACAGGTTAGGCTCTAGTATTCCTAAAATGGAGCCCCAGCTCTTTCCATCATATCCCAGACTCCAGAAAAGGCCAGGCAAGTGGATAGTCAGTGAAGTAGGCCCATTAGGGGTCTCATTTTATAAGGGATCAATGAGCTACCTGAGTATGATCACACAACAAGGGAAGCTTGAGGAAGAAGACAGATATAGGGATGCTTACAGACCAGTATTAGAGGTAAAAGGTGGTTCTGAGTACTCTCCTTGTATGTTTTTCCTATAATTTTCTGGCCCAGACCACATGCATGAAAAGAAAGTTTTCACCAAATCTCTGTAACATGTTGGGAGGACAAGAGTCCGTCAAAGACTCTGGTATTAGTTAAGATGTTTTCAGCTGAAGTAAGGAAAAATTCAACTCAAAATTATTTAAACAATAAAGGATTTATCATCTCGTATAACAAGAAAGCATGACGTAGGGGAACTCCAGGGATAGTTATTCTCAAATGTTATTATCAAGGATCAGGATTCTTTTTGTTTTTCAACTTCGCCAACTTCAGCATGTTGGATAGCTTCCTCATGGTTGGAAAATGGCTGTAAAACTTCAATAAAGCTGAAAAAAAAAAGATGGTTGTAACAATACATCTTCACGCACCACTTTCTGTTGGAAGAAATAAGAGATTATTTTTTTCCTTCAAATCTCTTTTGAAGAGCTAAGAAATCTTTCCTAGAAGGTACTTTCTTCCAGCAAACATTCCCTCACCTCTCATTGTGTAGAATCAGTTCACATGCCCTAAGCTGTTGAGTATAAAAGCTAACTAAGATTCGTGCCTTGGTCTGAGGCTAGTCCTATCTGAAAGACATGGCTTCAGAGAGGAGGATGGACACTGGACAAATTAGGGGATGACTGACAGGGAGAAAGGGAGAATGGCTATTGGGTAGGCAAACAACTGGGTTGGCTACATCTTTGTACTACCAGAAGTTAACACTAGTAGGAGTATGGGGCACTTTGCTACATCTGGGATGGAGAAGTGGAGCACTAACTATATCAGTACATTAGCCATCAGCAACTTCGGCAGGGATAGAAAACTTCATTGAGCTTCAGGGATACCAGAATATAAAGCTACACAGAAATCAATCCATCACCTTCTAAGCATATACCAGCTCAACTCAATTCCATGGTCCCTTAAAATTTGTCCAGTTCAATCTTGAACCCTTGATAGTTGATTGTCCTCTAAAATAGTCTTGCCAAGTGGTTGCCTAACCACTGCTTGAACAGCTCCAGTGATAGGGATCTCACTACTTATGATGGTTTTCTATCTCTAGGCAGCTCTAAATATTAGAAAGAGTTCTCTGCCAGCTCCAAAGTGCACACATGCACTGTTTTCTCAGTGATTAGGGGGCAGAGCCTTTGAAGTTGCCGTCAGTGTTTCTACTGGAAATGTAAATTTTCAGATGTTTCTAACTAAAATTTCCTTGCAGATTCATATGTGTTACCAAGAGATACTTAAAAAATAAACAACCAAATAACTGGGAAATTCTGGCTTGTCTGTGTTAAGATCTTTAAATATTTTTCACAATTCAAACCCATTTTTGGTTTGAAAGTTTTCAATTTTAGCAAGAGATCAGACCATAGTATAATCTAATAACTAACATTTTGGGAGAAAACGTTTTAAGGAAATGCCTTGTGGTATTAGCTTTGAAAGTAGTCATTGTATGTGGGCCCCACATTGCTCCTTCTCCAGCTAGATTGGAGAAGCCTAGCTGAATTCCTGGTTGTCTCTGTGGGAGACAGAGTACGATGGTATATTTGGTACGTTCACATAAATCCAGATGAATGGGGAATACTAACGATTCCTACCTTGGGAAAGGCAGTTCAGATGCTTGGTAGCATTGACTGTGCTGCATTGGGTGGTTTGGAGCAGCATCCCAGAAATGATCTAGGTTAGAGATCAAGGGAATATTTATGTCCCAGTGACTTTATTCTTCTCTAACTACATGGAGCACCACTGCCTAACCAGACCAAAGAGAGTTGCCCAGGTTCACCAGAATCAAAGATAGTAACCAGTTCTTTTCAAATCTCAGTATGACACTATGGAAAGATTTTTTTATTATTATTATCAGCTGAGAAGAGTGCTCATAAGTATGCCTACATTGTCAGAGCATTTTCTGCATTGCTGGAGACATGTTATTACTTTTTATTTTAAGGTTGATTCCATGTATAATGTCACCCCTTCTTTTCATCACTTTCCTGATTCATCTTTCCTTCCTCCACCACCAACTCTGAAGCCACTATCCCTGCAGCAGCCCTACTCCCCACTCAATCTCCCTCCTTTGGGTTTGGCCACCCCATGTTTAGGCGTGGGCTTTGGATTTGGTTTTGGCTTTGTAGAAATACGGTTAATGCAGATTCATACTTCTCTAATGGTTGCCAAGAGCTTGACGTAGCCTATGGAATCACCTTCAGAAAATTTCTCCCATTTCCCAGTAGTTACACTTGGCCTTTCTTCTCCTTTAACAGACTTATCCCCATTTTTCAAATGGTGTCTGTTTAGGTTGTTCCCTCAGGAGGTTAGCCACTGCTCCTGCAGCTCAGTGGGGAATGCTTTATCAGCCTGCAGCACACTTGGAGTCACTGCCACTTGGGGGATAGTTCCTGCTTCTGATGATGAACATAATTTTTGTAAATGCCTAGAAGTTAGTAAAGGTTATATCTGAAACACTGGCCAAAGGGTTCTGTCATCAACCAGATCCTTTTGCATGCAATGTAGGTGCCAAGATGCCAAGTTCTCATGTGTTTCCCTCAGCCTCAATGTGAGTAATTTTGCTCAGAAATGCTTTATGACCATGAAAGGAGAGGGATTTCTCACATGGCTCAGAAATGGGTTCTGAAGGTAGGTTGTGTGAACAATGCTTCAAGTCACATGAATGTGATAATATGGCTGGAGCTACTTGATGGCCTCCTAAGCAGCCTGACTACTTAGAAGGAGCCAGTACTCTTTGAAAATGCAAGTTCTGATCCTTTGTTAAAAGTCATCAATTACATGACTTATGAACACATAGTGGCTGATGCAAGGCTGCATTGGGAAATTCTATCAGGTTGGTAGTAAGCCTCATTAGCTCTTATCCAGCTTCATTAAAGGTTGGGCTCTGTCATCATGTCACCCATGACACACTTCTTCAGCAGTCACCATTGGCATGCTCAGACCAATTAGAGCCACAATCTATGTGATCTCCTACTGACAACGTCTAAAACTCTGGGAAAAAAATTAGAAAAGCCAGGTTTGTTCTAGACCCCCTTGGCCTCTTCCTATCACCCACCCCGCAAGACCCAGATGCTTCCTGTGTGCTTTCCCTCCTGGGACATCTGCATTTTTTTGACAGGGAGCAAAGTTTTCAGCCAAAGCAATGACATTGTCATTTAGGGATTTGAGGCAAGAGTGGAGAGGAAGGGCAGGGCACGGAAGGCTGCTTCCAAGTTTCCTAAATCCCTCATTAGCTCTGAAAAACACTAGCCACTGGACTCTTTCACATCCTCAAGAGAATGTGCCACCAAAATGGTCTCCAGAACCTCGTCATGACTGGCCAAAAGGAAGATGGTTTCCATTTAGTCTATACTTTTGGCTGTTTCCCTGAGGGAAGTCATGGCTCATCCTACTCACTGCTTTAATAACAAGCAGGAGCCTGTCTGGTGACATAGCAAGACTTGTTTGGTGGCTACGTGGATAGCAGATAAGCTGAGTGAGCACTTGGGGTTGAGGGCACTGTGAGTGGATGCCAGCCAGACCACCATGGCCCAGTCAAGCTGATTATACAGGCGGAGCCCTGCTCTGTGGAGAGCTGGGCTGGTGGGGAGTTGGAGACTAGTTCAGAATTCAACCTAATTTGAGGCCTAAGTAAAAATGTGTGTTTGGTAATGGAGACACTCATATTGAAAACAGGTGGCGTTTGGGCTTTTGCCGACTCTAAAATGGATTGTGTGATGCCCACAATGCATTTCTGGCTCCAAAGTCTCAGCCTACTGTAGGTTTGGATCTCCACTAAGGACAAGACCTGTTTGAGCCTCTGTTCTGAAGGGTCTCCTTGAAGAGCACCAAGGATATGGCACTGTCGAATTGCAGGAAAAGAAATGGTGAAGAACAGGAAAAGAAATGGGGGCTGCTATATGAGCAGCAGGAAGCTCAAGTTCTGTTTTGTCAGTCAGTTCATGTCAGAGCCCTGAGCTTGCTGGAGGCAAGTTATTCAGCAACTGCAAAAATTACTTCGAGCCCCAACTATATGCCAGGCATTGTGTAGGCATGTGGGAGTGATAGAGCTGGGTCTTAC
>CM053505.1:82408669-82448689 GCA_028627145.1 Eidolon dupreanum | reverse complement strand
TTTTTTTTTTTTTGCTGAGATTTTGAAAAAAAGATAAAGATTTGTGTTTACCAGTTTATTAGACTTTTTGCTTTTAGAACAGAATATGCTGGGTTTATCCTTCCCAATTGTAAGCTAGAATTTAAATTGAGGTCAATTTTTTCTTCTTGACTTAGAAGATATTTTCTGGGCAGAGTATCTATCTTAAGGCACAACTTTTCTTTGAACAAACATCACCTTCATTCCATGGCAAATAAGGTGCTGATAAGATACAGGAATAAAAATATAACCACCTGTCCAATAAGGAGTTTCAGAGAGGAGGGAGAAGGAAGAATGTGTGTATTCTTGTGTATTCAATCCAAGGACTTATTAAAAATGGGTGAGTCCCATTCAATATATTCAGAAAGTTTGTTGCTGCTTTTATAGCAAGAGATTGCAATCAAGCACTGGGTAATACTCTTTGGTTTGATTGGGCATTGTTCATGGACTAGTTTGCAAAAGTAAAGTGAATGAGTTGCCTGAATGTTCTTTGAAAACTGCTGAGTAGGACAAAGCATCAAGGAGATTTATCAATGTCATCGAAGTAGCTTCTAAAACAAAGGAGGGATGTAATATCTAAATCGTATAAATGTAGAGCATTTGGGCTGGAAGGTCCCTGAGGGTGAAGCCTTTTTAGAGAAGCCAGCATTTTGCATTCACAGTTCCCTTGTCCTCCTTTGTTTACAAATCCAGTAATGGATTGTCAATGACAGGATTGAGCTACAACATTTCCTGAAGGCAACACCTTGTTATTGAACAAATAATTATAGTAAGAATGGCAAGATTTGTGTTCAAATTGTAATTTGTTACACCAACTTCCTTCAAGCCTAAAGTATGGTATGTACAGCTTTAACATGAAATGATATCTATGAAGAATTTCATTTTCCCAGGATCTGTGAATGAAATGGATACCTACTCCCTATTGTTTTTTTCCCAGGGCTTTACTGGAGGGAGATCAGAGGGGCTATAGAAGTGTGTGCTCTTTCTTTGGAGGAGAGATCAAGCAGATAGAAATGAGGGATCTTCAACCAGGAGGAATTCCCCTTTAGAGCAGGAAATTTAGCAGGTCGATTCTTCCAGCTCTTGATACCCCAATGTCTTAAGGTTTAGGGTAAGAGTTTGTGTGTACTTACATGTATAGAATTGGACAAGCCTGCCCTCTTGGCTTGGGGTCATGAAAAAATTTGGTCCAGGGACTCTCTTTACTTGTATCTTCCTTTAATAAAGAATGTTCATCAGCACAGAGCTGGAGTTCTGGAGCCACCATTAATACAATGCCCTTGATAGAGTTAGTCTAGAGGTGCGAGGTGCGAACTTCCTTAAATGTTATCATCCAGCCCACACATCACCATTTTATTGACAAGACTATCATCTAAGACAACACAGTTTAGAGCACACAGAAGATCAGCACAACTTAGAACAGGCAGGTGTAAAGTAGGGTACTTATCGAATCAGGAAATCTGGAGAAAGGGCTTAACTGTTTTGTAAGTGAGGATGGAATTAGAGGTCAGTAACAACAACTCACTATAAGTTATTCTAGGTTGTTGTTCATATTTTTATTTAAATATACCGTTGCAAAATCTAATACATGCTGTAGGTTCAGTCATTCTCACTACTTGCTATTATCTTCATGATGTCCTGTATTTAAAACCTCCTTCAGGTGTTATTATAGAAACAAGGACACTATGGCCTTTCTTGCTTCCCAACATCCAAAAAAAAAAATAACTCTCCTTGACTGGAGCTGCTCAGAGGTTTTTTCTTTAACCTTTTCAAGTCCAGTAGTGTGGGCTCCACATTCTTTTCTAAATATGCAAAAGTCACCTGTTTGATAATATGGTCCAGACTATTACTGGAGCACAGTGTCAGGTTCACTGCTTTGCAGTTTCCGGAATCCACCCATATGTGTGTCTATATTTAGTTGCCACCATCAACATTTTCCATCTCTTACATGTTTAGCCAACTTTTGTGTGGTCTGTTGTTTTGACCTTGCAGTGAAGTTCTAAGCATACATGGGACCCAAAATAAATAATTAAAAGATTATCTACTCACTGCAGTCAGCAACTTCTTCAACCTATTTCATTTCAGCTAAGGTTGGAACTCAAGCCAGGGCATACTAGAGAGAAGAACAGCTTCTCTCCTAAATGTTTGATGAGCAGCAAGTTAGCCAGTGGCTTTTGGGTGGCTGAGGGTCTCTTACCTACAGCTTGGATTTTTGACCCTCAGCAAAACTGCTCCCCCACAGATGCACAGCAGGGCCCCATCCACACTGGAATGGGTGCAGACTATGGGATGGGGACTGGTCATGAATGTCTGGGGTGCAACATTCTCGAAAAAGCCCAACCTTCTAACTGTTTGAGTGGGAAAGAGATTGGTGACAGGGTCTGTTCCTGGGAGGCCCAGAATGGGGAGGATATTACACTGTGTAGATTCATGCTTTTTTAATAATTTCCTCCATAAAATCTGCATAACATCACTATCCAGGACAGAATAGCAGAAAGAGAGGATGTTACAAAAGGTGACAATGGAGTGTGGTGAGAAGGGCCTGAGGATAACTCCATGACAATGGAATTCTCAGCTTATTTACAAAGCTCTGCATATGTTAGCATCTGGTGCAATAGCCCTTGTTTAAGCAGCAGAATAGGAGAATGTGTAGTGCAGTGAGCCTTGGATTGTAAACTCTGGGGCCTTGTCTGTTTTGTTTATGATTGTGGCCCCAAGTGCCTAGAACAATGCCTGACACACAATAGGAGGTCAAGAATTATTTGTTTAGCCCCTTTCTTCAGCTTCCAGTAAAGTGCTCAGTCCTTCAGAGGTAGCTCAGGCCATGTTAGGATGACCAGCACTGCGTCTGGCAGCACTCGCCCAGCATTGGTCTGCTTCATGGCCTCTGTCTGACATCTCGCCTGCATCTACTCAGCCTTCATCCTGCAAAATGATGAGGTGATGGTCATGGAGGATAAAATCAATGCCCTCATTAAAGCAGCTGGTGTAAATGTTGAACCTTTCTGGCCAGGTTTGTTTGCAAAGGCTCTGGCCATTGTCAACACTGGGAACTGCATGTACAATGTAGAGGCTGGTTGACCTGCCCCAGCAGCTGCTGCTGCACCAGCAGGAGGTTCTGCCCCCTCCACCACTGCTTCCCCAGCTGAGGAGAAGAAAGTGGAATCAAAGAAAGAAGAATCTGAGGAGTCCAATGATGACATGGGCTTTGGTCTTTTTGACTAAGCCTCTTTTGTAATATGCTCAATGAAAAGCTGAACTCTGCAAAAAATTTTGTTGAAATATAGTACAATAAATAGCATTATAATGTTGCTTAAAGAACAAAACAAGAATAAAAAATTAATGAACTCATTGGTGTCCTTCGAAGAACTCATTGGTACTCATTTGAAAAGGGGTTAAAAGTAGTGGAAAGAACCAAGCATTTACCTTCTTTTCCTACACAAACCATACCCAGAGGGGGAAAAATATATTATGAGGAGAATATTCAGTTTATAATAAACATTCCAGTTAATAAATGCAGAAAGACTGACAGGATTGGGATGCCAACATTTTGCATCCCTTCATAAATCAGTGGGTTTAGGCATCGATCATTAATTGCGTTAACATCATAAGAGTGACAACCAGACAATGTGTGCTTCCCGACAACCTCAACGCCACCACCTATGAAGTAATTTGGCTATAATAATCAAACCTGAAGCTGATCAAGCTTCTCTTTCTAACTTCCAATTGATAGGAAATCTGGGGAACAAAGGAGTATGTTACAATTAGTAAAATTCAGACTGCAGGAAACTGGACAAGACGAATGCAAGAGGTAAAAACGGAGAGAAAGAGAAATAGGAAAAGGAGGACCTTATAGATTTAAAAGGCTTGAGAAATGTATTGACTAATTGCAATTACTTAAAAATGTTTTCTAAAAAGAAATAATTGTTGATGAATGAATGGTGGGAAGCTGAAGGGGAGCTGCAGCTTGACAGGCATGCCTGTGCTCAGGAACTGGCCCAAGCTACAGGGCAGCAGGACTAATTTTAGTTCTCACCTGCTGGTGGAAATAGAGCTCCAAATATTTTTCCAGGTTTGATGGAATTAGTATATGCTCCATTTCAAAGCTGTAAAAAATAGATGGGAAGGTTCAAGTGCTCTAAAATATTCACTGAGCTGGGAGAGCCAGATTCTTACCACGCCTGTGCCAGTAACTTGCTATGAGATAGGCATAATGTTGCTTTTTCTCTAAGCTTGTTTCTTCGACCTTGCAATGAAGGGATTGTGTCTATTGCTAACAAAATCCCCTTCCACTTTGCGTATTCTGTGTTTAGAGAAGCTGTCCATTTCTCAGAAATTTGACCAAGATTAACCTAGATCGATTGATGAGAACTATTCGTTACATGAACACTATGACACTTCCTGCACTACACCATCGAAGAATCTTCCTTGACTGCAGGAAAAAGACAACTGCCTTGGTCCAATCATTGGGCACTGATGAAACTTGGGTTTTCTTGTGAATTGGAAGTTTTCTTCCTGTTAAAAGGAAAGGGACCACAAAGATCCAGAAGCATTTTGGTTTGCCATCCCCCTCAACTCTGCCCGAGGGAGCCAGCTGAGTGAACGTTGTTGAACTCCCACCTGCTGGGGCAGTGTGAGCTGACTGGAGCTCATTAGACCAAAGAGTAGCCAACACATCAGAATTTCCAGAAGTGCTAAAGAGCTGAGCAGGTTCTTTCTGACTCAGGGAGCATGCTCACGTGGATTTCCTTATCTGAGCCTCAGGGTAGGTCCAACGCTGTACCCAGCAGCTCCCTGGGGTTCCAATCAGAACTCTCAAGCAAGAGTGAAGACCACAAAGACCTGCGATATACGCAGGACAAGCAGTCCTGGTTTTCCCAACTGTGGAACCCTCCCACACAAGTCAGGCACCAGCTCCCAGATTCTGTTTATTCATGTACTGGGAGCTGGAGGATGGCACAGTGATCTAAGCAGACTCCTTGAGGGAACAAGGACAGCCTTTGGTGATGGTGGTTTAACTGCACCCCAAGTGGAGGCTTACTTAAGGCCAGGATCAAATCACTCAGAAAAAAAATATTTGTAACTTACAAGGGTTCTGTTTGAGAACGTGTTGTAGGAGGCTGCAGCCTGGTAAGTGGCCCAGAGCTGAACACTGTTGGAATCTTTGAGCATCAAGGGCAGTTAGAATTGATAGTCTAAAGAGGGAATATTAAAGTGGAAAAAGGAGTCAACACAAGGTGGTCAAGTTCACCTGAGAGCTCATACAGTGTTAGGAGAGAGAAAATGTGAAATCTGCCCAATAAGTAATCAATCTTGCCTTATTCCACTGATTGGGGTGTAACTTCTTTGATACAGGTTACCTTCTAGTTTCGTGATGGAGCAACACATGATTTTCTGAATTGTACTGGTTCCAAATTAATTTCTTACCTCATTTGCTTATTTTTGGATCCTATCCTACCCTTCTCCCAAAGGATTGGAGGCAACTTCTTCCCAAGTTAAGTTTCAAAGCAGGACCACTTTGAAAGATCTTTTCACACTGCTATCAGCCTCCAGACCTGGCCTTGCTGTGGGAGAAGGGCTGGGCCCCCAGTTCTGCTTACTGAACTATTCAATACAAGTATTTACGGGGCACCTGTGCACGTAGCTCTGCAATGCGACAAAAGGGAGAGAAAGGCTGTCCCTGTTCTTTCTACTTGGCTCAATACACTCTCAGGAACTCGGGAACTTTAAGGGATTGGGAATGAAGGTGAGAACTTCAGAACAAAGGGGAACATGTGGCAATTAAGAACTTAGGAACCTCCTAGATACTGAAAGATGGAGGGAGTACTTTTAGAGATCACTACCATGCTTCCCAAACCGAGGTCCGCATACCTTCAGGACTCCAAGACAGTGTGCTAGGGGTAGGGTGGGTGAACTTGGCCTCCTCATGTTGACACCTTTTTCCACTTTAATATTCCCTCTTTAGACTATCAAACTATAAGACAAACATGTCTTGTTACTTAAAGATATTGATTAGAGTGTGGAGGCAGGGAGATAACTCTTTTTTTCTTTTGGATCTGTTATTTTCATATTAAAACAAACACATGTGCATTTTAAAACTGAAAACATGAGATTTCAAAGAAACCCCCTGCCTGTGGAAGGCTGCTTCAGATTCTGCTCTGACCAGGCTTCCTCACCCCCTTCAGTGGTGTTTGTATAAGCTTTGACTTCAATGGGGAAATTTATGAAGCTCTAAGACAACTGTGCAACCCAGTGCTGTCTGATAGAAATACAATGTGCACCACATGTGTAAATTAAATTTTCTAGTAGCAACATAAAAAGGAAAAAAAAAAAAAAAGAACAGGTGAACTTGATTTTAGCAACACTTTTTAAACCCAATATAGCTAAAATATCATTTCATCATGTAATGAGCATTTTTAAATTTATTATGAGATAGTTTACATTCTTTTTTTTTCATACTGAAATCTCTAAAATATGAAGTGTATTATACTCACCACACATCTCAATCCAGATTAACCCTATTCACAGTGCTCAGTAGTGACTTGTGGCAACTCTATTGGGCAGTGCTGGCTTCACCAGTTCACTCTACAAATGAGGAGATCAGGCCATGCCCTGAGGTTACAGCTTATGGTCTGCCTGCCTAAACATCCCCAACAAAACTTTGGATCCTTCTCCCAGCTCTTTTTTCTTTATGCTATGACTGTTCTCTTACTTTGAGAGGCAGGCAGGCAGACAGACAGACAGACAGGCACACACAAGTACGCATGTACAAACACATAGTGTTTGCTCATATGCTTTACCTTTTATGTTCCACATTCTCTTCAGTGTCACCTTCTAAGCCTCACACAAACCAAAATACTCTATCTTGTGGCCTGTTGTCCAGAGTTCATCCTTCCAGCCTTTCAGACCAGACAATCCAATCCCTGGTCAGAAATTAATGGGTGCTAATGGGTTCATGAGTGAAAGCTCCCTCCATTCCCACTCCAGCTCGGTGCACACACACACTCGTGCATTTTAAGAGGACTTCTGGAAATTGGAACTTATCCCAAGTCTTGACTGTGGGAAATTTTACACACTGGGAAGCTGCCTTAAGATTGTGGTTATTAAACACTATTACAGGAGCATGAATAGTCATTGTTTAAATAAATGAGAAAATACAGTGACTATAAGGAAGAAAAGGAAACTCACCCATAATCCTTCTACCTAAACATAGGCTCTGCTCCTAGTATTTCCTTCCTGCAGGGGGCCTTTTGATGGGTCTTATACACTTACAAGGAGGTCCAGCTATGATTGGGCCCTGGGGCAGTAATGTTCACTTGGTGCGTTTCCCACAGTGCAGGCTGCTTGCAAGTGCAAACTTCCCAGCCCCTTCCTACAGGAGCCTGTCCTTAAAAACATAAGATTAAATTGAGACTATCTCACTCTGCTCCCTTCTTTCCATCTCCAGTGCAGCCTGAGACTGTCCCCTCCTCTGCAGGTGGGGAGCCCCTCTCCTGGGGCAGCTGTGCATAGGAGCCCAAGCTGCTGAAGCAGGAAACGCTGCGGTGGGGGCTTGCATTGTCTGCCTGCGAGGCAGGGGAAGCTTGTGGAGGTTCCTTGACCCCAATGGTCCCAGCTGACCCCCTGCCAGAGGAGAGGAGCTCGACTGCCAAGAATGCAGTGAAATCCTGCTGAGACTGGAGCCACTACCTGAGAAAATGTGCAGAATGCCATTTGTTAAGACACCCTGGCCTTTGCACAGAAAAGCTCTTCGGGCTTCAACAAAGGTAGGACACATTATTTCAGGACTAAGGGTCTGATCCAAGTTCTCTTCAGTCTGTCTGAAAAGGAGGACGCCAGCTCATTAAAAACAGAGCAAAGCAGCAGTGCTGCAGAGATGACTTGAACTTGACGAAGTCCCCACCCTTTCTCAATTTTGAGCCTGAAGTCAAATCTCATGTTAAAAAAACAATAACAAAAACACTTGGGCTCTTCAGAAAATGAGTATTCTTATAAGAATACATCCATTGTGATACACAGTGTAAGGAAAAGATTTAGAAATTATTTTTATTTAGAAAATTATTTTTATTTAGAAATTATCATTATTATTTTTTATTAACTTGAGGAGATCCCATTTTGGTGATGGGGGAGTGTGTTCACTAGGGAGAGGCACGAAGCAAAGTAAAATCAGAATTGGACTGGAACTACCTACCATCTGCCTAATACTTTAAAGGCTATAAATGTTTTGAAATAAAGTCATTTTTCAGGTATTTAAAGAAAGTGTATCCCTGGAAATAACATAAGAAATACAGGCTGTTATTATGGTGAGATGAGAAAACTGAGGCCACTAAGATATAAAGGGATTATTAGTTCATCTAACAAGGCTTAGGTCTTGCTGACATAGTGTTAAGAATACACTCCTCATCATCCTCATCTGTTATCAATAATAGCTGACACATAAAGTGCTTCCTTTGTGCTAGGACTTTGAACATATTTTCTCATTACACTAACCACGGTCCTGTGGGATAAGGTATTATTCTTCCCATTTTATAAATAAGGAAACTGTAGCACAGGAATGTTCAGTACCTTGTATAGTGTCATATAGCTAGTATGTGTCAGAGCATGCATTTGAATGCAGACCTCTCCAACTCCTAATCATGGCTCCTTTTCTCCTTAGCAGAATGAAAAGAACATTTGAGAAATGCACATACTGGCCTATTGCAACTCTGTCATGTTTGATCCCAATACACATTCATTCTTTAGCATGTATTGAATGATTATATGTATGGCTGTGTGTGACCACTATGTGTATGGTTGTGTATGGCTGTGTGTGGCTCTGTGTGTATGTGCATGTGTGCGTGCGCACATGTGTGTGTAAGGGAGAAGGTGGTGGTGAGAGGTGAAAAAGAAGAGATCTTCAAGACATTTGTGATACTGTTCCTGTCTTCATTTTGTTTATGCTCTAGGGCAATAGGCAAACGCACAAAAGTCTAAAGAGGTAGAATTGCAAAAGGGCTCATGGGAGGTATTGGCAATGTATAGGGGGTTCCAGTGCCTCAGCTTAATGTTAGAAGGGGAAGAGGGAATAATTTCTTTCTTGGTAACAGCAACAATGTAAGCAACAATGGGGGATGATTGCTCATGGGACCACACAGAGCAAGGTCAGGGAACAGCAGGAAGCTGCATGTGGTTGGAATATAGAGTGTGGAGACTTAAAACAGTGAAAGATGAGTCCAGAAAAGCAAGTTAGGTCCAGTTGTTTGAATAGAATGCTCAGAAGTTTAACTTTTATCCTGTAGGTGATGGGGAACCATTGAATGATTTTGAGGAGAATGAGAGAATGATGTGATGCGCTATGCTTTCTAAAGAAGAGTGTAGGAGAGGCGGGGCTTCTTTCCTTCTTGAGGCTTCATGGGAGAATCTATTTCCTTCCCTTTTCCAGCTTCTAGAGGCTGCCTGTATGTCTTAGTGGATAGCACTTCCCTCCACCTTCAAAGCCAGAAGTGCAGCATTTTTAAATCTCTCTTTGACTTCTGCTTCCATTGTCATTTCCCTTTCTCTGATTCTAGTCCTCATGTTTTCCAAATATAAGGACCTTGTGATGACATTAGGTCCACCTGGATAATCTAAAATAATCTCCCCAACTCAGGATCCCTAATCACATCTGCAAAGTCCCTTGTGTCATGTAAAATAACAGGCTCTGGGGATCAGGAAGTGGGTATCTTTGGAGGGGGCATTATGTCGTCTTCTAAGCCTAAACTCCTTTAAATCATCTCTTTCTCAAACATCTTATAGAAAAATATCAGCTATAACTATTTAGGTTTTCTTCCCAGTACTTGGTGAACCTCTAGTGGAGATATCATATGGGCCAATGGTGATACTTTCTGTGACTTCCCCCTACTGCTCACAGGAAACTTTGACAATGAGATATGGTCATTGACTTAAAAAAGGAGCTACTTGAGGCCCCTGAGTGGGCTGCTCCTGACCTCAGAATTAAGAGAAACTCAAAAGAGCTTAATTTATTGAGCTGCTAATTTTTTTTTTTGGCCAAGGATTATGCTAGGTGCTAGGGACATAATCCTGAATAAGACTTGGCCTTGCCTTCAAGATGTTCACAATCTAGTGAGGAAGGTAAACAGATTAACAGTGCAATCCCATGTGACAAATATCCCCATGGCTGTGTAGCCTCCAGAAGGCGGAAGCCTACATGAAGCCTCTGGGGAGACCTCAGGTGCTGAGCTGACTCAACGGAAGGAGAAATCAATAAAAAGCTAGCATACATTGAGAGTTTTAAAGTTAACCTAAACATTTTACATATGTGAACTTGTTTAATCCACATAACTATGATTATGACCATTTCACAGATGAGAAGACTGAGGTACAGAGAAGTTAAGTGACTTGTCTAAGGTCACACAACTGGCAAGTAGCAGAGCTGGAATCCAGGCAGACTAGCTTCAAAGACCATTCTTTTTACCACAATGTTATAATGTTTCTTAAATAAAAATCATACAGCTTGGCTCCCAGGGGCTTGGAATTACTGAGGTAGATCTTTACATTAAAGTAGAGCCACCTTTGACTTCAGAGTCCCTGAATAATTTGTTTTTGGAAACAACGCTGAGCTGTAGCCTGGAAGCTGGGGTTCGCTTGCTAGCCCTGAAGATGTCTGAAACAGCAAAGAGCTCACAGAGTTCCTCTGAACAATTGTAGTTGTATTGTAGTCCCTGGGGATTGTTAGGCCTTGGAACTTGGCTATTTTCATGTTACTCTAGCCTCTCTGGGACTACAAACTGGTTTTCTTGTTTTGCCTAACAACAAAGACAAACAAACAGGAAAAGCAAATGGGATGATGAAAAGAAAAATTCACTGACTGTATCTTTGAAAGAAAGCAAAGCGTTTTTAGAACTCTGTGAACACTTCTTTTGTTTGAGGCTTAACAAAGAGCTGACTAGATAAATATCTTGACTGAATACTGGGCCCTCTTAATTTTATCCATTTGAATGTCATATGTGGGTTGAGTTAAAGCTTCTTTTGCTCTAGCTATGAATAAATGGTTTGCTGAGCAAATTAAAGGTGTAAACCCAAATGCCTGGATGAATTATAGAACAAATGTCTCAACTCCCCTCAAGCATTGCAGACATATACACTGACATAAAAAAATAACATGCTCATTAAAAATAATTCTTACTCATTCAGCAAATCCTCCAAGGAGTTCTCTGTAATTGTTTTGTTAGGCCAAACCTAATGACTGTGTGAAAACCTTGGAGCCAGCTTGTGGGGTCTGGTACACCCCATCTCTGCTTTAGATCACTTTGTGTATGCATACGATGAGCTTTAGGGCTTTAGCATTCCTTGACTTTTGGTTTAGTTATTTTATTAACTGTTTTCAAAGAGGTCTTTAAAAGAATCCTCCCTCCCATATTTTGTGGCATTATTTGAGCTAAGTGTGTTTTTAATATATTGCAGCAGAGGCTCTGGAAATAAGGTAGTGGGTTTTGAATTCTCAGGGCAGCCAGGAAGAAGAAAATGATAACTTATAAAGGAAAACCCATTAGATTATTGTTGGACATCTCAGTGCAGAACTTACAAGTCAGAAAGGAATGGAATCAAATAATGAAACTATTAAGTGAAAGGAACTACCAGCCTAGAATAATGTATACAGCTAAACTTTCCTTTAGATATTAGGGAGAAATTAAGATTTTTCCAACATACAAAAATTGAAGAAATTCTCCACTACGAGGCCTGCACTACAGGAAATACTGAAAGGGATCAGCTCACCTGAAGCAAAATGACAAAAAAAATACATGTTTAAGAGTAAGGTGACTATCAGGCAAATGGAAGCAGAGGAGTGAAAACTTTACTAAGAACAGGGCAGTATAAGCTTAAACAATAAGAAGAGAATTGCTATAGTAAGATAGTAATGAACGTTCAGTATACATAGGGACATATTGAAATAATAATGACTGAAAAGAGGAGGATTCAAAGATCCAAATTTGCAAAGATGAATGGAGATAAGACACACGCAGAAGAAAATGGACAACTGTATATATATATATATATGTATATATATAAAACTATTCTTTTCATGTTTGTAATGGTAACCACACATCAAAGATTCTGAAATATATAACATAAAACAAGAAGAACGAGAGGCGAATCACATAAAAGCCAACTAAAATAAGAAAACAGAAACACAAGGACAAGGAAGCAATGGAAACACTGAGCTACAGAAAGCAAAAGGTAAAATGCCAATAAGAAGACCTCATAATTCAATAAACACCCTAAATGTAACTGGACTGAACTCACCAATAAAAAGGCACAGAGTAACAGAATGGAGAAAAAACAAACAAACAAACAAACAAACAAACAAACAAAAACAACAACCCAATCACATGCTGTCTCCAAGAGACAGATCTCAGCTCAAAAGACAAATATAGAAATGAATGATAATGATAGTACAAAAATATCAAAACTTTTGGGACAAGGCAAAAGCAGTCATAAGAGGAAAGTTCATATCATTACAGACCTATCTCCAAAAACAAGAATGAGCCCAAATAAACAACCTAATGCTTTATGTAAAAAACTAGAAAAGGAAGAACAAATGAGGCCTAAAGTAAGCAGAAGGAAAAAAATCATAAAAATTAGAGCAGAAATAAATGAAATAGAAAAGAAACAAACAAAAAAATAGAAAAAATAAATATAGCAAAGAGCTGTTTCTTTGAAAAGGTTAATAAAATTGACAAAACCCTGGCTAGACTCACTAAGGAAAAAAGAGAAAGGACACAAATAAACAAAATCAGGGATGAAAGAGGGGGAAAATTATGACTGACATCGCAGAAATACAAAGGATCATGCAAGAATACTATGAAAAAGTATATAATAACAAATTTAATAACCTAGAAGAAATGGACCAGTACTGAGAAAAATACAATCATCCTGGACTGAATCAAGAAAATCTGGAAAATCAAATAGACTGATCAACAGTATGGAAACTGAAAGAATCATCAAAAAACTACCAAAAAATAAAAGTCTAGAACCAGATGGCTTCACCAGTGAATTCTATCAAACATTCAAAGAAGATTTAATACCTATTCTCCTCAAACTCTTCCAAAAAATCCAAGAGGAGGTAATACTTTCCAACTCATTTTATGTGGCCAATATTACTATGATACCAAAATCTAGCAAAGATAACACAAAAAAGAAACTACAGACCAACATCTCTCATGAACACAGATACAAATATCTTAAATAAGATACTAGCAAACCGAATACAGCAACATATTAAAAAGATTATAAACCACGATCAACTGGGCTTCATCCCAGAGCCACAGTGATGGTTCAACATACACAAGTCAATTAATGTGATACACCACATAAACAAATTAAAAAATAAGAATCATATGATGATATGAATAGATGCAGAAAAAGCCTTCGACAAGATACAACATCCATTTATGATCAAAACACTTAACAAAATTGGTACAGAAGGACAGTACCTTAACATAATAAAGGTCATATATGACAAACCCTCAGCCAACATTATACTTAATGGTGAAAAACTAAAAAATTTCCCTCTAAGATCAGAAACAAAGCAAGGCTGTCCACTATTGCCACTGTTATTCAATATAACATTAGAGGTCCTAGCGAGTGCAATCAGACAAGAGAAAGATATAAAAGGCATCCAAATAAGAAATAAAGAAGTGAAACTGTCACTATTTGCAGATGACATGATTCTCTATATAGAAAACCCTAAAGACTCCACAAGAACACTACTAGAAACAATAAGCAAATGCAGTAGTTTCTGGATACAAAATCAATGTCCAAAAATCCATAGCCTTCCTATACTCTAATAATGAACTGTCAGAAAAAGAAGTGGAAAAAATAATTCCTTTTGCAATTGCAACAAAAAAATAAAATACATAGGGATGAATTTAAGGAAATATGTGAAGGATTTATACAATGAAAACTACAAGATGCTATGAAAAAAATCGAAGAAGATACAAAGAAATGGAAAGATATTTCGTGTTCTTGGATTGGAAGAATCAACATAGTTAAAATGACCATATTACCTAAAGCATTATACAGATTAAATCTGATATAATCTCCATCAAAATCCCATTGGCCTTTTTTTAAAGAAATAGAACCAAAAATTCATCAGATTTGTATGGGCTGGAGGCATCACTCTGCCTAACTTCAAATTATACCACAAAACGACAGTGATCAAAACGGCATGGTATTGGCAGCAAAACAGACACACAAACTAGTGGAACAGAATTGAGAGTCCAGAAGTAAACCCATATTTATATGGGCAAATAATTTTTGACAAAAACGTCACAAACTTACAGTGCAAAATGGAAATCCTCTTCAATAAATGGTGCTGGAAAATCTAGAAGGCCACCTGCAAAAGAAGAAAACTAGACTGTTGTGTATCACCACACACCAAAATTAAGGACCTGAATATAAGACCTGAAAAAATAACTGCGTAGAAGAAAACATAAGAACTAAAGTCAAGGACCTTGGACTTAAAGAGGATTTTATGAATTTGACCTCAAAAGAAAGGGAAGTTAAAGCAAAAATAAATGAATGGAACTACATCAAACTAAAAAGCTTCTGCTCAGCAAAAGAAACTGTCAACAAAATAAAGAGACAACCATCCAAATGGGAAAATATATTTGCAAGCAACGTCTCCGCTAAGGGCCTGATATCTAATATATACAAAGAATTCATATGACTCAGTAACAACGACAACAAAAAAATTGATCCAATCATAAAATGGGCAGAGGACCCAAATGGAAACCTCTCCCAAGAAAACATACAATGGACCAACAAATACATGAAAAAATGCTCAACATCACTAGCTATTAGGGAAATGCAAATCAAAACCACAGAGAGATGCCATCTCACACCTGTTAGAATGGCTATAGTCAACAGGGCAAGTAATAGCAAATGTTGGAGAGGATGCTGAGGAAGAAGAACCCTCATACACTGCTGGTAGGACTGCAAATTGGTACAACCACTATGGAAAACAG
This sequence comes from Eidolon dupreanum, assembly GCA_028627145.1. Taxonomy (NCBI): domain Eukaryota; kingdom Metazoa; phylum Chordata; class Mammalia; order Chiroptera; family Pteropodidae; genus Eidolon; species Eidolon dupreanum. Next base: position 82,433,666 of record CM053505.1, on the reverse strand, counting down.
TATGGAGGTTCATCAAAAAAGTAAGAATGGATCTACCATATGATCTAGCAATCCCTCTACTATTTACCTCAAAGACTTGAAAACCCATATCCAAAAAGATATTTGCACACCGATGTTCATAGCAGCATTATTCACAGTGGCCAGGACATGGAAGCAACCGAAGTGTCTTACAATTGATGATTGGCTAAAGAAGCTGTGGTACATATATACAATGGAATATTACTCAGCCATAAAAAACGATGAAATACTGCCATTTGTGACAACATGGATGGACCTTAAGATAATCATGCTAAGCGAAATAAGCCAGACTGAAAAAGTTGAAAATCACATGATATCACTAATATGTGGGATATAAACCTAAAACCAACAAATGAACAGGAAAAACAAACAGAGACTCATGGACATTGACAATGGACTAGTGGTTTCCAGATAGTTGAGTGTGGGGGAGGAGGGAGCTAGGTGACTAGGTAAAAGGGATCAAATATAGGGGGACAGGAGAAGAGTGAAGTGGGTAAAGGGGATCAAATATATGGTAGCTGAAGGAAACTTGACTTTGGGTTGTAAACACACAATAGGATATATAGATGTCAAATGATAATGTACACCTGAAAATTATATAATCATATTATCCAATGTTACCCTGTAAACTTAAACAATAAGTAAGTAAATAAATATTTTTAAAAAGCCATCCACATGACATGTAAATGAATGAATAAATGAGTAAGTAGCAAAATATTGACAGAATGAATAAATGGCAGTAAGTTGCTTCCTGGTATGAACATAAGTTTATCATTTCATAGTGTAGATAGTTCTATATAACTATAGTTGTCTACAGAGAGTTGACTATCTGGTAAGGATAGCTTATGGGGTATGTAAGACCGAATGTCCCAAGGTTAGATAGATGCTGCTTTAACTCAAGAAGTGACCTACGTGAGTCAGGTTTAAAGATTTTTGCTATTGGACCATTTGAGGCTTTGCAGCTAATAGGCAGATGTCTTCCTCCTAGGGAGAGAGTTTGAGAGATGAGGTGCCATGAGTTTAGTGTCAACAAAGCCATCTGCATATCACCACTTGTATCTTGTCATATATATTGTCATATGCACTTATAAGATGTGTACCTACATGGGTGGTTGAGATAAGCAAGGAGTTGAAGGATACAGGAAAATGTGCGAAGCATGGGTGGCATCAGATCTTTTCAGAACAGGGCTCCACTGGAGATTATGGTATCAGCTTTATCTAAGACTAACAAAGAGTGAGAAAGCCCCTATTAAGCCTCTATTTCCTCCATCACTAGGAAGGAGACAGGTAGGAATGGTTAGGTCAGTGAGGTGGGAGATCTGGGGGAGGCAGTAGAAACAGAGCTGATGTCAGAGCCAGAGACACCATCCTCAATGACACAGTTGCCTTATTTATTTATTTATTTATTTATTTAGAAAATTTATTGACACTGTTGCCTTTTGGTGTTGTACAGATAAGAGTGGCTATAGACTTTGGGTACCTAGTCCGAAAATATACTGTGGCTTTACCTCTAGAAAGGAAACTTTTGGCTAGGAACTTCTCACTTGTTGAGGTCTTATGTAACAGAACTCATGGGGATTTGATTGAGTTTTCATGAATCACTAGCCTGACAGGGAGTTCTGATGTTTTTCTTTGGATTCTAAATGGAAGTTACGTATCCATGGAGATAGATAAATTATGATAGATAGATAGATAGATAGATAGATAGATAGATAGATAGATAGATAGATAGATAGATAGATAGATAGATAGATAGATAGACAGACAGACAGATAGATAGGTAGATAGATAGATAGATATAGATTCTCTGAAAGTTCATTTCATGATTGTGGCCCATTAAACATATTTTCCCATAATCAGGCATGAATTCAAGCATGTGATGTATGGTGCCGGTAAATAAGCTGGTTTGGGAGTTGGTATCCTGGGTCTCAGCCTGTGACATTTTGCATGCTTCCCAACCTCTCTGGACAGCAGCTTCTTCATCTATAAAATGGACTAGATGATTACCATTGTCCCTTTTAGCATGAGATTCAATGATTATATGACTTTGGCAAATGTAGATACTCTTCTGGGGCTCCTTGTGATTTTATGCAAACCACAGAGGTCAAATGGGCCCAACTTCTTGGGTTTGGAGGAGGAAGTATATGATTCTCTTGATTCTGAAGTAGTTGGGTTTGTCAAATATGAAATGAGAAGGAAATTAAAAACAAGATTAAACAAGAATAGACAAGAAGAAAAGATCAAAGCCTCAGAGCTTTATTCCCCAGTTGTGAAGTGCAGCTGTAGGTGACTTCTCCTGTTCCCACTAGCTGGAGACAGGGCCTGAATGGGACTGCTGAATAAGGGCTGGGCCTTATTCGATGGCTCTTCCTTACCCTTTATTGGGCCGTGCAAAGACAGTCAGCTGGATCCATGCTGTGACCAGGCTGAGTGTGCTTACATGAATGATAAGGGGAAATATTTGAAATTGAGACAGGACATGTGTTTGCTAGAATTATGACAACCACTACTTTCTGTAAGCCCAGGGAAGTCCCTCTGTAGTATTGCTAGGGTCCCTACGGAAACTTGGTTTTATAGCTCTGTTCCCCAGCTTCATACTCCTATAGTCCTCACTCAGTGTTTGGTAGCATTTAGAAGGCCTTGGTAATCACTGAAAGAAAATGATAGAACACAGATTTTGAAAAGAACAGCTTTGTTATTGCCAACATCATGGGCATTGTTTGTTAGACTTTGTTGTTTTTGGTCAGAGATAGAAAGAAGAAGGAGGAATTTGATCAAGCCCTTACAGCCACAAGACCTAGATTCTGGAGCTGAGCCAGCATCTGCCAGAGCTAAAGCAGGCTCTTCCTTTCTTGGGCTTTCTCTGCCCACTGCTTCCTGGTGCTTGCTGCAGCCACATGGAGGTGAACACAGAGATTCTGTATGGTTTTCAGGCCCCTCCTGGTTTTCTTGCCACGTAGTTTACTTAAAAAAAAAAGAACTAAAGAGCAAAGATGAATTCTCAGGAAAGCTCTTGTGAAGCACTGCATTATAGACAAGGGTTTTCTGGTACAAGAGTGTGTCAAGTGTAGACTCAAGGTCTAGAAAGTCTCTTCCATAATGACCATTCTAGGATTGTTTTGATGTCATTTTATACTATAGAAGAAAAAAGGCAATATTTTCTTCCGTGAGAATTAGTCATTTGATTAATGTTTAATTTTGAAATTCTGAAAACTACTGCAAACTTCTCATCTGATCGAAATGTTACACACAGCATGTATAACATGAACTTGAAGTCCTTGCACAGTATTGGGGGTACTTCCTAAGAATCTGGTTATTTCTTCAGTTAAACACTAGGTGGCATGGAGAACTTGTTAAATAGAAAACACTAATATAAATTGGAAAATAGAGGATGGCTTCTCCTTCAATTTGCAGTAATTGTAAAATCTCCGCATCAAAGTTCATTAGAAAAGCATTAGCAATAAGGCCAATGTTGCTTATTGAGGCATTCTCAAAGAGAACTGGGCTGGAGGAATTTGCTCACAAAATCTCCTTTTATAATCTTTTCTTGAGTATTTTTCTATAAACATGATGATAAATTCAAAAATATAATTGTTGCCATGACCAGATTCCTTAATAGAAAACAGTCTATTTCTGTCAGTGTGGATGTGCTTTTCATTTGAGAAATCCTGACAGACTTTTCTCCTCCTTCTTTTCCTTTATGAAATCAACCAAGGGGGCAGGGGGGTGGGAAACAATGCAGACTGTTCACTCTTCTCCAAACATCCCTTTGGTTAAAAAGGCAGGATTTTCCCTGCCATTTTGCCATGTACAACATGTTTGCTTCTCTATGTTCAGGGCTAGAAAGAGGAGTGAATATCTTTCCCATAATGCAAAAGATGAAAATATAGGGAGCAGGTATCCTAGCTACAGGTCAACTACTTGATCACTTATTTTTTTTATTAAAAATTATTGGGGGTGACATTGATCAATAAAATCCAATAAGTTTCAAGTGTACAATTCAACAATATGTCATATATATTCATCACCCAGAATTAGATTTCCTTCTGTCACAATCACTATGGAAAAAAGTATGGAGTTTCCTTTAAAAACTAAGAATTGAACTACCATACAATACAGCAATATCTCTTCTGGGTATTTACCCATAAAATCTGAAAACATTTATTCTCAAAGATATATGCACCCCAATGTTCATAGCAGCATTATTCACAGTGGCCAGGACATGGAAGCAACCGAAGTGTCCTATGGTAGATGATCAGATAAAGAAGATGTGATACATACTTGATCACTTCTGACAATACCATACACTCTCCTGTGCTTAGCAAATCCTGCAGGGAAAAGCGAACACCATTACACAAAGATGTTCTCAGACGACTAGGTACTGTTTATTAGAGTGTGGTCTCTTTAAGGGCCTCTGCTGGCCTTTTGGTATTTGAAAGTCCTAAAACACACAGAGTTTCCAGTTAGGTAGCAGTGGCCTTGCCCCTGCCAGATAGGTAACAAGCTGCTAAAGGCAGAGGTAAAGTTGTTGCTACTTAGAGCAGCAGGGAGTGGCACCTTGCAGGTATAATTTCTAAGAACAAGACTCACGCAGGAAAGGCTTCAGTATGTTAAGGAGAACTGTCTTGTCATAGCCAAAGACTATGCTGAAATAGCTTGAAACTTCATGTCTAATCAAAGGGCCTACAGTAAGTAAACAAGACACTCAGATCCAGTCTTCATAGAGATAGAAGTCAGATGCCAAGCAATGTGGGTCTGTGGCTGTGTGACCTCTCTGACTCTAGCTGAGGCTCTGTGTCCTCATCTGTGAAATGGGAATTATAAGAGGATTGTATGAAAGAACAGATTAAATGGGAAGGCACTTTGAAGGCCATACCATACCATATATCATTATTCCAAGCAGGGGAGGGAGGACCTAGACTGCACTTCTGTTGTCTTCTGACTTTGAACAGAGACAGCAAGAATAGGGCAGTCCAACTATGCAGACTAATCACAGCAGTGTGAACCTAAATGACTGTCCTCCCACCCCGCATTTGGAAGGTGTTCACTCAACTAAATATTTGCATTTTAAGTCTCTCACTCTTGTTCCCTCATAAAAGAAATAATGCACACAAGCTCTCTTTTCAACCCACTTTAATTTGCGGATTTGTATCTACTTTTTATTATAAATCATGCTAATTTCTACAGAAGACGATTTAACACACACAGAATTTAAGAGGCATTTAACGATTTTTAAATACATTTATTTATTTCAGTTACAGTTGACATACAATATTATATTAGTTTCAAGTGTACGACACAGTGATTAGACATTTTTACAACTTATGAGTAATCGCCCCGATAAACCCTGTACCCATCTGACACCGTACATAGTTATTACAATACTATTAACTATATTCCCCATGCTATACTCTACATCCTCATGACTATTTTGTAACTATCAATTTGTAGCCTTTAATACCCTCCATCCTTTACACATCCCTCACCTCCCAATCTGACAACCATCAAAATGTTCTCTGTAATTATGAGCTCGCTGCTGTTGTTTATCCTGTTCTCTAGATTCCACATCTGACATTTGTCTTTCTCTTAGTTACTTCACTCAGCACAATACTCTCTAGGTCATCGATGTGGTAGCACATGGCAAGATTTCATTCTTTTCAATGGCTGAGTAATATTCGTGTGTGTGTGTGTGTGTGTGTGTGTGTGTGTGTGTACCACCTCTTCTTATCTATTCATACCTTGATGGACACTCAGGATGCCTCCATATCTTGGCTACTGTAAATAATGCTGTAATGAACATATAGATTCATATATTTCTTCAAAGTAGTATTTTGGGTTTCTTCAGATAAATACTCAGAAGTGGGATAACTGGGTCCTTCTTTGTATAACCTTTGTTTTATTTTTTAAATTATTTTTATTTTTTTCAATTTTTTAAAAATTTATTTATTTATTTTTTATGGTGACATTGGTTAACGAAATCCAATAAGTTTCAGCTATACACTTTAAAAGTTAGGCATATATATATATTTACACTGTGTGTTCACCTCCCATAGTAGTTAGACTTCTTTCTGTCACTGCATATTTGACCTCCTTTACCCTGTCTACCTCCTCCCTTTCCCCCACCCCCTACCCTCTGGTAACCACTAGTCTATAGTCCATGTCCATGAGTCTCTGTTTGTTAGTCCTGTTTTTTTTATTGTTGTTGCTTTTAGGTTTATATCCCACATATAAGTGATATAATGTGATTTTCAACTTTTTCTGTCTGGTTATTTTGCTTAGTATGATTATCTCGAGGTCTGTAGATGTTGTTGCAAATGGCAGTATTTCATTTCTTCTTATGGCTGAGTGATATCTATAACCTTTGTTTTAAAGTCTATTTTGTCTGGTATAAGTATTGCTACCGCAGATTTTTTTTTGTTTCCATTTTCATGAAACATTTTTTTCATCCCTTTACTTTCAGTCTGTGTGTGTTTTTCGATCTGAAGTGAATTTCTTGTAGGCAGCATGTGTAAGGGTCTTGTTTTGTTATCTATTTAACCACCCTATATTTTGATTGGAACATTTAATCTACTTTCATTTAAAGTAATTGTTTATAGATATGTAGTTATTGCCATTTTATTATTCATATTTTTTTCCTTTTTTTCTTTCTTCTTTTTCTTCTCAAAGAAGTCCCCCCAACATTTCCTGTAATACTGGCTTGGTGATGATGAACTCCTTCAGCCTTTTCTTGTCTGGGAAGCTCTTTATCTGTTCTTTGATTCTAAATGATAGCTTTTCTGGGTAAAGTAATCTTGGTTATAGGTGTTTGCTTTTCATTGCTTTGAAAATTTTGTGTCAGTCCCTTCTGGCCTACAAAGTTCCTGTTGAGAAATCAGCTGTCAGTCATGGGAGCTCCCTTGTAGGTAACAAACTGCTTTTCTCTTGCTGCTTTTAAGATCCTCTCTTTGTATTTAACCTTTGGAATTTTAATTATGGTGTGTCTTGGTGTGGGCCTCTTTGTGCTCCTGGTTTTTGGGACTCTCTGAGCTTCCTGGGTTGGTATGTCTATTTCCTTCACCAGGTTAGAGAGGTTTTCCATCATTATTTCTTCAAATAGATTTCCAATTCCTTAATTTCTCTCTTCTCCTTCTGATACCCCTATGATGTGAATGTTGGTACACTTGATGTTGTCCCAGAGGCCCCTTAGACTATCCTCATTTTTTCAGAATCTTTTTTTCTGTTGTGATTGGGTGTTTTCTGCTACCTTATCTTCAAAATCACTAATTTGATCCTCTGCTTCATCTAATCTCCTTAACAGGCATTTAAAGTGAACGAATATGTTCTCTCTTGAGGATTTTTGGGACATTGTATTAAAAAAATATTATAACCTGGTTGTAATTTCTCTGACATTTTGGGCATCTCTGTTTTTCATGTTCCTTTTCTCCCTGGAAATGAAGTCTGCTAATACCATTTCAGAAAGAATTATATCCACTTTGTAAGTGTACTGTACTCCTCAGAAGTGATAGACTTGCTTAAAAATTAATCAGGTAAATCCTGTTCTACAATAATAACCATGCCCTATGTGACCAGTTCTGCAAAAGTGGATTTTTTTTTCTGGGAAGTTCTCCCCCATCCCAACATTCTATTATGAAAAACTTTAACCATACAGCAAACTTGAAATATTTTTACAGTCAACATCTATATATCACCAACATTTGGCTATATTTGTTTGAACATTTATCTGTGAATCTGTCCCTCACTCTATCATGCACTATCCATCTTAATTTCTTGAAGTGCAAATGTAGTTTTTTGGCCTATTAAATTTGCTCAAGATGATATCCATCTGCTGGGACTCTTGAAAAAGTTTTACTCTTTTTTAACTTAAAAAGAAAATTTGATGTTCACCTGAAGGCTTTATTTTTCCTGGTGACTACAAATACAAATACAGTGCCCTTGTGCTGCATTAGTCAAAGGATAAAGTGTGACTCTGCTGATGGACTGTTAGCCATGACTCTGTGAGCTCAAGATCAAACTGCCCCTGTGCTGTGCTGTGCCTGTGGCTTAGACTAAATGAAGGGTTTTCCAGGGCCATAGTGACTTATATTACTATGAGTGACTAGGATGAACATAGTGTTCCTCATCTCCTTGCACTCCATTCTCCTTAAAGTCAAATTAATCTTCAGCTCCACCATTATTTCTCTCAATAAGACATGGGCCATTCACAGCTTGCATATCAAAAGTGTCAGGCTTTCATTATTTTCACTGGCCTGAAAAGTCAGCTGACAATCTATCCTGAGTCTTTGAGTGCCCTTCATCAGTTTTTATACTTTGATCTTGCTTTAAGTGGCCTTTAAAAAAATCTTACCCACAGAAAATGTCTGATACCTCCATTGACTATCTACTCAGAGCTGCTCCTCCCCTAAATACTTAAAATTATTTTAGAAGCTCTAAAAGTACTTCTCAATAAAAGTTTTCATAATCATATTGAAATATACCTCAGGAGACCATGACTAACGGTTATGAAGACATGTGTACTAAGGTATAAGTGGATGATAGACTCTTATCCTCCTAGAAATTATTTGCATTTTAAAAGAAAGAGGGGCTTATTAGTTCAAATGAATCTTGAAATGATAGTATATGTAGAATATCATCATGAGGCCAGCCCTAGTGACCCTTGTGTTTTTATTTTTTATTATTTTTTTTAAATTTAGTATCAAGTATACAGTACATCAGTTAGATAGCTAAATAGTCCATTAAATGATTCCTCCAATTGCTCCCTCCCTTCACTAACCCTCCATCTAGCTAAAGTATTAATGCTAACTGCATTCCCTATGCCGTGCTCCCCAACCCTGTGACCATATATCAGCTACTAATTTGTACTTCTTTAGCCCTTCACCCCATTCTCCCAGCTCCCTAAACCCCCCTCCCCTCTGTCCAAACAAAATTGTCCACTATATTTGTGAGTCTGATTGTGATTAGTTTGTTCTTTTTATTCCTTAGATTCTGCATATAAGCGAAATCATATAGTGTTTATCCTACTCTTTCTGACTTAAATACCTTCTAGGTCCATCAAAGCAGTATCTTTTTCCATCCCTTTCCTTTTCATATGTGTAGGGGTCTTGTTTTCTTATCCCTTCAGCCACTCTGCCTTTTGGTTGGAGCACTTAATTCCTTTCCATTTAAGGTACTTATTGATAGGAATGTAGTTGTACCATTCTTTATTCCTGTTTTTGATACTAGTTTTTTTCTTCTTCAAGGAGTCCCTGCAACATTTCCTGTAATACTGGCTTGGTGATGATAAATTCCTTTAGCTTACTTTTGTTTGGGAAGTTCTTTATCTGTCCTTCAACTCTAAATGATAGCTTTGCTGGATTTATTATTCTTGGTTGTAGATCCTGGTTCTTCATCCTGTTGAATTTTTTTTTTTTTGCCAAGCCCTTCTGTCCTGCATAGTTTCTTTTGAGTAATCAGCTGCCAGTCTTATGGGTTTTCCTTTATAAGTAACTATCTGTTTTCCTCTTGCTGCTTTTAATATTCTTTCTTTGTATTTAACCTTTGCATTTTAATTATGATGTGTCTTGGTGTGGGCCTCTTTAGATCTCTGGTTTTTAGAATTCTCTGAGTTTCCTGGGGTTTTATGTCCATTTCCTTCACTCTAACAATGTCTCCTTGTAAGTCCCTGGTGCCCCCTGTGTGCAGCCGAATTGGCACTGGTGCTCAGAGTGAGCAGGTCTGTCACTGCAAAAATTCGCTTGTGGACAAGGTTCCTTTAAGAGGGCTCTGCCTCTGCCGCTATCACTGCCACAGCCTCCTTCTCACTCAGCTGCTTGAGAATGGCAGCCCCGTGTCCTCACCTCATCCTACTTGCTGCGGTTGCAGGGTGATTTCCTGGATTTCTCCCTAGTTGTATGGCTTGTTTATCCCAGGCTTTTTTCCTTGCTACTGCTCCTTGTTTCCATCACAACTTTGATTTGGTCGCCAGAGGGATGAACAGAGCCTCTATCATCTACACTATTTTCTGGCCTCACCATTTTATCTTGTGCTTTCTGGTATCTTGAGTTTCCATTGCTTCCTTGTCCTTGTGTTTCTGTTTTCTTTATTTTGGTTGGCTTTTGTAGATTTTCCCTCTGGTTCTTCTTGTTTTATGTAATGTAGTTCAACTCTGAATCTTCAATGTCCAGTTACCATTATGGATATGTAAAGGATATATATATATATATATATATATATATATATATATATATATACACACACACACACACACACACATACATACACACACACACACACATACACACACAGTCATCTATTTTCTTCTGTGCATGCCTTATCTCCATTTCCTTTTGCAAATTTGGACCTTTGAATCCTCCCCTTTTCAGTCATTGTTATCTCAATTTGCCCCTATGTATGCTGAATGTTCATTACTATCTTACTATGGCAATTCTCTTCTTATTGTTTAAGATTATAATGCCCTGTTCTTAGTAAGGGTTGCACTCCTCTGCTTCCATTTGCCTGATAGTCACTTTAGTCCTAATTATGTATTTTTTTGTCATTTTGTTTTAGGTGAGCTGACCTCTTTCAGTATTTCCTATAGTGGAGGCCTTGTAGTGGAGAATTCCCTCAATTTTTGTATTTCTGGAAAGGTCTTTATTTCTCCTTCATATCTAAAGAAAAGCTTAGCTGGATACATTATTCTAGGCTAGTAGTTCCTTTCACTTAATATTTTGAATATTTGATTCCACTCCTTTCTGGCTTGTAAGCTTTGCACTTAGAAGTCCGAGGATAATCTAATGAGTTTTTCTTTATAAGTTACCATTTTCTTCTCCTTGGCTGTCTTGAAATTTCTGTTTGTCATTGATTTTTGATAATTTTAATATAATGTGTCTTGGTGAAGGCCTTTTTGGGTTGAGGTAATTGGGTGTTTTGTTGACTTCTTGGATCCCAAGCTCCAGTTCATTCCTTAGATTTGGGAAATTCTGATCAGCTATTTGTCTGAAAATGCTTTCTAGTCCCTGCTCCTTTTCCTCCACTTTGAGAATGCCCATTATTTTTATGTTTCCTCTCTTGATGGCATCAGCTAGTTCTTGTATTTCTCTTTCATTATTTTTCATTCTTCGGTTTCTCTCTTCTTCCTTCTGATTTATTTCTAGATTTCTGTTTTTGATATCACTGATCTTTTCTTCCATTCAGTTGACTCTATTTCCCAAGCTTGCTATTTCATTTTTCAACTCTTACAGTGTGTTTTTTTTTTTGTCTCTAGAAGATCTATTCTACTCTTTTTGAGGGTTTCAATCTCCTTGCTAAAGAACCCATTCTGCTCATCTAGTTGTTTTTTCAGTTTCTGAAATTGTTGATGTTACTCGTTTGGAACTCACTGAGTTTTTTTTAGAAGTACCATCCTGAATTTTCTTTCATTTAAGTTGCATATTTCTTTGTCTTTCAGTTTATTTTCTGGAGATTTTTCTCTTTCTTTCTGCGATGCCTTGTCACTTTGTTTGTTCATAGTGTTTGATGGAATATTTCTCTACCTGGGCATTAATGGAAGTGTATTTTGCTTTTTTTTTTCCAGAAAGAAGATTTATTATATGAAGGACTCTCTTTAGCTTGTTGCAAAGGTGCTTTTCTTTTGGTTTCTAGTAGGTGACATCTAATCCTCTTGGATCCCTGCTTTATATAAAGCCTTAATAATGCCTTTTTTTTCTTATAGATGTTTAGTTGCACTCATTACTCTCAATCTCAGTCCCTTTCAGCATTAATGACAGTTTTGATATCATTTTCTCAGATTCCCCTGGTCTCTGCAATGTTTGGTCTTGGAGGATATGAGCAGAGTGACCTTCTGTGTTGGGGGTTGGGGGCTGCGGCTCAGCCTTGGTTTTGCAACTGTTATTTCTCTGCCATCCTGCATCTCTGCTTTCTGCCCTGATGACTGGGCCTTGCCACTGGCTGCGTGGGGCTCACAGCACTCCCAGGCAGGGTTGTTCAGGGAGCTCACCACACTTTCTCCCCTCCCCCTCCTCCTACAGGGAGGTCTGGTGGCTGCAAGAGACAGTTTCTTTATTTCTCTCAGTCTGCTGCCTGACACCTGGGGTTCTGACCTATGGTAGCTCTTCTTTGTAGATCCCACACTCAGATGTGCTGTTTTGCAGTTTGGGTGTTTTGTGTGGAGTTTTAGATGTTTAGCTTATTGTTGTTTCAAGGGGAGAGATCTGGAGATGTCTCACTCAACCACGTTTCTCCAAAAAAACTCCTCAAATTCTTTCAATGCATTTAGGAAACAATTTTGAGGATTCCAAGTGTCAATGCCTTCTGTAATTAAGTTGCCACCTCATTTATTCATTCTAAAAATATTTATTGAGCACCTATAACATGCCCATGACCATGGTAATTGCTGGGGACATGATAAACAAGACAAAGTACCACTCTCCACCCATATAGGGTTTACATTTTAAAAGAGAGAGAGAGAGAGAGAGAGAGAGAGAGAGAGAGAGAGAGTCAATACACAAACCAGTAAATAAACATTAAGTGAAGTGGCAACAAGTTTAAAAAAAAATTCATGCAGTGTTGGGTGAACGGGAAGTTTTAGGAGTAGGGCATCAAGTGGTCAGGGAAGACTTCACACAGAAAGTGTTATCTGAAAGTGCATGAGAGTGAGAATGAATCATGAGGATATTTGATGAAAGAGCTTTCCAGGAAGAAGGAAGAGCAAGTGTAAAGACCTTGAGGCTCAAGGGTGCTTAACGTGTTTGAGGACTAGCAAGGAGGTCTTATTAGTTTTGTAAACCAAAGCATTTGCGTAAAGGGACACAAGGTTGTCAATATCTGTTTGTTTATTTGAAAGTCCTGCATACTGAAAGTCAAGAAGAAGAAAGCTAATTTTGAAGTCTGATAATTCTTTTTGGATTCTCCAATATCTGGCATAATGCTTTCCTGTGCTATCTACTTTTGAGTCATGTCTGCCTTTGCTGTATGTATTTAGCTTAGAGTACCCACAGAAAATGGGATATTGGATTTTTTTAGGTCAGTGACTCATTTTTTATTCATTCCTCCACTCACCAAGCATCTATAACTTACTTTCATTAGGTATAACTGCTAAATTCTGTGAAAGATAACAAATAATTACAACAATAGGTTTATTCATCCTGAAACCTTTTTGGAAACATATAAGATAAAGTATATATATTCTTAGAATTATACAATCCCAGTGTTTAGAAACTAAATGGAGTGAGAAGACATATATATATATATATATATATATATATATATATATATATATATGAACAGCTAATGAGATAATGATTAGTGTTAATATTAACCCTAGACAATTGTAGTGGAAACAGCACAGTGTAGTGAGCAATGACAGGCTAGATAAGTTGTTCAAATAATCAAGACTATAGCAGTTGATATGGGTGAGATTCCTGGAAGTAGAGAGGCTTATTTTGGGCCTTGAAATATATGTGTAGGCAGAGAGGAAGGAAGAAAGACTAAGAGAAAAAAATTCCATTTTTTTTTGAGATGATCACTCCTGAGGAAAATGTATGCTAAATTATTGCTAGATGTATGCTAGCCAGTCCCGCCCTCTTTCTGCCATTATCATCCATGGTCTAAAGTCATCCTAAATTTCGCAACACTTCCATTCTCTAACATCTGAAGTGTTTATGCATTCCAAATTAAGAGAACTCTAATTTGCAAAATAATAGTATCCCCAGTTTCTTGAGAAACCTGGGCCTAAAGTGAAAAGTGGTCTCCATCCTAATTTGCTTTTAGTTTATGTGACTGATTCTAAGTTGGCATAGAAAGACGAAAGGTGTTTTCTAGCTTGGATAGGCTTTGAAGGCAGAAGTGGCTAGGACATTTTTTTCAAGATTGAGCAAAACACACCTACAAAGACCTAGGCATCTAAGCCAAATGGCTTTGGTTGGCTTGATGAAGTTGTTTCTCTTGTGAGCTTCCAAGCTGAGTGGGTGTGGTAGCTGTGTCTGGTGATCTCAGTTCTGGATGATTCTCCACCAATAACAGCAATCTAGTTTCTTGGATTAGGCTATATCTTTGCTTTTAATTATAATAGTATGCTGAAAATAGACAGAATTCGTACTTCTATTCTTATGTTAACTCATACCATTACTTTAGTTTCCTTCTAAGTTCTCCTAGAACATACTTTTGAAAATCCAGATTCTCAGGATGGTATCTAGGATAATGAAGTTCAGAGAGTAGAGGTAGCTCTTCAGTATTAATAATGTTAGTATTTATGCCCTTTGTTTTTTAACTGCTCAACCTGGATAAGGAAGCAAGAATCTATTGATAACTCCTGAGGGTGGAAGCCATAAAGCCTAGTGCTGGAGAGTTCATTTGTGTTAATAAAACTGATGACAGCTGCCATTTATTGAATGCTTACATGACACCAGGCTGCCTGCTAATCCGATCTTTCCAACAACTTTGTGAAGTAGGTACCATGATTATTTCCTTTTTATAGGTAGGGGAACTGAGGATCAGGGAGGCTAAGTGACTTGCCAAGTTCTTATAGCTAGTAAGTAGCAGTCCTTCTGGTGGTTGGTCACATTTTGAGTTTGAGTCTTAGCTTGGTGTTTCTAATTTACATAACAGCTTCATTCCTTTTTCTGCAAAATTATGTGATAAAGCCCCTACCTCACAGAATGGCTATGGAATGGAATTAGGAAACATCTACAAACTGTTTCATGGTGCCTGGAATAGAGTAAGTACTTAGTAAATGGTGGTTGCTCTTATTAGGAACTTGATCCTCAGGTTTGGAGATATAGTGCCATAATTGTCTTTATGCTGGACTATGTACAGCTTTCACTGAGCTGCCAGAATGCACATCTGTTTGTATCTCCTTCATTTGCTCGAGCAGTATGCACACACCAGTGCAAACACTGGAATGTGTGCCAATTCTATTAGCTTGGGTAAATCAAGCGGGGAGCTCTTGACAATTCAAGGCATTCATGTAATATTCCTCTTGGAATTTGTTGCATGTTTGCAAATTGGTACTATGGGAACATAGTGTCATCAAGAATCCAATGGTTGATACAAAAGATGCTGGGCTCTAAAGCGCATTTGGTGACTCAGATTGTAAGAAAATGTCCCTCATAATGAGACATAGATGACTTTCCATAAACTGGATTCAATTGCTCTGATGGTCAGCTCCTGGCCCCAACAGTAATAAGCCTGTCTCACTTCATCAAGAAAAAACTGTTGTGTGGCACATGAAACCTGCTTCCAGATCCATACACACAATGGGGAGCTAATGCAAAATCTAGTACAGTTGACCTTTGAACAACATAGGGATTAAGGGTGCCAACCTCCCATGTAGTCAAAAATCCAGTATAACTACTTGGAAAACTGAATGAAAGCTTGCAATCATACTTTTCCCTCTAGCATTGAGATCTCACATGATGAAAAACATAGGAGTGATACATAACACTGGACCAATTAGAGTGAATCATTGAAACCTCCTATTTTTGACCTCCTCCTCCTTGCTTCCTTCTCCTGACTCATCTCTCCTTTATGTCAGGTACATCTTCCTAAAACAATTCATTTACCAAGCCACTCTTCTGTTCAAGAACTTTCAGTGGCTCCCTGTTGCCTATAGCACCAAATCCAATAGAGTAAGTACTTAGTAAATGGTAGCTGCTCACCTCAGCCTGTCCCTTTTCCACAACTGTACTCTGGACTTCACCAACTAATTCATTAATTTTTTCATCCAGTACATATGTATTGTGCACCTACCATGTGCCTGGCACTGGGATATGTGCTGGGGACATGCCTGTGAACACGGCAGATGCCCTCACAGACCTTTTGCTTCTTAAACTTCACCCAGTACCTGCTCATTCTGCCACTGAATCTGTACACAGTGCTGATCTTCTATGGAAATATCTTCCTTTCTCCTCTGTCAATGTTTGCTTCTCACCAACTCTACAACTTCTATTAGAATACCAGCTTCCCACACATGCCCGTGCCTAGGAATTGCAAACAGGACCCTAGGAGGGCCTGCCTTGAACAGAAGACTAGAAGATCTATAGTCAAGAACCATGTGTTTAAAACTTTTCTATGCAAGTAAAAGAAAAAACAATTTCTGAAGACTTCACAGATGCTAATTGATTTAATAAAAGGTCATAAAGTAGGGATGGGAAACCCAGTTTCAGCTCGAAGAATCCTTGAAGGTGATAAAAATGCTGCAAAATTTTTAGCCATCTTTGGTATGCCATACCAGTGACATGAATTGCTTTGGAATAAGTGGATAGGACTTATTAATGTAATCATATTTAGACTCAGTGATAGAAATATAAATCTATAATAAAAATAGCATCCCATGATGTTTATTTGCGTAATTACATATTGAATAGCTACTATATGTCAGCCAAGCCTGCCCCTAATATGTGGTGCCCAGGGCAAATGTACAAAGGTAGTCCTACATACCATACATATGTCCAAAGATTTACAAGTTATAGACTAAGCTCACATTATTTAATAAAATGTGTTCTGTCCTACTTTCATAAATAAAGCATATTTTCAGAATAATCTGGAAGCCCAGGTTCAAGTTTAAAATTCTTGGGTTCTTAAGTGTTTTATGCCTAATATGATAGGACAGATGGGTCAGTTGTAGATCCCCAATCCCCAGCCTGACCTCCTGACTTACTTCTCTTCCACCACATCTCTGTCCTATATCACAAGGAGCCTCACACATATGGGTAGACTCCCTGCCCCTCATGTCCAAGTGTTTTGCACATTTGTGGTGTGTTTCACCCTTAGGAAGATGAACTGGGAACAGTGGACTGCATAGGCCCTGGAAGCAGGCATAAGGTCATTTAGGCAGAAAATTCCTGGCCCTGGGTATTCATAGTATAGACTATAAGAGAAGGACATGGACTCTGTTTTTATTTTTTGGTCCAGTGGATTTTTGTTCTTGAGAGGGGTACAGCTAGAAGAAGGCCAGAGTGAGGTTCCTAAAGTGTGGGACCAGGTATCTGCCATGTACTTGGAGTAAGATGGTTAAAATATGCACCTTGTCCTCCGGGAAATGACAACCTGATGAAACAGACACACAGGTACATAGCCCATCCTAATATAGTGAGATAAATCCATATTGCCTTTGCTGAAACCCAGAACACAGGAAAAGATAGAGTAGGAGAAAATGGACTGAGGAATGGCAAATAGAGCAAGGAGAGCCAGAGAGGGAGATATCGAATGTTGTGCCTTTTGTTTCTTTTTAAAAAATGTTTAACTTTTTGTTCATTGAGGTATAATTAACATCAGTCAAGAGCTCAAATTCCACCTTATAGCTGCATGGGTTGCTATGATTTGAGCACATAAGCTCTCTTGTGTCCTTCCCCTCACTGGTCAACATTCCTTGCCAAAAGGTAACCACCATTCTGACCCCCATTGCTATAAGTTAGCTCTGCCTCTTTTTGAACCTCATATAAATCCAATTATACAATATATATCTTTGTCTGGGTTCTTTCACTCAACAGTATGTCTGTGAAATCCATCCATGTTGTTTTGTATAGCTGTAGCTTGTTCTTTTTTGACTGCTTTGTAGCTTTTCATGTTATTAAAATATAACATCTTATTTATCCATTTAACCATTGGTGGAAATTGGGTTGTTTTCAGTTTGGGGCTGCTATGAATTTTCTTGTTATGTATTTTGGTGAACGTTTATATTATTCTTTAAATGTTTTAAATTTTGAAATAACTTCAGACTTAAATGCAAATGTATGTCAAAGAATGCCTACATATCCACTCAAATTTCATTCTTTTAAAAAATAACTGTATCGTGTTCTACTATAAATACTTTAAAAAACATTTACCTCTAAATTCCTTCCCCCCCAAAACTTAAAGCTTTAAAAAAAATTTCTGTATTTTCTGTTAGAGGAATCTGAGCAAAATATATACTTAACCTGTGATCCATATTTATTTTTTGAATTAAAAAATACAGTCATACTTTAGATTTACATTTTTAGTGCCTTTTAAAATCTGGTTCGTAATTTCCAATTGTTTCATTGTTTTTAAGGAACAGCTATACCTCTCTTTACATTTGTAATCAAATTTTCTTATTGAAATTCCTTTCATTCCTCCTGGATATTCAAAGCCAGTCTACTTTCTGCTCCTTCGAAATACAGAAAAAAGTATTTGATTTCTTCCAAGCCTGCTTTTGCTCAGTCAGGGCCATCAGAGGCAGGCTGAGTTTTGATCTTTATGAGCCTCTTTTTCAAGGGAGCTGACAGAAGGACTGACAGTGTGGCTACAACACCTACAACTTGTGGTCAGTAAAGGATGGTGTTTATAAACATCCTTTGATGAATGAACTACCACCACATACATACTCACACACACACACACACACACACACACACACACACATGCACTGTACATGTATGTACGAACACTCAGAGAAACTGACCTTGAAATTATGAACCCTCTAATGCAGGCATATCTTTGCTTCAGGTAGCTTTAATGTAAAAATGGATTATCCATCAGAAAATTCAATTAGTGGCAATCTATTTAACTGAGAGGTTTATATAGCTAAAATTTGTGTGCTTCTCTTCTGTGAGAGGTTGGGAAAAATATTTTCCTAACTCTGTCTTCCTCTCTTCCTGTAGGTGATCAAGGTTGCTTTGTTCTGTAGAAGCACTGGATGCACTTTCACTTTCCTGAGGCAAACTACTGGATCCCTTCAGTACTTGCCTCTCCCTGCCACACGTGGTTATGTTGAGATAGAAGATGTCAGCAAGAGCTGGAAATCTTCACTTATATCCTGACTAAAGCAAACAAATGCATAGAGGCCAGAATCTCTTGGGAGGGCTTGGATAGCAACCAAAATTTTAAGAGCCATTGATGAGGTCCAGAGCTTACATAGGCCCTTGTATTCAGAAAGGCCCAGCACTAGTTTTAATGCTCCAGTATCACCACTTTAAAATTCTTAAAAATTTGAATAATGGACTCCACATTTTTATTTTGCATAAGTCCCACAAATTAGGTAGCCAATCCTAATAAGGCCACTATGACACACCCGGGGAATAAGGGGCTCTTCTCTTGGCCTTATACTTTAAAATGCCCCACCTAGCCAGTGGTGGCCTGGTAAAAGTTTGACAAATGGCTGTTGGGGTAGGGCCAGGGAAAGCCTTGATTTGTAGCATTTGTTGATTTCCATGGTGTAAATAGTCCCACTACAGCTGATTTCAGCCTTCCAGTGTGGTGTCACCAAACCCACAATTAGAAAGAAATGCCTCCATTTGGTTCTCACAGATTGTATCAGTTAGTTAGAGTACCTCACTATGACATATCTCAAAAGCCAAATGAATGAATGAGTGAGTTAATGAATGAATGAATGAGCCATGGGTGCTTCTGTAACTCAGAACCTATGACTCTAAACATCTATTCTTATAAATAACTCTATTTATATTTCAGGGAACTACTTTTTCACATCTCTTGGCATATTTCCTGTTCCAACAACAACAATAGCAAAATGTCTGAATATCATAAAAGTTTCTGGGTTGTGCAGCAGCTGATGTTAGAAATGAACACTGCTTTGGAGTCCAGAAAAGATTTGAGTGTCAAAATTTAAAAAAAGACAAATTAATTTATCAAATCTTTACTTTCTGATAGTACAAATGCAATAGATTCTTACATAACAAATTTTGTTTCCCCAGTAGTCCATTTTCTTGCTTTCAATTTGTGACTCTGAAGGTATTTAAAAAACAGCGTTGAATTCAAAACAGTTGTACTTGGTGGCTCAGGAACATTTTGCAACATTAAACAATTCATACCATTTTTAAATTTGCGAATATGTAGGTCTAGGTGCAATGTATAACATAATTCCAATGGACATTAAATGCTAGAATTGCAAATAATTTTATTTTTATAAACATATATAGTAAGATTGAATCAAATGACAACACAGCTCTAGTAAAATAATTTTAATTAAAAATTTGATATTTATTATTTACCATTTAGATTTTGTCTTTTTAATTTTTTATTTTGAATATTTATGATAAATATCTTTTTGAAAACATGAAAATGTTTCAAAGTATTTTTATATTTCCTTTATATTTTCCATAAAAAATGTGTTCAAAATTTATATATTTAATGCAATTATATTTTATTTTCTAATTTTTTGTCAGAGATTGGTAAACTACTGCCTATGGGTGAGTTGCCTGTTTTTGTAAGTTAAGACAGAGACCTCATGTCTGCAAAGTCTCAAATTTTTACTATCTAGAACTTAACAGAAAATTTTTGTTGACCCCTGCTTTAGACCATAACTGACAATTCCACAAGTTATATAAAAATCTTGATTATAACATAGAGTACAAATAGTGATTTTGCTGCAATGAAAGCAAGGAAAATAAATTATATGGAATAGGTACAAGATCATTCTTAAATTATGTATTTCCTTAAGTTATTACCCAAATATTGTTGGCCCATCAAAAGAACATCCAGACAGCCACAATCATAATTAAATTCAGTCATCTATGATATTGTTGACTTTCAAAAGTATAAAAATAATCACTTTACACATATTCACTATTTTTTTGTTATGAAAGTATAGTTGTCAAAGTAGGAAATCAATCATATTTTAATAGTTTGTTGCCTTGAATTGCAATTTTTAGTTATTAAGCATATGCTACATGTGCCTTTATTGGTATTCTTGCTCAGGGCACTACAAATGTTAGTGGGAACATGGAGAGACTTGGTAAGTATGTCAACCATTAGGTGTCTGAAGTCATATTTTAGTCTACTGGGACCTTTTGGTAAGTATGTCAACCATTAGGTGTCTGAAGTCATATTTTAGTCTACTGGGACCTTGTGCTCTGAGCAAAGTCTCCAAGAGGTTCTGTCAATGCCTAATGAGTACAGTGAAGCTCACCCATCTGAAGCCACCACAGGGCATCAAGAGAGAATCCAGTAGAACACCAGCTGTGGACTGAATTGTGTCCCCTCAAAATTTATATATTGAAGCCTTAATCCCAAATGTTACTGTATTTTGAGACAGGGCTTTTAGGAAGTAATTAGGTTAAGTGAAGTAGGTTGGGGCACAAATCCTAGGACAATGACTTTATAAGAAGAGAAAGATAACTCTCTCTTCCTCTCTCTCTCCCTTCCACTCTCCCATGTGAGGACACAGTGAGAATGCAGTATCTGAAAGGCAGGAATAGCAGAGTGCTCCTACCAGGAACCAATCCTGTTGGAATCTTGGTCTTGAACTTTACAGTCTCCAGAACTGTTAAAAAATAAATTTCTGTTCTTTAAGTTACCCAGTCTATGAATTTTTGTTATGGCAGCCAAAGCTGACTAAGACAGCACTTCCATATATGTGAAGGCTGAAATGTATACACATGTGCACATATGTGCATATTGTCAGAACTGAGACACTAGAAGAAGATGGTGCAGAGTGGAGAAGCAGGCCTAAAGACTAAAAACCTCTACAGCATGATTATTAGATTATTAGCACTCTGAGTAAGTGGGCACAGTTGAGACTAGAGGTAAGAGAGAGAGAAGCTGACACTGCACCTCTGCTACTGCTAGTCTTTGTGTTGTTCTCTCTCTAGTTCTCTTTCTTACTGGCAATGTGTGTATCCTCCAGAGTGAGGTGTCAATTGTGGCCTTAGTCTCCCAGCCCAACAAATACATGATATGTTATGTTGTTAACTCCTTTTTCCCATCTGCACTCTGTCACTCCAGGAAGCCTTAGTTCAGGTGTTTGGGTAAAGAGAGGAAAACTGGATTCTTCCACAGCAAGCTTCTTGATCAGAAGATAAAGAAAATCCTTGCAAGAAATGAGAAAAAGACATTAGAGTAATCAGTGTGAAAGCAAGACCACAGTACCCATAAGAGAGGACAGGCAGGTAATCACAATGAACAATGAGATACCACTTAACACCCAGTAAGATGGCTATTAGTAAAATAAAACAAACAAAACCACAAGAAAATAACAAGTGTTGGTGAGGATGTGGAGAAATTATACTGATGGCATGAATGCAAACTGGTATAGCTGCTCTGGAAAACAGTATGGCAGTTCCTCAAGAAATTAAAATTAGAATTACCATATGATCCAGCAGTTCCACTGCTGGGTCTGTATTCAAAACAATTGAAAACCAGGACTCAAATATACATGTTCATGTTCATAGAAACATTACTCACAATAGCCAAAAGGAAGAAGCAACCAAAGTGTCCATCCACAAATGAATGGGTAAGCAAAATGTGGGATATGCATATAGTGCAATGTTATTCATTCTTAAAAAGGAAGGAAATTCTGACATATGCTATAATATGAATGAACCCTGGAGATATTATGCTAAGTAAAATAAGCCAGTCACAAAAGGATAAATACTCTATGATTCTACCTATGTGAGATACCTAGAGTAGTGAAATTCATAAAAACAGAAACTAGAATGGTGGTTGCCAGGGTATGAGGGGAAAAGACATGGGAAATTATTGTTAGTAGATACAGAGTTTCAGTTTTGCCAGATGGAAAATGTTCTGTGAATGGATGGTGGTGATGTCTGCACAACAATTTGAATGTACGTAATGCCACTGAACTGTACACTTAAAATGATTAAAATGGTAAATTTTGTGTTATGTATATTTTACCACAATTTTAAAAAATTAAAAAAAGAGAGAGAGTACAGAGGAAAGTGCCTTCTTCACGTGCCGTAACATCCCTCAGCTGGCTTCTCTTGATGTTAGAACCTGCTGAAATCTCTGAGTTGAACCCTGATTTCAGTAATCCATATAACTCTTAAAAATAACAGTAATTAATAAGTCAGAATTTCTGGAGTTAGATCCCTGGGCATTGCTGTTTTTAAAAGCTGCTTAGCTGATTCTCATGTGCAGCCAGGGTGGAGAGCCACTGCCTTAGATACCTTCTGTAGACACATGCAACTGAAATTTCTAGGAGTGTGTGTGTGTGTGTGTGTGTGTGTAATAAAATATATATAATGTCAAATTTACCATTTAAACCATTTTAAAATATACAATTCGACAGTCCAAAGTACATTTGCAGTGTGTGAAACCATTAATCCTATCTAGTTCTAGAACTTTTCCATAACCCTAAAGGAGACTCCGCACCCATTAGAAATCACTCCCCATTTACCCTTCCCACCCATCCCTGGAAACCATCATTCTGCTTTTTGCCTCTATTGAAATTGCTTATGCTAGATATTTCATATATGTTGAACCATAAAATAACTGTCCTTTTGTGTCTGGCTTATTTCATTCAACATGTTTCCAAAGTTCATCCACATTGTAGCATGTATCAGTTCTTCATTCTTTTTATGGCAGAATAATATTCCATACTATGGATGTACCACATTTTTTCCCATTCATCCATCAGTGGACATTGGGTTGCTTCTATATTTTGGCTATTGTGAATACCACTGTAATGAACACGGGTATACAAGTATCTGTTTGAGTCTCTGCTTTTAATTTTCCTGGGTATATATTTCAGAGTTGAATTGCTGGCTCACATAGTAACTCTAGGTTAACTCTTTTGAGGAACTACCATGCTGTTTTCCACAGAGATTGCATGATTTTACATTTTCACCAACAATGTACAAGAGACCTAGGAGATGGCTTCAATTAGTCCCAGGAGGAAAGAAGACACTACCAAGGTCAACTGTATATAAAGAAGTTATTGGCTGGTGCTTATTTTTGAGCCAGTTCCCCTTGTCTTTATACTTTAACAAATTGTGCCCCAAAATAAACCTCTAATTTTATTTTTACTATATCTTTCCTTGATAGCCCACCTTGGAAGGCTTACAGTTCCTAAAATATGTCTGAGGAGCCTCATGGTGCTGAGAAAGTTTCTCCATACTTCCCAGGGCCATGTCACATAAATCCACTTACCCTGCTTCTTAGATTTGGACTCAAGGAAAGGGCAGGAGCTGCACTGCCATGGTTGTCAGTGTTTTGCCTAGCTTCCCTTTGGCACTGGCAGCACCGGCATCTGAATGAGCAATTTCCCAAAGCCTGGAGCAAAGCCCTCCCAGCTAAGTGCAGTGGGGCAGCCCTAGAAGACCACTCCTACTTTCTGGCCTCTCAATATGCTTTCGTTAAAAGGCACATATTGGCTTTGCCTTTGAGGCATTTTTCAGAGAAGCAATAAAAGATGAGCCATTAGCATGTGTCCCATGGAGATGTAGTGAATTGAGAAGTGATTATAATTCATTCAATTCAGGCCCTTTTGGCACTATTTCCCACACACCAGCATTGCCTGCAGTGATATGTGTCCTAGTTCCAGTTCTATCACTAATTGGAGGTGCAATTTTAGCAAATCCCTTCCCCTTTCTCAGCTTAGTTTTCCCATCTATTAAAAGAGTGGGAAATCTCCAAGGACCCTTTCCAAATCTAAATATTCTATGATTAATAATCATACAGAGCTTGGCTCAAACAAACATTGTGTATCTACTGCGTGCAATAGAATGGTAGGCAACGCTTTGTAAGATATTTTCTCTCTTGGGTGAAATGGTATGAAAACAATTTCTTAAAAAAAAACCCTATTTTATTTTATTATTGGTTTCAAGTATATTGGTTAAACATTTATATACTTTATGAAACTATCCACCCTATTACTTTATGACCCATCTGGCTCTACACATAGCCATTCAATTACTGCTGACTACATTCCTTTTGACATATTCCTCGTGCCTCTGATCATCTCTCAGCTACTAATTTGTACTTCTTAAAATGTTCACCCCTTTCTCCTAGCTTTCAAACTCTCTTCCCCTCTGCCAGTCACAAGATTGTCCTCTTAATTTGTGAGTCTGTTTTTGAATTCTTTGTTCTTTTTGATCTTTAGATTCCACATATAAGATAAATCATATGGTATTTATCTTTCTCTGCCTGACTTATTTCACTCAGCATAATACCCTCTAGGTCCATCCATGTCATTGCAAATGTTTTTAATGGCTGAGTAATATTCCATTGTATATAGAAACCATAACTTCTTTATCCAATCATCTATTGATGGGCACTTAGGTTACTTCCATATCTT
>CM053505.1:82388403-82408169 GCA_028627145.1 Eidolon dupreanum | reverse complement strand
TATAAGTAACTAGCTGCCTTTCTCTTGCTGCTGTTAAGATTCTCTCTTTGTCTTTAACCTGCGGCATTTTAATCATGATGTGTCTTGGTGTGGGTCTGTTTGGGTTTCTCTTGTTTGGGCTCTCTGCACTTCCTGGGCTTGTATGTCTATTTCTTTCACCGGCTTAGGGAAGTTTTCAGTCATGATTTCTCCAACTAGGTTTTCAATCCCTTGTTCTCTCTCTTCTCCTTCTTACATCCCTATGATATTGGTGTGTTTGATTATGTCCCAGAGATCTCTTAAACTTCTTCATTTTTTATTTTTTTGTCTTTTTACTATTCTGATTGGCTGTTTTCTACTCCCTTATGTTCCGACTCACGAATTCAATCATCTGCTATAACTAATCTACTGCTGATTCCATCTAGTGTATTCTTCATTTCAGTTATTGTATTCTTCATTTCTGACTGGTTCTTTTTTATGGTTTCTATGTCCCTTTTTATGTTTTCTTTCCTTGTGTTGAAGTGCTCACTGAGATCATCTATACTCTTCCTAAATTTTTGGGCATCCTTATAATCAGTGTTTTGAACTCTGTCTCTGCTAGGTTGTTTGCCACCTTTTTGTTTAATTTTTATGGACTTTTCTCATGTTGTTTTGTTGTGGCATCTTTGTTTTCTCATTTTATTTGCCTCTTTGTGTTTCTTTTTCTGTATTTGAAAGATTGCTACATCTCCAAACTTTGGCCTTATATCGTAGGTGTTCTGTGTGGCCCCGTGGCACAGTCTCCCTGATTACCTGTGTCAGAAGCTGTGAGTTGTTTCTCGTGTGGATTCTTTGTGTTCTCTTGCTGTAGCTAATCCTCGATTGCTGTTAGCACGATAGTATATGGGACCGACTCTCAGGCCAACTGGTTGTGGGTATTGGCCACACCCAAAGGGTATGAGCTGCTGTGTGGGAGTAATATCTGGAGTAATACCTGCCCCAGCAGGCCTATGTACCTATTGAGACCACCCTTTGGGTGTTTTACTTATGGGGCTAATCAGGTGGTACTCTGTTGTGATATGACACTAGCCTCCAGGTCTGTTGGCTCTGGGGCCTCTTGGGAGGGGCTCCCATGTAGGCCAAGGCCAGTGGTTGCCTTTGATTGTTCATGGTTACCTGGTATGATCTATATAGCAATCTATGAATGGTTGCTGCATGTGCTGGATCTGGAGGCAAGTGGGAGACACCATGCTTCAAGATGAGATAAGTTGTTCCCTGTATCGGGCCTGTGGTGGCTCAGCAAAAGGACCAGTGCACCTTAAGTCTTGAGGCTGTCTGCTAGTTGCCCATATGTTTTCAGCCATAAGAGCTTTTGGTGGTTAGAAGAGTTGGGTGGGTCAGGGACCCAGAGAGTCACCGGAAAAAAGCATGCAGATTTCACCTAACCAATCCACAATCGGGTTTTGTTCCAGTGTTGAATCTGCAGCTTCCTGTGAAAGTCTCAGATCGCAGTTAAGTCAGTCGCTGCCAGCCTCAGGCTTGCAGACACCTAAAATATGTTCAGAAAAAAACTGTAGCTTGGGGCGGGTTTTGTGGCCTGCCACCAAAAGTCTCTCCTAGGATGTACTGGTCAACCTTGAGCCATGCAAGCTGAGAACTGTTGTTTGCTGTCTAATTTGTGGCCCAGGGCAAGCACAAGGTGGGGCTAACTGCCTAGTAATGGGCTCACTGTGGGCCATTTATGGATTGGGTGGTGTAGGATCACAGAGAGATAAGAGGTGGAGCAAGCCAATCCCATCAGGCCAATTCAGATTGCTGCCAGAGCTAAGTCCTCAGGCCCCCTTAAATGTCACAGATCACAGTGAGGCCAGCCACTGTTTACCTTGGGCCTGTAGACCCCAGTGATCCACCCCAGAGATGCTGCAGTTCAGACTGGCACCAGTGGCCTGACACCAAGTCTTTCCTATAAAGTGTGGGCCACACACAGATGGTGAGAGCTGAGGACTGCTGCCTGCCCATGAATGCACGGCCCCAGGAAGTCATAGGTGGGGCTGGCTGCTTGGCAACGGGCCACCACAGGCAATTTGTGGGTTGGATGGGGCGGGGTCCCAGAAAACCATAGGGTGGAGTAGGCAGATCTCACCAGGCCAATGTAGCTTCAGAATTGGATGTGCGGAGGGATGGTACAACAAGGCAAGATGACACCCATCTACAGACTGCCCCAGAGAGGGGCTGACAAGGGAACAATTGTGGCTGTCACTCCAGACCTTGCTCTGGCAACACACAGCTCAGTCCTTCCCTGTGTGTCTGTTGTGCCTCCTGAGCTGCTGACCACCAGTGCCCAGGGTGACTTTCTGCAAGTGAGTGAGTCAGTGCATAAAATATTTAAGGAGAACTTCTGGGTTTTCAGGCTCCTTCTGTTTCATCCAGATGGCCAGAATCCCCACTCATATTCACAGTTATATTTTGTGGGAACTCCTCCTCCTGGAACTGGAATTCTGCACTGGGGAGGCCCTATGTGGAACTAGAGCCCCTCATTCCCTGAGGGGTCTCTGCAGCCATGCTCTCCCTCCCGATGCTCAACCGCCATACACCAGTATGGAATCAACCCAGTTCACATATCTGCCCTTTCTGCTGGTTTCGATGTGGCTTTTTCTTTATATCCTCAGATGTATATGTTATGTTTAGCTAGATTCGGGTGGTTCTCCAAGCTGTTTGTTTTATAATTTGGATGTAATTTTAATGCAGTCCTAGGAGGAGCTAAACCATCATCTTGATCAGAACTCCCCCCTTTTTTTTATTTTGAAGAGACAACAAAAATATACATTTTTTCCTAACCATCTATTTTTCAAAAATCTTATGTGCCAGTTGCTTTGTATACAGTGTCATGTTAAATCCTTAAAATTTTTTTCTTATTTTTCAGATGGAAACTAGTACAGTGAGGACCTTCCTCAACTGCCCCCAAAGGGGCAGAGCTTGGATTTAAACCCCAAACCACGGGACCTCAAAGTCTGTTTGTCTAGCTACAGCACAAGAGCCTCCCATCTTAATTTCTCTATGAAGGAAAATTAAAAGTAATCAAATTGATGGGGAGCAGAATTTGCCACCCTAAACTATTTCTTTTTGGCATAAGGATTATCAAATAAAATTGTGGTAAAATAACTATGGTGATAGGATATTTGGAGTATCAATACCAAAAATTTATGAGGGCTATCCAAGAGTATTCAGTCTGGACAGGGCTATACTTTGCAGATCTAAATAGCTCTCTGAAGACCTTTGGGGTGCTAGCTCCTGCCTGGTAAAGGCAAGTCTTTTACCGGGAGTGGCGAAAACCACTCGGTGACCAGAGAGAGGGAAGGAGGGTGGGAGGATGGGAGGGGGAAGGAGGAAGAGGGTGAGGGAGAGGGAGAGAAAGGGAGGGAGAGAAAGGGAGGGAAAGATCCTCTTGCTTGCCCAACACTGGCATCTTCATTTCCTAGCCACTGGCTCTAACAACAAGGGACTTTTACTTTTGTGCTGGCAATTACATATCAGCTCTTGGTTAGCTAAGCTGTCCTCACATAAAGGTCCATCTCAACTAAATTTGGACTTTATTCTTTTCATCTCCCTTGCCTGGAACATTATGATTAATCTATCATTGGTTGGGAGTATGTTATTTCTTTATTAGCTTATTAAGACACATTGTGCATGCTACTGGCTTGTGAAATTATTATAATTTCCACAGTAAACCTTTGTTAAACAAACTACTGGTGAAGACAATCTCAGCCTCTGAGCATAATTTCCCATGAAACAAAATGGAAGGTAAAGGGAATTCATTTTCCTCCCACACAGAATCAAGCATTTTAGGTTTCTATGCTCAAAGGACAAATTGATCTGCATAAGTCACAGTTGTAGTTGACCTTTCTAAACATCCTGGAAAACATTGTTTCTACAACTGCTTAGTATTCTGTGGTGCCCAGCACTGGGAATCCATTATATCCCTTCCTCTTGGGCCAAACACAAAGACAACCTAATGATACTAACAACAATGGCAGATCACCAAATAGGTTCAAAGATTTGGAGCATCCATTTAAGGAAGAATATACCAGATAAGGTTATATATCTGGTTTCCATATTCTTTGTGCTTTTCCTTTGCCCACTAATCAAATCAATATTCGAATAACCCCTCTGCCTACCTATGGATAGGCTTGCCCCTCCCATTCCTCAGGTAAATTAGTTTGCTATTTCTACCACAGCTCAGAGGCTAAAACACTTTGAGGAGTCATTCAGGAGGACGAGGACAGGGGGAGGGACTTGAAAGTGGAGATAATAAAAAAACTTCATGCTCAAAAATCCATAGCGTTCCTATACTCTAATAATGAAGTGCCAGAAAAAGAAGTGGAAAAATAATTTCTTTCACAACTGCAACAAAAAGAATAAAATACCAAGAAATAAATCTAATGTAACATGTGAAGGACCTATATAATAAAAAGTATAAGACCTTATTAAAAGGAATCGAAGAAGATACAAAAAAATGGAAAGACATTTCGTGTTCTTGGATTGGAAGAATGAACATAGTTAAAAACACTCTACTACCTAAAGCATTATACAGATTTAATGTAATCCCCATCGGCATTTTATAAAAAAAATAGAACAAAAAATAATCAGATTTCTATGCAAGCACAATAGATCTCGCATTGTCAAAGCCATCTTGAGAAAAAAGAATGAGGCTGGAGACATCAGTCTGATCAACTTCAAATTATACTACAAAGTGACAATAATCAAAACAACATGATATTGGAAAAACAAAAACAAACAAAAAAAAACAAAACAAAAAACAGACACACAGACCAGAGGAACAGAATCAGGAGTCCAGAAGTAAACCAATGTTTATGTGGGCAAATAATTTTCAACAAAAGAGCCAAAAACATCAAGTGGAGAAAGGAAAGCCTCTTCAATAAACTGGAAAGCAACCTGCAAAAGAATGAAACTAGACTGTTGGTATCACCACACACTAAAATTAACTCAAAATGGATTAAGACCTGAATATAAGACCTGGAACAACAAATTGCATAGAAGAAAACATACGAACTAAACTAATGGACCTTGGACTTAAAGAGGATTTTAGGAATTTGACCTCAAAGGCAAGGGAAGTAAAAGCAAAAATAAATGAATGGGACAACATCAAACTAAATATCTTCTACACAACAAAAGAAACCATCAACAAGGTAAAGAGACAACCATCCAAACAGGAAAATATATTGTGAACAACGACTCTGATAAGGACTTAATATCCAAAATATACAAAGAACTCATACAACTCAATAACAACAACAAAATGATCCAATCAAAAGATGGGCAGAGAACCTGAATAGACACTTCTCATTAGAGGACATAAAAATGGCCAACAAACATATGAAAGATACTCAACATTGGTAGCTATTAGGGAAATGCAAATCAAAACCACAGTGAGATACCATCTCACACCTGTTAGAATAGCTGTTATCAACAGGACAAATAATAACAAGTGTCGAAGAGGATGTGGAGAAAAAGAAACCCTCAGACACTGATGGTGGGACTGCAAATTGGTACAGTCACTATGGAAAACAGTACAGAGTTTCCTTAAAATATCAGGAATTGTTGATCTACCATATAATCCAGCAATCCATCTGCTGGGTATTTACCCCAAAGACTTGAAAACTCATATCTGAAAAGGTATTTGCACATGGATGTTCATAGCAGCATTATTCACGGTGGCCAGGACATGGAAGCAACCAAAGTGTCCTATGATAGATGGTTGGATAAAGAAGCTGTGCTACGTATATACAATGGAATATTACTCAGCCATAAGAAGTGATGAAATACTACCATTTGCAACAACATGGATGGACCTCTAGATAATCATGCTAAGTGTAATAAGCCAGACAGAAAAAGTATGAAACCACATGTGGGATATAAACCTAAAAACAACAAATGAACAAAACAAGCAGAGACCCATGGATGTGGACAATAGACTAGTGGTTACCAGAGGGTGGGGGAGGAAGATGGAGGTAGACAGGGCAAGAAAGGTCAAATATGTGGTGACAGAAAGAAATCTATGGGAGGTTAACACACAATGCAATATGTATACTGTTAAATTATATACTTGAAACTCATTAGATTTCATTAACCAATGTATAAATAAACAAACAAGCAAACTTCAATCTTTAATTTCACTATCACACTTCCAAACTGGCTTTGATATCATTCATTATTGCAGCAGGTAGAAAATTTGGCAATCTCAAGAGTTCTCAATCACTTGCCTCAATCTTAGAAACAATTTAAGCAAAGATTAGAAATGATAAAATACAGATAATTTCCTAAACCTTATCCTCTATCTCTAAATGGTGAAGACTAATAAATATCATTTGTAACTGACAAAGCAGTATAATAATACTAATCTAATGAACAATTAGTATTTGGTCTCTTTCTCAGATCCTATATAGCTCTTACAGAGAATAAGATCCACCCATCTGAAACACCATTTCTAGCATAGCATTTATGTTACTTAGAATAATAACACTTCTTTTGTTTTATATACAGCTTTTCAGTTCAAAAAGGACATTTATCTATATTTATCACATGAATTCAAAACACTTTGGAGGTTTTTAATTATTATTATTATTCCCATTTTAGGGTTGAAGAAATTGATGCTCAGAAAGGTTAACTGGTATTCCAAAGACCACATAGCTAGGAAGAACTAGTACTCAAAACCTGGTTTTCTGGCTTTAAGTTGAATACCTGTTCCCTTAAACCCCCAGATGACTGTCCATATCCCTCTGCCTCACACCCTACCCCATATACAATGTCTATAAACTCTGAAGAGCAGGAGCTACATCTCATGTTTCCTGGTATTTACAAAAACCACTAGGCAGTCATTAAATTCATTTTACTGTATTATAAATATTTTAAATTTCCTGTACATTATAATGTTTTGACATCTTAAAAAACCTTTCTACCTGGAGAAAGACTGTTCCTCCTAGGGCTAGCTAATTTTTAGAAATAGCAAAAGATCTAGCCAGTAGTATGCCTTTGATATGCAAACTAACCAATCTAAAGCCATATCTCCTCTGTCTGGCCCTGACACCCAGACAATATTCCTGTTCTTTAATCATCTCAAGGCCAGGTGCCAGAAAACTGGGGAATACCACCATAGCCCAAAACTCATGGAAATTATTCAAACTAGCCAACCTAAAACTCTTCACATTGTCCTGCCTTCCCTTTCCAAGTAAAAGTTCAATAAAGACTTCAGCTTAAACCTTTCCCTTGTTCCTGCCTTTGCCTACTGATCACCCTGATCTCCCTCCCATATGTCCCTGTGGGGTGTGCAGTGCCTCCTGTACCTGTGAGCATAATAATCTCTGTTTTCTTGAGCATCCCTTCTGCCTCCTCTTGTGGCCACATCATAAAAAAATACAAAACATCTACAAATAATTCTTGGGCAACTACTCTGTCCCAAACCATGTACTAGGGCGTGGGGTTACAATGGTAAACAAGTCACACATACTCCCTGCCCTCAAGTAATTTATAGAAGAAAAAGACAAGTAAACAACCTGTTACTTATACATGCTAATAATAGTGGTTATCATTTATTAAGCTATCAGTATGTATCAGATACTATGCTGAGCACTAGGTATTGTAATTCTACTCAAAGCAACTCCATGAGGTAAGCTCTATTACTGTTCCTCTTTTACAGATGAGAAAACCGAGGCATAGAAAGTTGAAGTAACTTACCAAGGTCACACAGCTAGCAAATGGGGTGCCAGGATTTGAGGTGTAGTCTGCATGACTCTTAGCGAATGTTATGCTAGGTCTAATGGTCAACTATATTTGTTAGATGAGAAATTAACCTTGAACAAAAACGGTACGTCTGTATTGCTTTTCTCAGACTTGTGGTGGTCCCATTAGTAAATGGACTTTGTGTCTCAAGGGCTTATATCACACCAAGGTGATCACATAATTGAGGTTGTAGTTGTACAACTAAGTTATCCTGACAACTTAAGAAAAACAAATATATCCTTCTCCCGTTCCCTTCCAAATTTGTCTATCAGCAGCATCCCACTATCAAAATCAAAACTTTGATCTATATTAATGTCATCATGTAAATGAAAAAGAAATACTCCAGTATCCTACTCCAGTCCCAGGAGAAAGGTATTTTGAAAATGGAATGATGGTTGCTCGTTAGTTCTCTTATTCATGCTTTCATAAACATCAGCAAATATTTGACAGCAATGTAATTTCTGTTGTACCTCACTATAAAATCAAGACAATTCAAACATGTGCAAAGAAAACAATTCTCAACATACTTTCATTACCCAGAGACTAATTTCAAGTTGGCTAAGACAGAATAGACCACACAATATTTTCCATGTCAGAGCCATTTAAAAAGGAATCTCAAAATTTCCAGTGCAAATGTCTATTTGGAACAAGTAAAAAGTCACATTAAAACAAG
Organism: Eidolon dupreanum; assembly: GCA_028627145.1. Taxonomy (NCBI): domain Eukaryota; kingdom Metazoa; phylum Chordata; class Mammalia; order Chiroptera; family Pteropodidae; genus Eidolon; species Eidolon dupreanum. The sequence continues at coordinate 82,399,741 of CM053505.1, read as the reverse complement.
GGAAAAGGTTTGAAGTCTTTTGTTAAATTTCCCCTTATTTTATAGTAAAAACTAAAATGATATTAAATAACATTTTGAAAAAAGAAAAATAAACTCTTACCATTAACTCTTGTGTGTGTATCCTTTGTAGCCCTGTTCATATGGAATCATAGTCTCCATAATTGAATTCATAGTTAACATACAATGTAATGTTTTCTTTTATTACCTGGCATCATACTGTAAGTATTTTTGATATTTTTACATCGTCTTCTTAATTACTATTTAATTTTTTCAGTGGTTGTATAGTGGTTGAGTAGAGAGACCATAATTTTTTTAACCATTCCCCTGTTGTTAAACATGTAGGTTGCTTCCAATTGCTCAGTATTATAAATAATAGAGAAATGAACACTTTCATTCATGTAATTTTTCCTCCCCTTACTTTTGAATGTTTCCTTGAGATAAATTCCCATAAGTGGAGTTACTAGATCAAATTATGTAAAAAAAATTTAAGCTATATAGCCAAATGGATTGTCGCACATCCTTCAAAATCCAGCTGTTTCCCTCCTGTGACTCCTAACTGCACTCCAGACATAGTGAATTACTCCCTTATTTGTGATGGGACTGTACTTTGTATATATTTCAACTGTGGCATTCACAATGCAACTTATTTAATTTGTCAACTTATTTAATTTCTCTAAGCCACAACTTCCTCGTCTGTAAAATGGGGATAATCACACATACCTCATAGGGCTATTGCAAGGATTAAATGAAATTTTATATATATATATATATATATATATATATATATATATATATATATATTTCTTAGCACTGAAAAGTCAGTACTTAAAAAATGAAAACCATTAATATCATCCCATCCTATTGCAGTTTTGCATTGACCCGGCTACTTGACTGTAAGCTTTTGAGGGGAAGGACCATGTCTTAGTCATCTCATACCACACAAATAAAAAAGGCTCAAGAGAGACTACTATAAACAATTACAAGTCAACAAATTAGACAACCTAAAAGAAATGAATCTATCAAGACTGAATTATGAAGAAATAGAAAATATGAAGCAACAAATTACTAGTAAAAAGACTGACTGGTAATCAAAACCTCCCAATAAACAAAAGTCCAGGACCAGATGGCTTCACTGCTAAATTCTACCAAAAATTTAAAAATTTGTTAATGATATTTCTGAAACTCTTGTAAAAATTGGAAGAAAAAAACACTACCAATTTTTGAGGCCAAAATTAGATTGCTACCAAAATCAGAGAAGGACACTACAATAAAAAAAATTAGAGGACAATATCTCTGATAAACATAGGTGTAAAAATCTCAATAAAATATTAGCAAATCAAATGCAACAATATATTTTTAAAATCACACACCATGATCAAGTAAGATTTATTCCAGATATGCAAGAACGATTCCACATCCACAAATCAGCCAATATGATACACCATGAAAGCAAAATGAAGAATAAATATCATATAGTTATCTCAATGATGGCAGGAAAAAAAAGATTTGACAAAATTTAACATTTTTATGATAGAAACTCTCAAAAAACTGGGTATTGATGAAACTTACCTTAATATTATAAAGGCCAGATATGACAAGCCCACAGCAAGTATCATATTCATTGATGAAAAGCTGAAAGCCTTTTCTCTAAAATCAGAAGTAAGACAAGTATGCTGTCTTACCACTTTTATTCAGCATAGTAGCGGAAATCCTAATCAAAGTAGCTAGGCAAGAAAAAGAAACAAAAGGCATCCAAATCAGAAAGGTAGAAGTAAAACCATTTTTATTTTCAGATGACATGATACTATACACAAAAAATCTTAACAATACCACCAAAAAAAAAAAAAAACCTGCTGGAATTAAGTAAATTTACAGGATGCAAAATCAATATACAAAAATCAGTTGTGTTTATGCACACAAATAACAAACTATCAGAAAAAAATTAAGAAAATCCCAGTTCTAATTGCATCAAAAAGAATAGATTTAACCAAGAAAGTGAGAGATCTATATACCAAAAATTATAACACATTGACTAAAGGAATTAAAGAGACAAATAAATGGAAATATATTCCATACTCATGGATTGTAAGAAAAAAAATATTGTTAAAATGTACATACTACCTAAAGCTATCTACAGATTCAATGCAATCCCTATCAAAATTCCACTGGTGTTTTTCACAAATAGAACAATCAACCCTAAAATTTATATAAAACCACAGACACCAAATAACCAAAATTATCTTGAGAAAGAAGAATAAAGTTGGAGATGTCACACTATTCAAACTATATTACAAAGTTTAGTAATCAAAACTATGGGTATTGGCATAAAAGCAGACACATAGATCAATGGAACAAAAGGGAGAGCCCAGAAATAAACCAATACATATGTGATCAGTTAACTTACAACAAAGGACCCAAGTATATACAAGAGGAAAGGATAGTCTCCTCAATAAGCAGTGTTGGAAAAACTGGACAGCCACATGAAAAAGAATGAAACAGGACCACTATCTCACAACATATACAATATTAACTCAAAATATATTTAAAACTTGAATATAAAACCTGAAACTATAAAACTTCTAGAAGAAAACATGGGAACAATCCTCTTGACATCAGTCTTGGTGATTAATTTTTGTATTTGATACCAAAAGCACAAGCAACAAAAGCAAATATAAACAAGTGGGACTACATCAAACTTAAAAGCTTGTGCACGGCAAAGGAAATCATCAACAGAATGAAAAGGCAACCTACGAAATGGAAGAAAATATTTGCAAATCATATATCTGATGGGGGTTAATATCCAAAATAAATAAAGAACTCATGCAACTCGATAACAAAAAACTCAAATGATACAATTTAAATATGGGCAGAATAACTAAATAGACATTTTTCCAAAGAAGACAGATATAGCCAACAGGCATATGAAAAGGAACTCAACATCATCAGGGAAATGCAAATCAAAACCACAATGAGTTATTACCTCCCACCTGATAGAATGCCTATTATCAAAAAGACAAGAGATAACAAGTGTTGACGAGGATGTGGAGAAAAGAGAATCCTTAAAAAACTGAAAACTATTAATATCATCCCATCATATTGCAATTTTGTGTTTACCTGGCTACTTGACTGTAAGCTTTTGAGGGGAGGGATCTTGTCTTATTCATATCTCTGTCCTCACCACATAGCACAGTGCCTGACACATAATAAGCATTCAACTAAAACATTTATAGAATAATATGGATAAATAAAATAAATAAATACATGAATGAATGAATTTACACTGCCACCACACTATTTGAAAATACCGTTTCTTGCACCAATCTTACCAGCATTAATGTTTGATATTTATGCTTGATATTTACAAAGAAAATTTATTTTTTTAGCATATCCAAGGCTATTTTTTTCACTAATGTGAAAAATAAATGTATTTGTGGATGAGTTTCAGTTTTTACTTTGCTGGAAGAGATTGGAATTGCAGTTTATAACAGTGGTAGCCACTAGTCACATGTGGCTATTTAAATTTAATTTTTATTTTTAATAAAAATTAATTTTAAATTAAATTTAAAATTCATCTCCTTAGCATCACTAGTCACATTTTACGTGCTTGATAGTTACATGTGCCTAGTGGCTACCATGCTGGAAAGTGCAACATGTTCTAGTAGTTAATGCTGGTCTATAATTTAAAAATAATTTCCTGTTTGATTTTGAAAGCATTTCATAATGAATTTGTAATAAAACATACTTGAAAATCTGCATTTGATTAGTTTTAGACTAAATAGACTAATTTTAAAATCAATTAATATCACCTGAACATCAACCAGCTATAGAGTGGGAGAATATTGCCACTGAGCTTGAGAAGTGGTCAAGAGAAGTCAGAATGATATTAAAAATTTGTCGTACAGTATGTTGAAAATTTGAACAGAATTACCATATGACCCAGCAATTTCTTTCCTAGATATATACCCCCAAAATTGAAAATTGATACTTAAACAAAAACATGTACACACACATTCATAGCAGCACTATTTACAATAGCCAAAAGATGGAAATGACCCAAAAACCCATCAGTGAATGACTGAATAAACAAACTGTGGTAGACCCAGACAATGAAATATTATTCAGCCATAAAAAGGAATGAAGTATTAGTATATGCCACAACTTGGATGAATCTTGAAGATTTTATGCTAAGTGAAAGAAGTCAGACACCAAAGGTCACATACTGTATGATTCCATTTATATGAAATATACAGAAAAGGTAAATCAATAGAGGAATAATGAAAATTGATGGTTGCCAGGGATTATGTAGAGAAGGGAATTGGTAGTTATACTTAATGGGTATAAGGTTTCCTTTTAGGGTGATGAAAATGTTTTGTAACTATACAGAGGTGATGGTTACACAACACCATGAATGTACTAAATGCCACTGAATTGTTCATTTTAAAATGGTTAATTTTATGTTACATGAATTTCACCTCAGTAAGAAATAATTGCCATAGATATCCCACAAAGTGAATTTCTGATACATGGGTAAACTGCATTATTATTCAAACTAAAAAATGGACAGTAGTTTTTTTCAGCTGGGTTTTTGAAAAGCAAGAAAGTTGCAGACTAGAAGAGGTGATCCTTGGAGGGTATGTGGTCAACAGTGAGTCTCCTTGACTAATCCGTTGAAGACGAGAACTCCTCAGGAGATATAGCCCAAGGTATTCCATATGGTTGGGTTGAGTTTGGCCTCTGGATTCAAGGAAACTCATCCCTGCCCTCTCCACTCCCTCCTTTTCTTCCTCTATCCAATTTACTCCAGACATACATTCTGTGAACTTCGAAGAACACACATAATTTCCAGTATAAGTTCAGAGGAGTGAAAGCAATAATTGTGAGAGAAAGTAACAAAAGTTTTCCACCAGGGACTATCTTTTAGCTATAACCAAAGAGACCAGGTGCTAGGACTGAACCTGGTGGGAATAAAGAGATCTTTTCTTGCTCAGGATACCCATACCAGATGGGGGCCCTTTAGAACCTTGGATTAGACAGCGATAATGAGATGTCCTTGGTCTTGGGTTTGATCTCTCTGTGATCCAGGAAGCTTAATTCTATTACCTTAATTTGGTTTCCCAAAGTTCTTTACCTGACAGTGCACTGCCCTGGCATTGAAGCAGCCTGGAGGCTAGTCCTGGCTGTGTTAGTGATTTACTGAGTGACTTTAACAAATTCTTTCTGTAAATTGGCCTCAGTTTCTTCATCTGCAAGAATATTGGTCTAAAAGGCCTACTTTTCAGGATAAGCTGAAAGTGTACCATATTCTTCGTGAATCTGAAGAAGTTAAAATATTTAATTTTTACTCCAAGTAACCATCTAATTTTTTTTTTTAAAAGACCGAATGGCACATATGGCCATCCAAGACTCCTTTACAGGAGAAAGCCCTTTACCTGATTGAGATACTTCCCTAATGCTCCTAGAATGTCCTCCTTAAAAGACATAAATAGAGTCCTGCAAAGTAGTTCTGTCTGTCCCTTGAGACCTGAATACACTACTTTGTCAATAGATGTGGGTTCTCTCAGCAGTGGCTCAATTTACACTGAGCAGTCCAGACGTTTCTGCCCAGCCTCATCTGTGACCAACATTGCACACACAGATAAAAAACACAACTCATCCTGCCAATCTATGGGGGGAAAAAGCATCCTTCACATTGAAAGCCAGAACTAATGATTTGATTAAGAAAAAAATGGATCATGAAAATGAGCTCTTCTCCTTTTTGGCTGGAAGGGAAGATGACTGAGTGATCACACTATCTGGGTGGAAATAAGATGGCACCAGCCTTGTTGAGATGAATAAGAATCTAGGAGAGCCAAAAAGCAGCTAAAATTCTGGTGAAACTAGAAAAGTTAACTAGAACTACAAATAAATTATAGCCTATTTCAACTATATCTAGAGGAATTCCTCAAAGAAGTGCTCTGTTCACACTAGAGCCAGACCATTAAAGGAAGAACATATGGGGGTTGTGATGTTCACAGCAGCAACAATTGAAGTGAGAGGCTCTCCAGGGACAGAATCCAAGGGGACTGAGTCAAATCACTGGGGCAGCTCTCCTTCATTCCTTCCTAACAGATCAGTCTACCCTTGTTCTGCTTGCCTACAACCCTGGAGGGATCTGTACTTTGTTTTAATAAAAGTTCTCCACTCCCTTCCAGTGCTTTCCTACCTCTTCTAACTACAAAGTCCTTTCTGAAGCCAATGGAGGCTTTATGTTTCTAGATGGAGACAGACTTTCCTAGGATAGTTCCATAAGTAATGTCTCTCTCTGGGTGCAATCTCCATTTATGAACATGACTCTATTTCTTTTAAAGCCATGTCATTCTTTACTTTGGAATAATTCGGCCCTACCGATTCAAGTATTCCAGTATGTCCCTAGCTGAAGTTCTCTTTTTCTGCCCAGCAATACCCACTTCCCCCACCCTGGAAAAATATTCCCAGGACTCACCACCATGTAAACCTGTAATCTTTTTATGCCATTATCCATATCGGTTTATAAAACAGAGGTATGCAACACATTGGAAAGAAAAATGATACCTGTCAAATACCAAACCCTATGAAATGCCTGCACAATTTCACTTTTCACCTAGTAAATATTCAATTATTTTTCAGACTAGCTCTTTCCAGAATTTAAATCTTTTTCCATTAATATTAAAAGTTTAAAGGTCTGGGAGAACAGGAAGGGGCTGATTAAAAGCAGATGGGATTCATTATCTGGTTAATAACAATCCAGCATTTCCCACCCCCATTTACCACTCTTCTTCCTCTGCCCCCAACATAATGTTCTGCCTCAGAAAATGTCACACTAAAATTCTGCAAACAAAACCTTACCTTACAACATATCCGAGGGTGGAGCTCCATTTTGGAGGGTTTGAGACCAGTATCATTTTAAAATAAATTTTTTCACTTGTCTGTCTGCTTGAACCAGGTCTTCTCCTGTCTTTGTACTGGGATTTACATGATCAGCTTCCTTGGTGCTCAGAGCTGTGGACTAACTGGAATTACACTACTGGCTTTTCTGGTCTCCAGCTTACAGATGGCAGATCGTGGGACTTCTTAGCTGCCATAATCATAAGAGAAAATTGCTGGATATTTTTGTCTTCTGGCCTCTAATTCCAAACAAGTTTGTGAAAGTTGGCAAGTCAGTGCTGGTATCAATTCCTCTCTAGATGACTTCTTGAAAAAATCTCTAGCTCCAGGGCTTCAGTGATACCTCTGAGGCCTCTGGGGAATCAGGTCCCATCCAGGTGATTCCTAAAAGCAACTCTATAATACCACGCAACAGAGGCTCTTCCAGTTGTGGAGTCTTATGGACAACTGATGGGTTGCCTCAGGCTTTGAGGGGCACCGATCCTTCTGGTAAACTACCCCAGGCCTGGCACAAAGGTAACCAGACTCCACCTTACAGCATTGTCTCTTTCAGCACAGGCAGCAAACATCTGTAGATCACTGTTGCTCCCACCAGGTAGCCCTGAGCTATCAAAGGCAGCAGCTGACCTTGGCTTACTGGGTAGCCACTCCCAAGGACCACAAAACCAACACACCTGGAGGTTGGTGCTAGACCACGACAGAGCAACTCCTGACTAACCCCATATGTGGTACACCCAAAAGGTGGTCTCAACAAGTACACAAGTCTGCTAGGGCAAATCTTACTCAGTGGGGTCACCCCTATACAGCAACACATACCCTGAGGGTGTAGCAAATTCCCACAGTTAGGCAGCACAAGCATTAATCCCATCCACTGATGTGCTAACAGAAATAAAGTCTTAGCTACAACAGAAGAACAAACACAACTCACATAAAGATCACATTCAGAGCCCCCGGCACAGGGGAATAGGGAGATTGTGCCACTGTGCCACACAAGACATCTACCACATAAAGCCATCTGGCCCAGGTTGAGAGATGAAACAAACCTTTCCAACACATAGAAACAAAGACAGAGAGGCTAATAAAAAGAGAAAACAAAGAAATGGGTCAAAAATGAAACAACAGGGAAAAATTTCAGAAAATAATCTAAACAAAATGGAGGCAAGCAACCTACTATACACAGAGTTCAAATAATGGTTATAAGGATGCTCAATAAACTTAGGGGGAGGATGGATGATTTCAGTGAGAACTTTGACAGAAAGATAGTAAGCATAAAAAAGGCATAGAAATCATTTAAAAAAACAGTCAGAAATTAAGAATATGATAACAGAAAAGAAGAAAGCACAGATGGAAACAACAGTAGATTGGACAAAGCAAAAGACTGAAACAGCGAGCTGGAAAACAAGGTAGCAGAAACACCTAATCAGAACAACAACGAGAAAAAGGAATTTTTAAAAATGAGGATAGTTTAAGTCAAGAAAAAAATGGCATAGATGATAGAAGCTTTGTTCAAGCCTCTCGCAACCAAATCAAAGTTGTGATGGAAACACAGAGAAAATAGCAAGCAGAGTCACCTCAGATCTAGATGAACAGAAGCACTACAACTAGGGAGAGAAATTAAAAAATCACCCTGCAATGGTAGAAGGCAGGAAGGGGTGAAGACTCAAGGCTTCCCGATCCCGAGTGGTTGAGTGGGACAGAGGCTGTGGCAGCTACAGCTGGCAGCTGCAGACACCTCTGAAAGGGGCTATGTCCACGAGCAGACTTTCCCACTAACGAACTTGCTCGCTCTCAGCACCAGCACCAGGTCAGCTGCTTGGGAGGCACCAGGGACTTATAGGGGGCCACTGAATTGTTGGAGTAGGGGCTGGAGGTGAGGCTTTCTCCCAGGAGAAGTGTTGATAGTATCCACTGTTTCTCCATTGAGCCGTCCCACATCCTAGTGTGCAGACGCAGTGCCACCATAACTGAGACTTCATCAAACTGGGTAACAGAGATTGCTCTGCCCAAAGGATTCCCTAAAACTCCACCTCTCCCAATTCGTGTCCCCAACCAAGGCACATCCTAGTTATGTCCTCAGTGAGTCCTGTGAAGCTTGCTAAGCAAGTTCCATGACCCACACTGGTGGCAGCTGTCCTCAATTTCTGGTGTGGCCTCTTGAGGCAACTATAAGCACAGCTTCTGTGGATTGCTTGCTAAATCTTAACAGGTGGCCCCAGCAGGACATGGACTGGAGCTAAACTTGACCTGAAGCTGAACCCTTCTCAGGACTTTGCCACTGCACACTTATTACGCAAAGCCAAACTAATAAGACCGGGAGACATAGGAGCTTTGTTTAGTGCATAGAAATAGACACATAAAAAAAACAAAATGGGAAGACAAAGAAGCAGAACCCATATGAGAGGAGAGAATAGAGATCCAGGAGTGATGGAGTCAAGCAATTTAACAGATACAGAGTTCAAAACACTAGTTATAAAAATGCTCAATAAACTTAGAGGAAGTGTAGATAAACTCAGTGAGAACTTTACAAAGAGATTAAAAAAACACATAAAAATAGAAGTGCAAATTATAAAAGGGAACCAGTCAGAAATGAAGAATACATTATCCAAGATGAAGAGTATATTAGAGGGAATCAATAGAGTGGAGGAAGAAGAGGATTGAACCTCTGAGATAGAGGATGAGGAAGCCAAAGACACCTAATCAGAATGGCAAGAAAAAAATAACCAAGAATATAATCATAATTTAAAGAGCCTATGGGACAAACTTAAGGGTAACAAGATCCATGTCACAGGGGTACTGTGTCACAGGGGTACAAGAAATTGAAGAGCTATTTGAAGAAATAATAGTAGAAAACTTCTCTAATCTGGTGAAGGAAATAGACATACAAACTCAGGAAGCTCAGAAAGTCACCCAAAAAAGGAACCCAAAGAGGCCTACACTAAGACACATCATAATTAAAATGCCAAAGTTTAAAGTTTAAAGAGAATCTTAAGAGCAGCAAGAGAAAAGCAATTAGTTGACTACAAGTGAGCACCCATAGGACTGGCCGCTGATTTCTCGAAAGAAACTTTGCAGGACAAAAGGGCTTGGCAAAAAATATTCAACATGATGAAAACCCAAGATTTACAACCAAGAATACTTTATCCACTAAAGTTGTCATTTAGAGTTGAAGGACAGATAAAGAGCTTCCCAGACGAAAATAAACTAAGGAATTTATCAACATCGAGCCAGTATTACAGGCAATGTTGAAAGGACTTCTTAAATAAGAAGAAACATGTATCAAAAACATGAATAAAGAATGGTGATAACTCCATATTTTTCAACAAGTACCTCACATGGTAAAGAATTAGGTGCTCCAACCAAAAGATAGGGAAGCTGAAAGAATGAGAAAACAAGACCCCTACATATGCTGCCTACAAGAGACTCACTTCAGATTAAAAGACGGACAGAGAGTAAAAGGAAGGAAAAGGAAAAAGATATTGCCTTGATGGACTTATAGAGTATTATGCTGAATGAAATAAGTCAGATAGAGAAAGACAAATACCACATGATTTTACATACATGTGGAATCTAAAGAACAGAATAAATAACAACAAAAATAGAAACAAACTCATAAATACAGAGAACATTTTGAGAGGTACTAGATGGAAAGCGTTTGGGTAGATGGCGAAAGAGGACAGATGGATTAAGAAGTAAAATTTGATAGTTACAAAATAGACATGGAGATATAAAGTGTAGCATAAGAAAAATAGTCAATGTTGTAAAAAACATGTAAGGGGCAAGAGGGGTACTTGATTTACTGGGGTGAATACTTCATGAGTTATATAGATCTCTAATCACTATGTTGTACAACTGAAATGAATATATTATTGTATGCCAAATATAATTGAAAAAACTCATTGAATTGTACAATGTAAATATGAGCAACTAATTGTCTCTTATATTTCATTAAAGCCAGAAAAAAAGACCAAAAAATTTTTAATGACTGAATGAACATTAAAAAATAAAAACAAGAGAAAGATTCTTTTTAAAGTTCAATATATTTTAAATTAACAATTTGTTAATTGATTCACCACTGAATCACTATTAAAACCATATGTAAACATTTGGCTTTTATATTGAAAAATAAAGCTAATAGATATCCTTTAAATAAAAAGAAGATAGTTTAGAGACCTCTGGGACAACATGAAGTATACCAATATCTGCATCATAAGGATATCAGAAGGAGAAGAGAGAGAGCCTAGTTGGAGAAATCATGACTGAAAACTTCCCTAAGCCGGTGAAAGAAATAGACATACAAGCCCAGGAAGTGCAGAGAGCCCAAACAAGAGAAACCCAAACAGACCCACACCAAGACACATCATGATTAAAATGCCGCAGGTTAAAGACAAAGAGAGAATCTTAACAGCAGCAAGAGAAAGGCAGCTAGTTACTTATA
>CM053505.1:82372463-82387903 GCA_028627145.1 Eidolon dupreanum | reverse complement strand
AAGATATGGAAGTAACCTAAGTGCCCATCAATAGATGATTGGATAAAGAAGTTATGGTTTCTATATACAATGGAATATTACTCAGCCATTAAAAACATTTGCAATGACATGGATGGACCTAGAGGGTATTATGCTGAGTGAAATAAGTCAGGCAGAGAAAGATAAATACCATATGATTTATCTTATATGTGGAATCTAAGGAACAAAGAAACCAAACAAACTAAATGTAAACAGACTCACAGATACAGTGAACAAACTGGTTGTGGGGCTGGGTGAAAACGTGAAGGAATGTTGTAGTACAAATTAGTGGCTACAAAACAGCCATGATTTGTAGGGTACAACATTGGTAATATAGTCAATATTATTGTACTATATACCTGAAAGTAATATGAAAGAAAAAAAAAAAAAACACTGGAAATGGAGGTAGACCCTCTGGTTCCTATAGCATTGACTCTTGGATTCTTTATTATGTTTTTAATGGCAGGACCTTTGCATAAATTAATCAACAAACACATAAGAGAGTACAAATATCTTCACTGATCTGACTGGGCTCTGTATTACAGTAATTTTTCTTTACATTATAAGCTAAGATCTTTTGTGGAAATAATTAAGTTTTCATATAATTTAATAAAACATTTTGGTCTCCCCATCTTCTCCCCAGGTTGCCTCTTTGATTAATTCTAAACAATGCCAGTAGATTATTTGCCTTGAAACACCAAGTAAAAAGCAGTATTTCCTTACTTGCTACAGTCCAGTGGCTCCCCACTGCCTACCAACTTCAGAATTCCCAAGCCGGGCAGTCAAGGCCTGTCTGGGACCTTTAGAGTTTTATTTTTACTGTCCTATCCTACAGGATTACTAAATGGCTAACAGTCAAAGTGGACCTTTTGTTATTTCTTATATACGACATATGCTTTTCTGGAAGGTGCTTTGGAAGGTAAGGATGGAAGAGAGGAAGGAAAAAATGGAAAATTATACTAAGGAGTTTCCAGTATGTGTGCCTGTGGATATGTATGTGTGGACACATATGTGCATGTGTGTGTATGTGTATGAGCATGTGTATAACTCAGCCAACTTTTCTCATGCTCTAAGAAGGACTTCTGTTGTGAAAAGATAGCTGAAAAGACCCACATCTATAGTCTATGCTGCTGCCAACTGTACTACCATTATTCCTTCAGATCCTTAATTTTTTTGCCTCCTCCCTTTGACTCACATTACCTCTTCTGCCTAGGGGTTCTGCTTTCTCCCCTGAAACTATCCACATATCTGCCTATGAAAACCCTACCCAACCATCAAGGCCATGTTCAATTGCTGCCTCCATTTCATATTCCTTCCCTCTCTTCTGGGATCTTTATGTACTGCACATACAGTCTCAATCTCTTCTAATCCTGTATTTTAGTGGTTTGTGTTTCTTCTCTGATAGCAGAGCTACCAAATATAGTTATTGTGGTTGTGCCCTGAATAAAGGTTCCTAGCTGAGAGGGCAAATGGGGGCTGAAATCCACTTGACAAGCCATGCTTGGAGGGAGATCCTTTTTAAATTTACATAGACACAGTGTGTGCTAGCAGCTTTGACTGTCATACTAACAGCTCCTTGAGGACAGGAACTACATCATAAACATTTTTGTGCCTTTCCAGAACATTTTGACCAGTGCTTGCTGGAGCCCTCCTTGTGGGCATCAAATGTGATTCTTCTCTCTCTCTCTCTCTCTCTCTCTCTCTCTCTCTCTCTCTCTCTCTCTCTCTCTCTCACACACACACACACACACACACACACACACACACACACAGTACTTTCCCTGTATTGCAATTGTCCATTTATGTCTCAGTCTCCTCCACTATGCTGTGAGCTCTCAGCAGTGAGAATAACGATGTAAATGTAGCTGCACCAATTCAGATATACAGATTAAAATGAAGAATGTGTTTTAGCAAAGAAAAACAACATTGCATTTTTTGAGTTTAGACAAAACATCTAATACCATCCCCATCCCAAAATTTCAGTATTCCTTTAACTGTTGTTTAATCAGTGGCTTATTTTTTTCTTGATTTGGAGCTGGTTACTTTTTCTCATGGTTGAAAATATCTTCGGCCAAAGTAGCATTTATGAAACCCCCCAACCAGATGTGTTCTCTCCATAGTCTAACTCTTCCACAGTGCCTTACATGGTTCCCATCATGGCACCTAGCACTGCAATTATGAGGTTACATACCTCTTTTGCTAGCTTCTTGAGGGCAGGAACTGTTTCATTTTTGTTGCTTCATCTCCTAACAAAAAAGTTTTTTTTTCAGTAATCTTTCAGTGCTTTATTTAAGATGGCTTTAATAAATGTTTCTTTGATGATACACTTTTTAAAAATTAATTAATTTTTTATGGTGTCATTGGTTAACGAAATCCGGTAAGTTTCAGCTGTACATTTTAACAGTAACACACACACACATTGTGCTTTCACCACCCGTAGTTAGATTTCTTTCTGACCCCTTTTACCCCATCTACCTACCCCCTTGCACCTCCCCCCTCCCTTCTGGTAACCACTGGTCTACTGTCCAAGTCTATCTGTCTCCATTTGTTTGTTCTGTTCATCTGTTGTTTTAGGTTTATATCCCACATATAAGTGATATCATGTGTTTTTCAACATTTTCTGTCTGGCTTATTTTGCTTAGCATGATTATCTCAAGCTCCATCCACGTTGTCGGAAATGGTAGTATTTCCTTTCTTCTTATGGCTGAGTAATATTCCATTGTATATATGTACCACAGGTTCTTTAGCCAACCATTTTTCATAGGGCACTTTGGTTGCTTCCATGTTTTGGCCACTGCGAATAATGCTGCTATGAACATCGGTATGTAAATATCTTTTCGGATGTGAGTTTTCAAGTCTTTGGGGTAAATACTCAGTAAAGGGATTGCTGAATCATATAGTAGATCAATTTTTAGTTTTTGAAGGAGTCTCTGTACTGTCTTCCATACTGGCTGTACCAATTTGCAGTCCCACTAGCAGTGTATGAGGGTTCCCTTTTCTCCACATCCTCTCTGACATTTGTTATTACATCTCCTGTTGATGAGAGCTATTCTAACAGTTGTGAGATGGTATCTCATTGTGGTTTTGATTGCATTTCCCTAATAGCTACCAATGTTGAGTATCTTTCATATGTTTGTTGGCCATTTTTATGTCCTCTAATGAGAAGTGTCTATTCAGGTTCTCTGCCCATCTTTTGATTGGATTGTTTTGTTGTTGTTGTTGTTGTTGAGTGTATGAGTTCTTTGTATATTTTGGATATTAGGCCCTTATTGGAGGTGTTGCTTGCAAATATATTTTTCCATTTGGATGGTTGTCTCTTTACCTTGTTGATGGTTTCTTTTGTGGTGCCGAAACTTTGTTTGATGTAGTACCATTCAACTATTTTTGTTTTTATTTCCATTGCCTTTGAGACAATACATAAAATCCTCTTTAAGTCCAAGGTCCTTGAGTTTAGTACCTATGTTTTCTTCTATGCAATTTGTTGTTTCAGTTCTTATATTCAGGTCTTAATCCATTTTGAGTTAATTTTGGTGTGTGGTGATAGACAACAGTCTAGTTTCATTTTTTTGCAGGTGGCTTTTCAGTTTTTCTAGCGCCATTTATTGAAGAGGCTTTCCTTTATCCACTGGATGTTTTTGTCACTTTTGTCAAAAATTTTATGCCCATATAAGTATGGGTTTACTTCTGGAATCTTGGTTCTGTTGCACGAGTCTGTGTGTCTGTTTCTTTGCCAAAACCATACTGTTTTGATTATTGTCACTTTATGGTATAATTCGAAGTTGGACAGAGTGGTGCCTCTAGCCTTGTTTTTTTTTTTTTTTTCCTCAGGATAGTTTTGACAATTCAGGGTCTTTTGTGCTTCCATACGAATATGGTGACTTTTGTTCTATTTCTTTAAAAAATGCTGATGATATTTTGATGGAGATGCATTAAATCTATATAATGCTTTAGGTAGTAAGGTCATTTTAACTATGTTGATTCTTCCAATCCAAGAACATGGAATATCTTTCCATTTCTTTGTACCTTCTCCAATTTCTTATAATAGGGCCTTATAGTTTTCATCATTTAGGTCCTTCACATGTTTCATTAAATTTATTCCTAGGTATTTTATTCTTTTTGTTACAATTGCAAAAGGAATTATTTTTTCCACTTCTTTTTCTAACACTTCATTATTAGAGTATAAGAACACTATGGATTTTTGAATGTTGATTTTGTATCCAGAGACTTTACTGTATTTGCTTATTGTTTCTAGTAGTGTTCTTGTGGATTCTGTAGGCTTTTCTATATAGAGAATCATTTTATCTGCAAATAGTGAGAGTTTGACTTCTTTGTTTCCTATTTGGAAGCTTTTTATATCTTTCTCTTGCCTGATTGTACTCTCTAGGACCGCCAATGTTATATTGAATAGCAGTGGTGACAGTGGACAGCCTTGTCTTGTTACTGATCTTAGAGGGAAGATTTTAAGTTTTTCATTATTAAGTATAATGTTGGCTGAGGGTTTGTCATAGATGGCCTTTATTATATTGAGGTACTTTCCTTCTATACCAATTTTGTGAAGTGTTTTGATCATAAATGGATGCTGTATCTTGTCAATGGCTTTTTCTGCATCTATTGATATTATCATATGACTCTTATTTTTAAATTTGTTCATGTGGTGTATCACAGGAATTGATTTGCATGTTTAACTATCCCTATGCCCCTGGGATGAAGCTCACTTGATTGTGGTGTATAATTTTTTTAATATGTTGCTGTATTTGGTTTGCAAGTATCTTATTTAAGATTTTTGCATCTGTGTTCATGAAGGATATTGGTCTGTAGTTTTTTTTTTTTTGTGAGTGTTATTCGTACCAGGTTTTGATATCAGGGTAATAATTGGCTTCATAAAATAATTTGGGAAGGATAGCCCCCTCTTCAATTTTTTGGAAGAGTTTGAGGAGAATAGGTATTAAATCTTTGATGTTTGATAGAATTCACTGCTGAAGCCATCTGGTCTTGGACTTTAACTTTTCAGTAAGTTTTGATGGTTGTTTCAATTTCCATATTGCTAATTGGTGTATTTAGATTTTCCAGTACTTCTTGATTCAGTCTAAGAAGGTTGTATCTTTCTAAGTACTGAACCACTTCTTTTAGGTTATTAAATTTGGTGTTATATACTTTGTCGTAGTATTCTTGTATGATCTTTGTATTTCTGTGGTGTCTGTTGTAATTTCCCCTCTTTCATCCCTGGTTTTGTGTATTTGTGTCTGTTCTCTTTTTTATTTAGTGAGTCTAGCCAGGGGTTTGTCAATTTTATTAATCTTCTCAAGGAACAAGCTCTTTGTTGCATTTATATTTTTGGCTGTTTTTGTTTTGTTTTCAATTTCATTTATTACTGCCTTCCTTTTGATTATTTCTTTCCTTCTGCAGATTTTACGCTTCCTTTGTTCTTCCTTTTCTAGTTTTTTAAGATGAAGCATTAGGTTGTTTATTTGGGCTCAGTATTGTTTTTTTTTTTTTTTTTTTTTTTTTTGAGATAGGCCTGCAATGATATGAATTTTTTTTATGCCCGCTTTTGCCATGTCCTAAAAGTTTTGATATATTGTACTATCATTATCATTATCATCTTTGATCTCTCTTTTTATTTCTTCTCTAACACAGTTATTCTTCAGTAGCATGTTGTATAATTTCCGTGTATTTGTGGTTTTTACTGCTTTCTTTTCACAGTTGAACTCTACTTTCAAAGCATTATGATCAGAGAATATGGTTGGCATGGTTTCAACTCTCTTATATGTGTTGAGGCTATCTTTGTGCCCCAGTATGTGGTCAATCCTTGAGAATGTTCCATGTACACTAGAGAAGAATGTATAAGCAGTTCTTTTGGGATGAAAGGCTCTGTATATGCCAATTATGTCCAGTTGGTCTAATGTGTCATTTAAGGATGTTATTTCCATATTTATTTTCTGTTTGGATGATCTGTCCATATCTGACAGTAGGGTATTTAGGTACCCTGCTATGATAGTGTTTTGGTCCATTTCTCCCTTTTCTTCTGTTAGTAATTGCTTTATATATTTCAGGTCTCCCTGATTGGGAACATAAATATTAATAAGTGTTATGTCTTCTTGGTGCATGATTCCCTTTATCATTATGAAGTGTTCCTTAGTATCTTTCTTTACCTTTTTTAATTTTGAAGTCTATTTCATCTGATGTTAGCACCACTACATATGCTGACTACAAGAGACTCACTTCAGATTAAAAGACACACACAGACTAAAAGGAAGGGGATGGAAGATATATTGCCTTGATGGATTTAGAGGGTATTGCTCTGAATGAATTAAGTCAGATAAAGACAAATACCACGTGATTTCACATGCATGTGGAATCTAAATAACAAAATAAGAACAACAACAAAGATGGAAACAAACTCATAGATACAGAGAACATTTTGAGGGCTACTATATGGGAGAGGGGATTGGGGGAGATGGTGAAAAAAGGCAAAGGGATACAAAATACAAATAGGTAAATTACAAAATAGACATGGAGATGTAAAGTGTATCATAAGAAAAATAGTCAATAATGTAAAAAACAGGTAATGGAGAAGAGGGGTACTATACTTAGTTGGGTGACAACTTTGTGAGTTATATAGATTTCTAATCACTATGTTGTACAACTGAAATGAATATATTATTATATGCCAACTATAAAAAACTCATTGAATTGTACAATGTAAATATGAGCAACTAATTGTCACTTATACTTCAATAAAGCAGGGAAAAAAGAGATGCTAAATGCAATTAAGTTTATTTGACATGTTACTGTTGATGAGTTGCATGGGAATCATTGTCAAATCGGAAGCAACGCTTAGCCTTCCCTAAGATAAATCCATTTGGGCAAAATTTTATTACTATAAGTATTTCAGAAATTGTATGCTATATGGGAAGTTCTTAGATAATTGTCAATGTCTTTGTTAATTATAATATAATTCTATTTATCTGTGTCCTGGTGTTGCTTTGCCTGATATTAGACAACAACAGTGTTATCAGTCATGGTTTCACTTATTTTTAAAATAACTTGATTTCAACTTTACTTTTTACATTTGAACCTAACATCCTCTTAGCCAGTTGTTTTCAAATGAGGATTCTTACAATAAATCCTCATCAAATCTTTGACTTTTGAAAATTATTATGATAATTATTTTGTCATCTATAGATAGATTTTGCTTTACTTTGGTGTTCCCTGAAAGCTCTTGCATGTCAGCTACAGGTCATAGTACTTTGTCTTAAACAAAGGATTGTCTCAGAGCCCCATGGAAAAGGGATATGCCAGGTAGTTTTGATTTGGGGCAAAGCCTTCTGAAGGCATTTCTTAAACAACTTTGAAACAATACCAGTGGACTGAAGCAGGAATTCCAGAACCGTTGAGGAGAAGTAGATGTTTTTATGAGACAGCTAAGCCACGATGGAGCAGAATAAGAATTACATAGGACTGAATGAACTAATAAGGGACGACTGTCATTTTTAGAATATTGTTGATATTTTAATGGTCTATTTCTGGACATAGGGAACTTCTTTTTCTCTTAAGTTATCTGTAACTCATAACAATTCAGTAGTATATGCTTTTGTAAAGAAAAATAAAACATTTGTAAGTGGTAAAAAAAAAGTGGAAACAACTCAAATTTCCATCAACTGGTGAACAGATGGAAAGTAAAATGTGGTATATTCTCACAATAGAATATTATTTAGTCATAAAAAGAAATGAAGTACTAATACATGTTATGACATGAATGAACCTTGAAAACAATATGTTAAGTGAAAGAAGACTATGATAACTCAAAAAGACCATATAATATGTTATTACATTTATATAAAATGTCCAGAATAGACAAATCCACAGATGCGGAAAGTATATTAGTAGTTGTCATGTTCTGGGTATAGAGAGAGGAATGAGGAGAGAGAGAGAACTTAATAGGTAAGGGTTTCTTTTTAGGGTGAAGAAAATGTTTTAAAATTAAATGGTGGCAATAATTGTACAATCTTGTGAAAGTACTAAAAACTATTGAATTGCACACTTCAGAAGAGTGAACTTTATGGTATGTGATTATATCTCAATAAAGTTGTTATTAGAAGTAAGTTGCTCATCTCCTTTGACCACTTTTTTAAGTGGTATCTGAACGTTGATTTACTATGTTTTACTAAACTCTAAATACATCATAATAGTATAATCTCACTGAGTACGTTTTCCCATTTGTGTTTCCAGCTTGCAACTTTAAGATATTTGTTTTATTTTATATCATTGCAGAACTGTCTATTAAAATGTGATCAATGATAGCCTCCATTTATTTGATAACAAAACGATTCTCCTGTTCTGTAGTTGGGGTAAAAATGCTAGTGTGTTTTCTTCTTGATGTTTTTTATTATAGTTAAGTCTTTAAATCATCTAGAATTTATTTTACTCTATGATTTAAGCTATAAATCTAAGTTATTTTTATTCATACTGAAATCTGTTAATTAAGTAGTGATTTCTTTATCTATTATTCCGTTGTTTCTGATTTGCCAGCTGTTGAGTTATTAAATAATCATTTCTATTCTGGAATATTAAGATTTCTGTCAACATTTGAAAACCAAGTATCATATAGTTTTAATAATTTGTTTAAAAATCTTAAAGAATAAGTGTACTATAATTGTATTTCTCCAGAAGAATTTTTCTAACAACCTTTCCAAATCTATAATAGTTCTCTCAGTGGCTTTCATATATATGTAATATATATGCATTGAATATATATGTAAACCTAGCTATCTTTATAATATTTTATATCTCAAGTATTTTTTCTTCTCAGTAAATAGGTTCATTTATTTATGTCTTCTTTTACTTTTCCCATTGGTATTTTATAATTTTCTTTCAATATATCTTTATTCTCTCAAATTAAATGAATAACAAAGTATTTCATATTTTGTCATTATTGTGAATCTCTTTTTTCATTATATTGTCTAGCTTTGTGTCACTTATTAGGAATACAACTGACTTTTTTCAATTATATCATACTCAACATATTCCTTATTTTCAATGAATTTTATGTTGATGACTTAGAGTTCTTGATATAATTCTATCATATGTGATATTTATATTTCTTCCACATATTAATAACTCATTTTTCTTCAATCTATTTATTGCAAAATTAAATTAGACTGATGAGAGAGATATTTTGTCATATTTACATTCTTAATATAGTGTTGCCAGTGCCTCTGGCTCTTGACTTTAGGTATGTATAATGATCCTTCCTGTTAAGAAAGAAAATATTTCATGCCTTTTTACTTTGTTTAACCAATGGAAGATATAAATTTTAGGAAATGCTTCCTCACCACCTTTTGATATATCAGACCTCAGCTCAAACATCCCCAGAGAGGCCTTTCTTGATAAACTTATCTAATGTGACCACTCACATCTGGTAACACTCTATCATATCACTTTCTTATTTTCATCAGAGTACTTATCACCATACAAACCTGTTCTAGTGAGTTATTGCCTTACTTGTCTCTCTCCTCCATGAAAATGGAAGTTCCAAGAGAGCAGGGCATTCTGACTGTCTTGTCCACTGTTGTATCCCCAGTGTCTAGAACAGTGCCTGATACATACTAGGTGTTCAATCCATAGTTTTTGAAGGCACAAATGTATATAATTTTTAGCCTTTATTCATTAATGTGATATCTATTAAAAGTGTCTCTAAGGTTATAACAGTTTTGTACCTAGCTCACAGCAGTTTTGTCTTTTTTTTTGTTACAGAGTTGTTTCAAATTTTTGTATCTGTCCATATTCATAAAACTAACTTATAATTTTCTTGCTTGATATCATTATCTTTGAGCATTTAAATAAAAACATATTTGCTGCATAAAACAAGTTTGGTAGTTTACTCTTTTCTGTATTTTTGGACAGATTGTTCAATTAGAAAGATTGTTTCTCAGAAAAACTCTCCAGTGAATCAGGTAGAGCCAGGTACTTAATTTTAAGCTACATTATTTTTATTTATTTTTTCCTTCAGCTATTGAGGTATAATTGGTTATATTATTTTAATATTTTTTTTCTGTTTTCTCTGTGAATAGTCTGTTCATGCTAGTTTTCCTGTGTCATAGTTGGTACTGTATATATTTGTATATACAGTTCCTCATTCATAGCCATTGAGTTATCACTTTCATTAGCATATAGCTGAAAATGATAACTCACTCAATTTAATCATTCACTCATTCAACACAATACTTTTTTAATCATTGCTGTTAGGTACTAGTGGCACAAAAATGAATAAGACGCAATCTCTGTTCTCATGGACTCCATGGTCTGATTGCACAGGGTGCCAGTTAGTCTCTGTGAACTCCTTAGCCCCACCTCAATCCATTTTCTGCCATTCTCTTCACTGCTCTGTGCCCTGGAAGGCTGACTCTATGGATGCAATCACCAAGGCTCTCCTGTCCTCTGGCTGTAGGCAGGATTCCATCTTTGAGAGGAATAGCAGGAAATAAGAGGTCACCAAGTAGGAGAGGTTGGTATCTTTATTTCCCTGGCTTCCTTCCTTCCAGGCTGTGTTTTGTGTTGGCTTCATTCTTTTATCTATAGTTGGAGCTTCTGTCAGGCAGCACCTCTCATAGCTCACAGCTCCGATTCTTGTCATGTTCCCCTAAAGCCATTCCTTCTCATTTCCCTGTAGTTCTTGGGAGATATTGACTTGCTACATTTGGTAGCCCCAAGGAGTTTCAGCCTGCCCTATTGGTTCCCTTAACCCTGTGGGTATTATTGCAGATAGTCCAATTATTATTCTCTTCAGTAAGACCTTTTTAAGTGTGTCATCTGTTTCCTGCCAGGAGCCTGGCTAATACAATAAGACAGACAAATAAATATATAATTAAAGTATGGCACAATAAATGTTTTCCTAGAGGCATACACCTGGTGCTATAGAAAAGGAGAAGGGCACATAATCCCAAGTATTTTGAATTTCTGTTAAATCTCTTTTTCATCTCTTGTTTATTGTTTTGCATTTTTTTCTTCTTTTTTTGTGAATCGGACAGAAATTCTAATTTTTCAAAGAAACGACTATTTGTTTACTAAATGTTTCTTTTTATATTTTCCATTTTGCTGATTTTTATTTGATTTTCTATATATATATATATATTTTTTGGGGGGGAGGGGAGGGTTGCTTTATTCCCTTTTAAAGGGATTTCAAGATTTAGTGTATTACTCCATACATTGGTAGCATTCAATATATTGTGAAATTATTTCTTTATATTTTCATTTTAAAATAGCCTGTCATTTTGTACTGCATTTCCTACCTTACCTGGGAGTAACCTAAGAGAGATTTTTAAATTCTACACTGCTGTTTATTATTTAGTTCCATTATCGCTACATACATTTAACATTATTTCATTGTATTCTGAGAATATGCTACATAGAATTTTTTATATTTACAAAGTAAATTTTTGCGTTTTCTGTATGTGATTAATTTCCGTGACATTTCTTTATTAATTAAACATAAAGTCTCTTTTATGGCCTGATCATGAAGTTGTCTCCATGTGGTAATGCTGCCTAGCCCAGTGAGGCTCTTTTTAAAAGACATTCCAGCTCCTGCTTCCCTTACCAGATGCCACCACTTAAAGGGACTTCCTTTTTTTTCAAACCAAGATCTGAACTACTAATCTGACTCAAACTTCAAACCATGTCCTGTTTTATTTTGTTTTTGTTTTCGATGTATGGGAGTGTTTGTTTGTTTGTTTGTACTCTCCTAACCACTGATCTTACTATAACTTTTTTCTATTATGTCTTTGACTGGCTTTTTGGAATTAATGAATGAATGCATCTTTTTTCCCTCTAACAACTTTATCTGCTCTTTTGACTCTTCAACTTTAGGCCACTTCAGGTAATGAGTCCTCTATTTGCATCTGCCCTCCAGCCTTGCAATGAACTCATGGACAAATGCCTTATTTTCTATGTTTGATTTTGTTTGTTCTTTGCCTCTCTATAGCAGAGGCGGCTAGTTGGTTTATCAAAAATGTCCCTACTCCCTCTTGTGTAAGTGTAAAATTGTTCCTAGAAGGTGGCTGCAAAACCAGGGACTAAATTTTCCAGCTGCTTTTGCATCTAGTCATGGTCATGTTCTCTCCAATGGAATGTGAGCTGATAATGTTTGTGTCACATCCAGGCTGGAGCCTCGGAAAAATAGTGGGGTTTTCCATTCTTTCTTTCTTTTTCTGATGGCCAGAAGCAGAGGACTCTAGGGTCCTGAGAATGGTGGAAATATAGAATGGAAGCAACTTGGTCTCTTAATTATTAGAGAAAAGAAAGTTACCCACAAACCAGGAACATCCATGTTCTACTATTCAACGACAACCTTTAAATGTGTCAAGTCACTGAAATTTGGGGTTTATTTTTATTATCAAAGCTAGCATCACCCTGATATTCTTTTTGAACTTAAATATTAAGATACCTAATTAAATTTAATGTGGTTCTTTCTTCTGATATTTCTGTTTTATTTTTAAATGTATGTTATTGCTTTGTAGTTTGGGACATAAAAATCAGAATATTAGATTCGTTAAGTTTTTATCATGGTTTCTTTTTTTAATGTTCTATTATTTTGGAGTGATATCTATTTTGTTTTATATTATTAGGAATCACTGTTTTACTGGCATTTGAATCAACTTTAATAGACCTTAAACCAGCTCTTAACCTTGGATAAATTTATGTCTTTTTATTTAAAGTAAGTTTTTTGTGGGTGATAAGATGTATTTTTCAAAAGTCATTCTGTCACTTTCCTTTTTAGAAGAGAATTCCATCCATATGCACTGTTCCTATAATGAATGAACATTCTGCCAGTGTGATTCAATGAAAGGAATATCGCATTTAGACTCCAGATCCATCCAGGCCCTAATACCACTATTCACTGGGTATGTTACCTTGGCTAAGTTCTCTACTCCCTTTGAATCTCAATTTTCTTACCTATTAAGTATAAACCAAGTATTACAGGATTGCTGTGAAAATTAAACAAAAATGTAAAACATCCCTGTTGAACTTTGTTGACAATTTGCTTTAGTTTTTCTAGAACTTAAAATATCTTGCTTTCCAAAAGAAATCTCAATTTGGTTGGATCCCTGTGATAGCTCTAACTCACTTAGTTTTGTTTTGTTTTGTTTTGTTTTTGCATAGATTTTGTCTCATGATTTTTCTTCTCTAGAGCATGAGGGGCAAGATCTGGAAGCAACTTTTAAATATTTTCTTTATTTTTCTTGGGCAGTTCAATCACGTCCTTCATCTTAGAGTGAAAATAACAGGTAACAGGATTTGAACCCAGATTTTATGGCTTAAATCCAGAGCTCTTTCTGGTGTGTTAGGATTGCTAGTAGAAAATGAGGTAATAATTTCCCTCCTCATCTCTTTATTACCACCACCATTAAAACAAAGCCACAAAACCAATGACCCATTATATAACAAAAAATTATGAAAGGTGTGGTAGGCTGTTTAAGGCCATTGAGGTTTTCTTGAATTCCAGGATTTTTTCCTCTTCAATTAACTGGGTGATCCCTAGATATAATAGCTTTCTGGATGATTAAGAGATTTGGAAACAACAATGCAAGATAAATCGTCTGGGACACAGCATTATAATGTCGCTGATTGATTATATAATGGTCCTAAGCCTGAATGCTGGTGGTACCAAACAATGCTTTGTTGTTCTCAGAAACTTTGAGAGAGCAACTATGGCATAACATCTTTCACTTCTCAGAGAAAACAGTTTTCAAAGAGCAATCCAATTGTGGGTTTAGGAAGAACGTTTTCTGGGGACAGAATGAATATCCAGTGTTGTGGTTTTGCAGTGAGATCCGTAATTGTATGTTCCAAAGGGAAGAGGTTCAAGCAGGACATCTTACAGGGAAATTTCAGCCCTCCTCTGTGGCTCATATATGAGCATGGGAGCTGAAAAGTAGACGTATGAAAAGATTAGAGCCAGGCCTAGACTTAAGGAAGACAATCACTTGCATGGTGTACTTTACTTTGAGGGGCATCAGGAAAGCCTCTCCTAACTATGTACTATAGCCTCCACCTCTGCTGATGTCGGCAACTTAACTTGAGCATTCTTGCATTAAGCATTGCCATCTTTAAAAACACTACTCACCTTGGTACCAGTACCGGTTAAGCTGCTAGCTCCTCTGTATGAATGTTTCTCAGATCCCTTTCTTTTCCTTTTGACCACAGAAACAGGGCTTTGATTGCCTTGGGAGGAAGGGTGGGTTGGGAATGCAGAAGGTGCTATTACCTTCCCAATTCACATTTGCTTCAGCCATACTGGGCCTGGTTCCCTTGGCATTGTTGGAAAGCTCTTCCACACATCATCTGCTCTGCAGAGGCTTCAGGGTCTGGCACTGCGGGTCTCAGCAGTAGCCCCAGAGGCCTTTTTTTGTGGCAGGGTTGACTCAAGATTCTCAGTGGTCCTTGTGTCTAGGAATGTCTGTCATGGTTCTAGCAGAGGTAAGTGGGAAGTGGCCCTCTGCTGGGGACATGGAGCTAAAGCTGTTCCTACTCAGGCTGGAGTTGCCTTTCCAGCACCTTTGCTGCTCATTTACAGAGGGAGTCCAACCCTGCTTTGGGGAAGGAGTCTTTTTTGGCCTTCCTGGAAAGAGCTGGCTTCTGAGGAGGGGAATGTGCCAGGAAATGGAAGACAAATGTTCAAATTCCAAAGAGGAAGGGTGGAGTTCAGAAGGAAATCACTGACTTATGCATATTATCTCATGTATATAAGGAAAAAAAATGTTACCTGACTCACAGTTGTTAAAAGGGAGAAAGGAAATGGAAACATACTGCGGGAGAGAAGTTTCTCTCTCCTAGCTCCTGAGGAATAAAGGCAGCTGGTCTGTGTGGGTTCCTTCCTGGTTTTTAAAGCTTGGGCCTTCTTAGGCTATTAGACTGCCAGGGAGGACCTGAGGTCAAATCATGAAGCAGGTAGATAGAGTTGAGCTTTCCTCTCCTCGCTTCTGTCTTCAGTTCCCATCTTGGATCCCTTTACCCTTTTCTTGTCATTTTCCTTGTACCATTTTTGGTTGAGTGTTTCTGAGGTCTCTCTAGTGTCTTAGGAGAAAGATCCTAAGGTCTCATTTGAAATTTAAGGGGTGATAAATTCAAGAGGCATCCTACTCAGGAGAATTACCTTTTAAAAGAGGATGGTGGAATTGGAGATGACCTATCTCACCACTAGTCCTGAATCTCTAATGGAGAAATTTTAGGATTAGGGAATATGGGTCTTAAGGTCCTTGGAAGGGTGGGGCCTGGTCTTGGGAGGCTTGAAGAGCAGCCCAAGAATTGCCATTCCTGAAAGAGGGAATGCTGAGTCATTCTGTAGCTTTCATTTTTATTGGGGAGAGAGACAAGTAAGGCAATGGCTCACTAGAACAGTTTCATATGGTGACAAGGGCTATCAC
>CM053505.1:82238022-82371963 GCA_028627145.1 Eidolon dupreanum | reverse complement strand
TGTCATATTGGAAAGTTGTGTGCATCTTAAAACATGTTAGCTGCTGGAGGTTTGGGGGAATTTTCCCATTGGTTAGTTCTTTAAATTGGTTCAGATTTCTTCAGTTCTGTTCAGTGAGTTGTTTCTGTCTAAGAGTCTCTGATTTTTATGTTGATGAATGAAACTTACCTCATTCATTCCTTGGTTTCATTAACCTTTAAAAATAGATTCAGGAATTCGAATTAGAAGGCAAGGGTGATATTTCTTTGATAGCAATTTGTTTACCCTTTAGTTATCTGACATAGTCAGGCAATGAAGAATTCATTTTATCTGGTGAAGGTTTGGGGATCCCTCTTTTTACAGTGAAATGGCTCTAGAGGAAATGTTTCCTTACATAGGAGTGAGGTCTGGGATCTCAGGAACATCACTCTTTACTGTGTCTCATCTCCTTTCCAAGCCCAGGTTTTTAACTTTGTATGTCAACCAGGGGTCAGCAAACTGTGGTCCAAGGGTCATATCTGGCATACCACCTGTGTTTGTACACCTGTTTTTTGAGCCAAGAATGGTTCTTACAT
The DNA here is from genome assembly GCA_028627145.1 of Eidolon dupreanum. Lineage (NCBI taxonomy): Eukaryota > Metazoa > Chordata > Mammalia > Chiroptera > Pteropodidae > Eidolon > Eidolon dupreanum. Next base: position 82,371,409 of record CM053505.1, on the reverse strand, counting down.
TTCTAAATGGTTGGGAAAAATCAATAGAATACTATTTTGTGACAATTATGTAAACTGAAAATGTCAGTGACCACAAATATAGTTTTATTGGAACACAGCCATGCTCATTCACTTGTATATTGTCTATGGCTACTTTTGCACCACAACAGTGCAGTTGATAAATTCTGAAAGAGCCTCTATGGACCTCAAACCTACTAGCTGGCTCTTTACCTGAAAAGTTTATTGGCCCCTGAGCTAGATCGTCAGCCTATCTCAGATTTAGGGAGAGGTTCATGAAGAACTAAAGTCCTGGCTACCTTTCAACTAGCAGAAAAAAACATAGGGGGGATTAGCAGCCCATGAAACCCCACCGTACACCTACCCCTACCCCACCACATATTCAAACCTTAAAAAGGTATAAGGCATAAATCACTAAACATCTAACTCCTTCATATTCCTTGGTGATCAGTTCTTTTGAAATACTCTGGCTTGAGTCTCAGAGGCAAGGGGAGGCACCTGTGACCTGTGGAGCCACCTGACTTTGTTCCCAGGCAAAGAAGAACCAAGGGGTCATACTTTTCTCAATGTAACTTTCTGAACTCATTTGTATTAGGCAGCCTCCAAGAACAGATCTGAGTCATTCTGACAGCTCCCATAGCCAAAGGACTTCTAGTTAGAGATAGTTATTTTGCTGACCAAATTTTCTCCTCCCAAAGCATATGTCTAAATCCCAAGTCATCCCTTCACTTGCGTGTAGGTATAAAAGCCCCATCCTTTCATGAAAAAAAAAAAAAAAACTTCAGAAAGAAACTTTCAGATATAGAAAAAGAAGGCAGAAAAACTGCTTCCAAGAACCTAAAAAGCGATGCATCTCAAAAGGTGGTGACAACTTCCTCTGAAGGCCAGAGTTCAGGGGAACAGCAGGTGATCGTAACTTATATACCTAGCACCTGCCCATAGTGGAGCTCTCTGCCTACTTCCCTCTCCTCTCAGCTACCTGTCTTGTATTTTCCCTTAATTCACCCTTTGGAATGGTTTGATCTGCTCTGCTTCTGGCCCTGTCTCTTTCCTCCTTTCTTCTCTCAGTTCATTTCCTTTCAGTGTGTCCTTTCTCTTCTTCCTGTGTCTCATCTCCCTCTCCCCCATCTCCTACCACTGATATGTTCATAATATAAAATGGAAGGAAATCTTTTAATGATTTGTAAATAGTATTTATGACTTCAACTCATAATTTTAAAAGCAGTTAAGTAAAAAATTTTCTATTTCTCAAACTGAACAAAATTGCTTTGTGATCATTGGTGTGCCTTGGTAACAGTGCTAATACCTACCAATAACTGAGCACTTACTAAGTGCTGGGAACTGTGTTAGGCACTTAAGATGTTATTAACTCATTTAATACAAGATGAAACAGGTACTGTTATTATCATTCTTATTTGAAAATGTGAGGAAATGGAGGGACAGATATTAAATGTCTTGTCTAAGGTCCTCCACCCTATAACTGGCAGAGAGGTTGAAACCCTGAAAGTCCAGTTATCAAGTCCATATCCTTAATCATGAAACTTAACTAATAGCCTGTTGTTATATGACCCTCAGCTGAGAGAAAGCACAAATGCTTTCTCATTTGTTACTCATGCTCCCCTGCAAGATTTCACTCTTTGGGCATGCACCTCTCCCAAAGATATAATGGCCTAGTTTTGTTTTCCAAGAAGTCTTTACAGGGGTGGAGAAGATCTGAAATCCTCCCACTGCCTCCTCACTCTAACTAAAAGGTGTCAATTTTATTCTTATATTGTACCTCTTCATGTTTACACTAACCCCAAGTAGAAGTCTCTCTCTCTCTCTCTCTCTCTCTCTCTCTCTCTCTCTCTCTCTCTCTCTCTCTCTTGCTTTACTTTTTCTATTTCACAGGGCACGAAAAAGGTGGGGTCATGGTCCTCTCCTGTAATTTCAAGACTATGATCCCACGACAATTGCTTGCCAACTACATTTGTTTTGAAGCCTGATGATGATGATGATGATGATGATGATGAAGATGAAGAGAATATCTGGAGAGAACAAATATTGCCCAAAAGTATGAATTTCCACATCAAACTATGTGGAAACATATTATGTGAGAAACTGCTTGGAAATAATAACTGTTAGTATTTACTGAGCACTTGCTATGTGCAAGACTCTGTTCTAAAGACTTTACATATTTTATTAAGCCTAGTTAAGATGCTTATGATAACTTTGTAAGGGAGATTGGGTTATGGATGAGGGAAACAAGGCCCAGTGAAGTTAAGGGACTTGATCAAAGTCATGCAGCTGGTAAGAGGTTGGACCCTGGTTGAAGCCCAGATCTGTCAGACCTTAAATCTTAGAAGGCAAACTTCTATATTGATGACCTTCAAATTATAGCATGTAAATAAGCAACTCTTGCTCACAGCCACCAATGGAACTGATCCCCCTCTACGTTTCCAGTGACTTATGTTTTTGCCAGCACAGACTCATGACCCCTCAGGGAGACTTCTTCTATTCTGGTCTTATAGGCCATCTGATTTAGAGGAGCTTGATATGCTTTCTCTGTAGAGAGTGAGTTACTTGTCTGGAGCTAACATTTTCTTAAATTATTTTCCTGCCTCTTTTTCTTGTTTTCTAAAGGTTATTAAAGTTACTTTTTCTCTGAGGATAATTTTGTCATTGTTTTTCCTTTTGAGAATTAATAAAAAGCTTTCTCTCCTGTTTTGAAGTTCTACTTGGCAATCTTTACTTTGGTTGTAATTAATGAAAGAATTTGTCAAATTATGAAAGTAAATATAAATATGAGGAAAATTTGAAAAAGAAGGCAAAGAAAAAAAGACAGGGGAATCCCATCACACTGGTACAACTGCTGTTATCAACTTGGCAGAAGAGCATAGAGGGGGAGCCCAGGCTCTTAAGTCAGACTGAGCATGTTTGGATTTCCAGCTTTGTATTTATTAGCTCTCTTAATTAACCTTTCTCATCTTCTACATGGGTTCTGATCATAATTTCCAATGTGTGTCTGTGGTGGGGAGGGGTTCCCCTCATCCCATTCAATTCTCTAGCACATTCTCAAAACACCAGCTGAGTGTCCTACAATTCTGACACTATCTACCCAGAGATAGCATCAGATATCTGGTTAAGGGTTCAGTCCTACAAGACTACCCCATCCACTTCACATGTCAATCACAAATCCAAGTTGTCACCTGTACTTCTGAGTGATCAGCTATAAATAGAAAGTTCCCATGAACTCTTCCTTGGGTTTGATTAATTTGCTAGAGTGGGCCACAGAACTCAGAGACACATTTTAAATTACTAGATTACCAGTTTATTATAAAAAGATATAACTCAAGAACAGCCCGACAGAAGAGATGCATAGGGCAGGTAATGAGGAAGGGGTGCAGAGCTTTATCACTCTCATCATTTAGGAAATTCCAATGGTTTTAGGAGCTCTATGCCAGAAACAAGGACAAAGACCAACTATATTTTTCTTATTATAAATCACAATGTCACACACCTTCATTTTCCATATCTATATAATGGGGATTACATAAAGTTAGTGTGAGGATCCAATGAAAATGTGTAAAATGCATATCTCTGCATCTTGCATACACAATAAGTATTTGTTGAATGAATAGTTTCTTTCCAATCTATTTCCTTAAGTAAATTCTAGATAATTCTAACAATATATGCTATTTCTTCTACTGTATTTCTTCACTGAACCTGTTTCCAGGGTGCTACTTAGTCTTCATGGCCATCATTTTTAATGACTGTATGAATGTCCATCAAATGAAAATCTATAATTTATTTAACTTCTTCCCTATTTGGTGGAAATTAGGTTGTTTTCAATTTTTATAATTAACATCAGTGAATGTATGTGTCTGTGTATGTAATTTATTATATTCTGATAAGGTACTAGTGGATTCCTTACACTGTGATTTTTTTTTTACTTCAACTTTGGTAGTGTTTCTTAATCTAATTAAACATATTTAAAACATTTAAAAATAACCAGAATGCTTTGTTTTTGTTTTGGGAAGGTCACAAAGTCATACTCAGAGATTCATTCTGTTTTTGCCAGTAATTTATCTAGCACAGGTTCCCTGTGGGAATTATAATAATTTGACAAGCTGATAGCATACAAGATAATATTTCTTAATATGCCAAATAAATGACATACTCCAAACAAATGACAGATTAATCACTATTATTCTAGGCAAAGGGAAGTGAAAGGAATAAAGTTCAATTTTAGAGGTGTACCTTTTATACAAGTTTGGTTTCTCAGGAGAGGTGGCTTAATCAACTGAGAGCTGACTTCCAGATGCCAGCACAAAAGGGAAGTCCCTTGTTGCTAAAGCAGGTTGCTAGGGTATGAAGATGCTGGTATTGGTGGACAGGTTAGGCTGTTCTGAGGGTTATCACTCCAGGGACTGTTGAAAGGTTTAGCACTACTGCCAACCAGAGCCCCTTGGCCATGGCATGAGCAAGTGTCTTCAGATCTTCGGAGAGCTGTTTGGGTCAGCAAAGTGTCACCTTGCCCAGAACTAAACTTTCGACTATCCCTCACAAACTCTCAGTATTTACAGTCTAAATGTCCTCTTACTGTGGTCATTTCTCTACATGTTCTTATTGATAAACCTTCAACAGGGCCCCTGAGCTGCTGGGCTGCTGACTGCTTATCAATGCCAACAGATGTAGAATGATGACATCCTGACACAACTTACTTCATACTTATACCAAAACAACTTTACTTCTAAAAACAACTTTTCTATGTTTTTGTTATAAAGAAGTGTATTAAAACAACTTTACTTATGTCATAAACAAGCAGATTTGAAATCAAACCAATATGCAACACAGAATAAAACACTCCTTTGGTCTCTGAGAGTTTTCCATATTGGGGGTGGGTGGGTGAAAATTTCCTCTGTACTCTTTGTTTTGGGCCCTGCAGCAGGTGGTTTCTGAACCATTCTCAGCACCAGAAAGTACTCATCAGATTAGGAGAAGAAAAGAGATCTCCCCAGCAGTTTAATGCTTGGTTTTAAGCTTCTCCATGTGGAAATCATTTACCTGATATGAAGGCAAGAAATTCTGAATGAAATAATTTTACTCTCATTATTGGTCCCTATCTTTGGGACATATTTTAAATTCCCTGATCTAATGGGATAGGCTGATGATTGACTTGGAAGGCTTCTTTTACTAAATGATTCAGAAAGAACAAGAGACTAGAATATCACTTCCATTAGATGCTGCTCTTCAATAGCCCTATGAGTTCACTCTCCTCCAGTCCCATAGCTACTACTTTGGCCCGAAGACTGGGCTAGGGGGAAGCCATTTAGGCACTTACCACTAATGCAAATTTAAGGGAGTGCCAAAACTCTCACATTTAAAGGCAGTATTTTTAACATGTAAATTAAGGAAAAATTTTTGCGATGAACAAAATATCATCGTGGCAGAGTAAGAGACATCACCAAATCTCTCCCCTTGAAACAAAAATAAGCTGAACATCTAAAACTCAACAAAAAACACCCAAACTCCACACCAGCACATCTAAGCATGAGAACTGTGCATAAGAGCTACCACAGGTCTGAACCCCAGGTGTTGGGCGGTGAACTGGGAGAAATAAAGAAGCTGCTTCTCACAGCCACAGGAGCTCCCTGTAGGAGGAAGGGGAAGGGAGAAGGTGTGGTGAGTTCCTTGAATTGCCCTGCCTGGGAGAGCTATGAGCCCCACGTGCCCAGTGGCAGGGTCCAGTCATCAGGACAGAAAATAGAGAAGCTGGATGACAGAGAAACAACAACTGATTTTCACTGGCTTGATTTTGTGGTTGCAAAATCAAGGCTGAGCTTCAGCCCACAACCCCCAACCTGGATGGTTCCTTCCCCATACTCTCTGAGACTCAACACTGCGGAGACCCAGGGAAGTCTGAGCAAACGCTACTGAAATTGTCGCTAACACTGACAGAGACTGAGGCTGAGAGTAGTGAGCACGATTACATATCTATAAGAAAAAAAAAGGCATTATTAAGGCTTTATATGAAGCAGGGATCCAAGAGGCTTAGACGCCACATACTGTAAACCAAAAGAAAAGTGCCTTCTTTACAACAGGTTAAAGAGAAACCTTTATATAATAAATCTTTCTGAAAAAAAAAGCTGAATACACTTCCATTAATACCCAGGTGGAGAAAAGGTCCACTAAACACTATGAGCAACCAAGGTGACAATGCATCTCAGAAAGAAAGAGAAAAAAATCTCCAGAAAATAAGCTTAATGACATAGAAATATGCAAGTTAATTTACAGAGAATTCAGGATGGTACTTCTGGAAAACTCAGTGAGTTCCAAACGAGAAATATCAACAAATTCAGGAATTGAAAATTAAAAAAAAAAACTAGATGAGAAGAGCAAGGAGATTGAAACCTTCAAAAATAACAGAATAAATCTTCTGGAGATAAAAAAAAAAAAAACATAGCAAGAGTTGAAAAATGAAATACCAAGCTTGGGAAATAGAGTCGAACAGATGGAGGAAAGGATCAGTGATATCGAAGACAGAAATCTAGAAATAAATCAAAAGGAAGAAGAGAGAAACTGAAGAATGAAAAATAATGAGAGAAATACAAAAACTAGTTAATATCATCAAGAGAGGTAACATAAGAATAATTGGCATTATCAAAGATGAGGTAAAGGAGTAGGGACTAGAAAGCATTTTCAGACAAATAGTTGACGAGAATTTCCCAAATTTAAAGAATGAGCTGGAGCTTGGAATTCAAAAAGTCAATAGAACACCCAATTATTTCAACCCAAAAAGGCCTTCACCAAGACACATTGTATTAAAATTATCAAAAATCAACAACAAAGACAGAATTCTCAGGGCAGTCAGGGAGAAGAAAATGGTATCTTATAAAGGAAAACCCATTAGATTGCCCTCATACTTCCCAGCACAAACCTTACAAGCCAGAAAGAACTGGAACCAAATATTTAAACTATCAAGTGAAAGGAACTACCAGCTTAGAATAATGTATCCAGCTAAGCTCTCCTTTAAATATGAAGGGAAAATAAAGACGTTTTCAGACATATAAAAGATGAGGGAATTCTCCACTACAAGGCCTGCACTACAGGAAATAATTAAAGGGGTCAGCTCACCTAAAACAAAATGACAAGATAAAAAACATAATTAGGAGTAAGGTGACTATCAGGCAGATAGAAGTAGAGGAGTGTGACCCTTACTAAGAAGAGGGCATTATTAGCTTAAAAAATAAGAAGAGATTTGCTATAGCAAGATAGTAATGAATGTTCAGCATACATACGGACAAAAATGAGACAACAATGACTGAAAAAGGGAGGATTCAAAGATCCAAATTCGCAAAGGGGAATGTAGATAAGGCACACACAGAAGAAAATGGATGACTGTATATGTATAACTATCCTTTACATATTTGTAATGGTAACCAGACACCAAAGATTCAGAGTTGAAATATATTACATAAAACAAAAAGAACCAGAGAGAAACCCCACAAAACCCAACCAAAATAAAGAAAACAGAAAAAACATGAACAAGGAAACAATGGAAACACTGAGCTACCAGAAGCAAAAGATAAAATGCCTAAAGAACATCTCATATTTTGATAATCATCCTAAATGTAAATGGACTGAATTCACCAATAAAAAGGCACAGAGTTGCAGAATAAATCAAGAAACAAAACCCAACCATATGCTGCCTCCAGGAGACACATCATAGCTCCAAAGACAAATATAGACTCAAAGTGAAAGGGTGGAAAATGATATTTCAAGCAAATGGCATTCAGAGAAAAGCGGAAGTAGCGGTGCTAATATCAAATGAAATAGACTTCAAAATAAAAAAGACACAGAAAGATACTGAGGAACACTTCATAACGATAAAGGGAATCATGCACCAAGAAGACATAACACTTATTAATATCTATGCTCCCAAATCAAGGAGCCTTGAGTTATATAAAGAAATTACTAACAGAATGAAAGGAAGACACACACCAAAACACTATCATAGTAGGGGACCTAAATACTCCACTGTTAGATATGGACAGATCATCCAAACAGAAAATCAATAAGGAAATAACATCCTTAAATAATACATTAGAGCAAGTGGACATAATTGATATTTACAGAGCCTTTCATCTCAAAAGAGCTGCTTATACATTCTTCTCTAGTGCACATGGAGTATTCTCAAGGATTGAAGAATATTCACAAACTGGGACACAGAGATAGCCTCAACAAACATAAGAGGGTTGAAATCATACCAACCGTATTCTCTGATCGTAATGCTTTGAAACTAGAGATCAACTGTAAAAAGAAAGCAGAAAGAACCACAAATACATGGAGAGTAAGCAACATGCTACTGAAGAATAACTGGGTCAGAGAAGAAATAAAAAGAGACATTAAAGATACATGGAAATGAATGATAATGATAGTACAACATATCAAAACTTTTGGAACAAGGAAAAAGTAGTCATAAGAGGAAAGTTCATATCATTACAGGCTTTTTTCAAAAAAACAAGAATGAGCCCAAATAAACAACCTAATGCTTCATCTTAAAAAACCAGGAAAGGAAGAACAAATGAGGCCTAAAGTAAGCAGAAAGAAAGAAATCATCAAAATTAGAGCAGAAATAAATGAAATTGAAAACAAAAAGCAATATAAAAAATAAATGCAACAAATTGCTGATTCTTTGAGAAGGTTAATAAAATGAACAAACTACTGGCTAGACTCATTAAAGAAAAAAGAAAAAGGACACAAATAAACAAAACCAGGAATGAAATAGGGGAAATTATGCCTGATATCATAGAAATACAAAGGATCATACAAGAATACCATGAAAAAGTATATAATACCAAATTTAATAACCTAAAAGAAATGAACCGGTACCTAGAACAATACAATCTTATTAGACTGAATCAAGAAGAACTGGAAAATCTAAATAGACCAATCACCAGTATGGAAATGGAAACAATCATCAAAAACCTACAAAAAAGTAAAAGTCCAGGACTATGTGGCTTCATCAAAGAATTCTACCAAATATTCAAAGAAGATTTATTACCTATTCTCCTCAAACACTCCAAGAAATCAAACAGGAAACACTACTTCCCAACTCATTTTATGAGGCTAATATTACTCTGATACCAAAACCTGGTAAAGATAATACACAAAAAAGAAAACTACAGACCAATATCTCTCATGAACACAGATGTAAAATCCTAAATAAGATACTAGTGAACCGAATTCAGCAACATATTAAAAAGATTATATGCACCAAGATCAAGTGGACTTCACTCAGGCATATAGGGGTGTTTTAACATATGCAAATCAATTAATATGATACACCGCATAAGCAAATTAAAAAAATATGAATCATATGATCATATCAATAGATGCAGAAAAAGCCTTTGACAAGATACAGCATCTATTTATAACGAAAATGCTTAACAAAATTGGCATAGAAGGAAAGTACCTTAACATAATAAAAGCCATCTATGACAAACCCTCAGCCAACATTATACTTAATGGTGAAACACTAAAACCAGGAACAAGACAAGGCTGTCCACTATTGCCACTGTTATTCAATATAACATTGGAGGTCCTAGTGAGTGCAATCAGACAAGAGAAAAATATAAAAGGCATCCAAATAGGAAATGAAGAAGTCAAACTGTCACTATTTGAGGATGACATGATTCTCTATATAGAAAACCCCAAAGACTCCACAAGAACACTACTAGAAACAATAAGCAAATACAGTAAAGTCTCTGGATACAAACCAATGTTCAAAAATCCGTAGCGTTCCTATACTCTAATAATAAAGAGTCAGAAAAAGAAGTGGAAAAAATAATTCCTTTTGCAATTGCAATGAAAAGAATAAAATACCTAGAAATAAATCTAATGAAATACATGAAGGAACTATATAATGAAAACTACAAGACACTATTAAAAGAAATAGAAGAAGATACAAAGAAATGGAAAGATATTCCATATTCTTGGATTGGAAAAATCAACATAGTTAAAATGACCTAATTACCTAAAACATTATACAAATTTAATCCCATTGGCATTTTTTAAAGAAATAGGACAAAAAACCATCAGATTTCTATGGAAGCACAAAAGATCCCGAATTGCCAAAGCCATTTTGAGAAAAAAGAACGAGGCTGGAGGCAATCACTCTGCCCAACTTCAAATTATACTACAAAGTGACGGTAATCAAAACGGCATGGTATTGGCAGCAAAACAGACACACGGACCAGTGGAAGAGAATCGAGAGTCCAGAAGTAAACCCATATTTGTATGGGCAAATAATTTTTGACAAAAAAAGCCAAAAACATCCAGTGTAGAAAAGAAAGCCTCTTAAATAAATGGTGCTGGGAAAACTGGAAAGCCACCTGCAAAAGAATGAAACTAGACTGTTGTCTATCATCACAGACCAAAATTAACTCAAAATAGATTAAGAACCTGAATATAATACCTGATTCAATGAAATGAATAGAAGAAAACATAGGAATGAAACTCAAGGACCTTGGACACAAAGAGGAGTTCATACATTTGACCTCAAAAGCGAGGGAAGTAAAAACTAAATAAATGAATGGGACTACATCAAATTGAAAAGCTTCTGCTCAGCAAAAGAAATCTTCAACAAAGTAAAGAGAAAACCATCCCAAAAGTAAAATATATTTGCGAACAATGCCTTTGATAAGTACCTAATATCCAAAATATACAAAGAACTCATACAACCGAACAACAACAACAACAAAATGATTCAATCAGAAAAATGGGCTGAGGACCTGAAAAGACACTTCTTCATAGAGGTCATACAAATGGCTATAAAATATTTGAAAAGATGCTCAACATCGCTAGCTATTAGGGAAATACAAATCAAAACCACAATGAGATACCTTCTCTCACCTTTAGAATAGCTATAATCAATAGGACAAATAATAACAAATGTTGGAGAGGATGCAGAGATAAAGGAACCCTCAGACACTGCTGGCAGGGCTGCAAATTGTTACAGCCACTATGGAAAACAGTATGGAGTTTCCTCAAAAAACTAAGAATTGATCTACCATATGATCTCTCTACTGGGTATTTACCCCAAAGACTTGAAAACTCATATCTGAAAAGATATTTGCACACTGATGTTCATAGCAGCATTATTTACAGTGGTCAGGACATGGAAGCAACTGAAGTGTCCTATGATAGATGATTGGCTAAAAAAGCTGTGGTACATATATACAATGGAATATTACTCAGCCATAAGAAGAGATGAAATACTGCCATTTGCAACATCATGGATGGACCTTGAGATAATCATGCTAAGCGAAATAAGCCAGACTGAAAAAGTTGAAAATCAGATGATATCACATATATAGGATATAAACCTAAAAGAACAAATGAGCAGGACAAACAGAGACTCATGGATATAGATTATAAACTAGTGTTTAGCAGAGTATAGGGGGTGGGGGAGGTGGGAGGAGGTAGATGGGGTAAATATGCGGAACAGAAAGAAATCAAACTATGGGAGTGTAAATATATATGTGCCTTACTGTTAAAGTGTCTAGCTGAAACTTACTGAATTTTGTTAACCAATGTCACCATATATACATAAATTTTAAGTCCAAAATCCAATAGTGCTGTTCCAAGCCTTATTGGGGTCAAGGCAAAAGTAAAAAGGAATGCCCCCATGTACACGTTTTTATGTAGTTTTTTAAGTTTAAATCCAGAAAAGTGAAGTTATAATAAATTCTGTTTTTCAGTGATTTTTCCAACTCCTTTAGTTTCAGTTTAAGATAATTTTCCCCTTTCCTTTGTCCGTCTTGACAAATTCATCCTGCAAACTAGGAAACATTACTTAATTAATATCTGTCCAGCACTGGGCTGGATAGAGGGGTTGCCTTGAAGGATGTCACAGTCTACTAGAACAGTTCAGACAATGCACTCCAGGGCTTCAGGAGAGGGAGGGTCTACAGCATGTTCTTTAACTAGAGGAGACTTCTTCGAAGAATGACAATGATAGTTTTATTGGAAATAGAATGTGCAAAAGCCTACAGTCTGAAAGAGGGGAACCCACTGTTAGGTGCATAGAATACGTGTAGAGGAAACTGGAAGGTGATGAGATAGGAAAGGTAGATGAGCTCAGAAATGAAGAATCTGGTAGAGTAGGTTAGGATGGACTCTGGAATCAGATAGCTCTAGCTTTAACTCTGCTCCACTACTCCTTTGCTGGGCAAATTATTTTGCCTCATTTTGCTTACTTGTAAAATGAAGGTGTGCTGGATATTCTCTGCCTGCTTCTTCAGATCCATTCCTCCACCCTTTTCTACCATGCTCTGTTACCAAGAGGTTTATCTTAATGGATTTCATTAACAGGTTCCCATCCCTTCTGGCTTCTGGTTGGATTGGGCCCATGGGAGGCACTAACCAGAGACTGAAGATCAGGAGGAGAGTGAGAGCATTGTATTTATTCACCTCACTTTCTTCTTGCCTCATTGCTGCAAGTTGGCTATGTCCCTCTCCCCATAGCTTCTTTTAGGCACAGATGTCTTGAGCTACCACTCTTTTGTTCCCCCAGACTAGGGGTGATAAGGGTTCCTACTTGAGGCTACCACCAGGGTGTTTCATAATCTTTTATTGGTCACCCTAATTCTGCTCATACTTTTGTAAACAATCTCTTCATTAAATTCTTTTTATTTACTGGTTCTGAATATGCTATCTTTTTTTCTGCCAGTACTTGGCACATAGTAAGTGTTCAATAAACTTTTACTATATTCCCTAGATTAAGCTTTCGATGGTGCTGTCTCCAGCTAGAAGTCTCCATCTTTTGCAAAGATCTTGGATGGGACTGCGTTAACCTACATGTCAGCAAAATAGAACAAAGGATTCTCAATTTGAAGTCAGCTGCTCTGCCAAGCTAATTTTCAGGAATGCCTCCCCCATCAGGCTGGTTCTGTGATGCCAGCCAGATATTTATTCTAGGTGATTTCTCCTGCCGTTGTCCCCTTGGACTCAGTGCATCACTTTGTCACCTGGTTCAGAGGCCTCAATGAGCAATGCATCAACATTCATTACAAGAGGCTGTGTTTCCTTTTTCATTTTTGTTTCTGTCTTTGGATTGGTCTAGATCAACTATTCACTGAATTCAGTCTATAAAATAAAGAACTTGGCGGAGGCTCCTTCTTCTCCAGTCACATACTGTGAGACCGAATGTGAGAGTGCAGCACTGTCAGGATCTCAACTGCAGGACCACTGGGCATTTTTTCAGAGACCTCCCTTGGATGGATTTTTATGTTGTGTCGATCAGTCAGTGGAGAGGAGTTTTATTTCTCAGAAAATTGTTGCAGGAAGCCATTATACATGGCCTTAGCAAAGAGATTATATTGGCCTCCTTTTCCTCCTAAAGCTGCTAGAAATCCTAATTCTTTCCCTTCTCTGGAGACTTCATTGTTGGTGTTAAAAAAAAGATGCTTTTTTTTGACAATGGTGCCTCTGATTTATCCTGTAAATTTACAAAGTCTACAAACACTACTCTGAGATGGCATACGTAAGTTCTTCTAGGCAATTTTACAGTTACCTATGAGGTGTGAACTTAACACCTACAGCACATTGATTCTGAGAGACTCATTGACGTGTCTGTTTTAGTGGCTTCTCATTAAAGCAGAGCACAACAACCTTAAAGTATTAGGAAAAGTGAGAAGAAAATAAAGGCACAGATAATCTAAGCTACAAACAAGGGAAAGGGTATGCAAATTTGACATAAACCAATCCATATCACTAAAATCTCCATTTAACTAGTGAAATCCAACTTTCAGATAAAATGCTTAGAGAATATGGTAGGTCCTGCCCTGGAAAAACCACACGCAACTTACTGCTATACCAACTTACGCAAATAGTCCAAAATTCCACATGGTGCTAATGCTGATGCGAAACTGGGGGAGGGACAGCTGCAGCCAGCCATGGAAACTGTATTTCTTCTTCCTTTTCTCTTCTGATAAAGGTGCAGAAGAGGACAAAGGCCCAAAGGAAGGGAAAGCAAGAGCAGAATGAATAAGCAAGTGCTGCATGGCTTCTGCACAGACACAGCCATATGTTTGTCCAAGTTACTTGGATAGAGGACAGACCTGTCCCAGTGAAACCATGGCTTTGTAATCATTGCCCCTGCCTACCTGTGAGGGTGTCTAGGTAGGCAGTGTTTGCATTGTTGCTCCATTGTTCCTATAGGATCTGGCCCTTCTGGTTGCTTGGGTGTCCAGGCTCTCCAATGGGACCTCCATTTCCTTGCCCAGAGACAAAACTAAGGCCTTGTTTTTTGGCCTGACATTTCTCTAACAACTGCAGTTCCTCCTTAGGTTCATTTGAAAAAAAAAAACAAACCCTTGATATCTACACACATGATTTGAAGTGCAGGCAAATTAGAAGTAAATTGTCCCCCTTAATTCTAGGGAAGGCACATTGCCTGAAAGTGTCAAGCTAATCTACAGCGTCATTAAAATTCTGCTTGAACCCATCACTTTCTCAGTATTGTTTCTAGGCAAGTCCCATTATTTGCTGTGTCACTATGTCATCCTTCCACTATTTGTTCACTTCCTGGAGTTGATGGACTTGGATTTCAGTAAGTGCTTCACTACCTCACAGTTTTGGAACCACAGCAAGTATTTCTTAACCTCTTTTATTTTTATTGTGATCTTAAACTACTCTACTGAAAAAAGACTCAAAACCTAATGTGCATTCAATTCTATTTGTGTCACTCCAAGTTCACTTATGATCTTTGCTGATGTACAGACTAGGTTCCTGCAAGACTGTAATCAATGTGTATACACTGTTTCACTTAACATTATTGTGTACACACATATCCATTGACCAACAAAGTCCACATACTTGTCATCTTTAATGGTCATAGAGAATTCCACTGTGGAAATGCATTACTTTAGAAGACATTTCATTTGCATGTTTTCTTATTTGTGGGTAGCACTTCAAAATGTGCTAGCTGTAAAGAGAACTCTGCTAAACTCTGGCCACAAATCAATAACAAAATACAACATGAATTAAATCACATTGGTACCTAACCTCATCAAGTTGAATTTAATTAGTATCTATTGTTACAGTGTAGTTTATTCCCTCCTGGGCAAGGCCCACAATGTTTCTAGGTTCCAGCCATTATTCAGACAGCTGAGTAGAGAAGACAGGATTTGAAAGAAACCTGAGCTGTTTGGGGCTGCACTTCTAAGTGAGTTTGACTTACATTCATCTTTGAGATGCCTGCACCCTGCTGGGTTCTTCAGCTTGGAGAAGAACCATAGGGAACGGGATCTACGTTTTTTTTTTCCTCCAAGTGTTCATGTCTTTCTAATTTCCTAGCTATTGTAGACTGACAAAGCTTTACTGACCTTAAGTGCTGGGAGATGACTGTGTCAAGCTGACAAGATTGCACAGCATTCCCTTTATTCATGTTGCTGCCGGTTAGTCTAAAGATTGTCAAGAACATTCTGCTACTTTAAGGGAGTGATTTTCATTTTCAAAATCTATTTGTTTCATATCCCTTGCCAGTTGGAGTTGGTACTGTGTTCATTTTCCCCCCAGTGAGGGGTATATATATAGTCTCCTGCTGAGGATAGACAAGTCCCCTGGAAATGATCATTTAAGGATATTTGAAACCTTTAGACTTACCTACCTGTTTCAGCAAAGTTCAACCTTGGGATATACTTCATATCTGTGACAATTTCTAGTGCAGTATAACATCTCTACCATCTTGAAATAGCCAGGAGTAAGACTTTATCATTTGCAAGGCAGGTTAGGGAGATGAGAGTGGCCACTGATGGGTTTGTTCAAAAGAAACTGCTTGCGGCCAGGGGCTTCACAGCGACTGAACACTTCACTTCAGAGCACTGGTAGAAATTGAGCAGAGAAGCCCCCTGTGCTAGGAATGGCTCCAAAGGATGCTCAGCCCCACAGTCATCTCAAGCAGCTGTCTTTATACTTGCTACGAGCAAGGAGCCAGGAGACCTAGTGAGGAAGGCTTGGTGTCCTGTCTCAAGATGAAACTTCTAACAGACTGTCAGCAGGATAAACAATTTTACCTGTAGGCTTTACCAAGTTCTTCAGGCTCATACATGATGGCCTCTTATAACAACTGGCTCACACAAGTTACCTGGCTAAGATTAGGGATGCATTCTATGGGCAGATTACAAAATTAAGTGAACTAGCCTATATGAAAACCAAGCTATGAACTTGGCCTACAGTTCTAAATTACAGTCTAAGCAGCTGAACTTATCGGTTACTGCTTACAAGCCATCCCTACTTCTGGGAAAACAATTCATGTGTACATCCTACTGATAACAGGATGTAATAAACCAGTACAGTGGGTAGTCCAGGAAACTGGTGTTTGCAAGTCTGAAGAGGCAGTACCTAGCGCAGTGGTCCTTTGGATATCCAGGAAGCTCTGTTTAGCACAAGAGCCTTGCATGAAGAAGGTTTCATCTTTTATTTGCTTATCGATTCATGAATTCATCTATTCAATGATTCAGTCATTTATTCATTTATCAAATATTTATTAAACAGCTTATGTGTGCCAGGTATTACATTAGACTTAGAGGCTGCAGAGATAAATAAGGCAGTTTCTATTGTGGAGGGCCTCACATGTATTAATACAACCACTGCTAATAATTATAATTGTTTATAATAATAATAATAATAATAATGATCATTATTAGGTATAGGGTGATAAATACTAAAAACCAAGGCATATAT
Source organism: Eidolon dupreanum (assembly GCA_028627145.1). Taxonomy (NCBI): domain Eukaryota; kingdom Metazoa; phylum Chordata; class Mammalia; order Chiroptera; family Pteropodidae; genus Eidolon; species Eidolon dupreanum. The sequence goes on along the minus strand of CM053505.1, from coordinate 82,354,681 downwards.
ATATATATATCATGGGATCACAGATAAAGTTACTACTTCAAATTGGGGCAAGAGTTGGTCATGGAGGATGTCATGTAGTTGGTGTTGAAGGTTATACAGGAGTTCACTAAACAGAGACTGGTAAGGATTCATCAGGTTCTTGAGATCAGACAATTTTTCATTTTAATGCAACAAGTGAAGAAAATTTTCATTATAAAAAGAAAATAGTTTCACATTTTTTCCTAATTTCATTTGTACTTGTGTTCATTTAGTCATTAATTCATTCAATATATTATTTTTTCCATTTTTATTGAGATATAATTGACTATAACATTGTATTAGTTTAAGAAGTACAAGATAATGATTTTATATATATATATATATATATATATATATATATATATATATATATATATATATATATATATATATATATTGCTAAATGATTACCACGATAAGTTTAATTAACATCCATCACCTCACATAGTTATAACTCTTTTTCTTATGATAATAATTTTTAAGATCTATTCTCTTAGCAACTTTAAAAAATATAATACAGTATTGTTAGCTATAGTCATCATGTTGTACATTACATCTCCAAAAGTTATTTATCTTATAACCAGAAGTTTGCTGTTTTCAACAGCCTTCATACAAATACCCCACCTCTTGAACCCTGCCTCTGGTAACAACCAATCTGATCTCTCTTTCTATAAATTTGCTTTTATTTTTAGATTTTCCATATAAGTGAGGTCACACAGTATTTGTCTTTCTCTGTCTGACTTATTTCACTTATTGTAATGTCCTCAAGGTCCATCCGTATTGCCACAAATGGCAGGATTTCCCTTTTCTTCCTGAAAAAAATGTTTAATGCTATACTCTACATTTCTGTGACTGTTTTGTAATTACTAATTCATAATTCTTCATCCCTTCAGCTTTTTCACCTATCTCCCAATCACCATCCCTTCTGGGTATCACAAGTTTGTTCTCTGTATCTGTGTGTCTATTTTCATTTAGTTTGTTTCTTTTCTTCCTTGGATTCTGTATATAAGTGAAATCATATGATATTTATCTTTATCGACATTTCACTTAGCATAATAACCTCTAAGTCCATCCATGTTGTTGCAAATGGTAAGATTTCATATTTTATGGCTGAGTAATATTTCACTGTATATACATACCATTACTTATTTATCCAATTGTCTATCAATGGGATCTTAGGTTGCTTCCATATCTTGGCTATTGTGAATAGAGCTGCCATGAACATAGGGGTGCATAGATCTTTACAAACTAGAGTTTTGATTTTATTTAGATAAATATCTAGAAATGCAATTGCTGGGTCAAAAGGTAGTTCTATTTTTAATTTTTTGAGGAATCTCCAAACCGTTTTCTGGAGTAGCTGTACCAATCTGCAATCCTACCAACAGTGTACAGGATTCTCTTTTCTCCATATCCTCACTAACATTTGCTTTTGATATATTGATGATACGTAATCTGGCAAGTGTGAGGTGGTATCTCATTGTGGTTTTAACTTTCATTTCTCTGAAGATTAGTGACCTTGAGCATCTTTTCATATGTCTATTTGCCATCTGTATGTCCTCTTTGGAGAAATACTCATTCAGGTCCTCTGCTCATTTATTAATTGGATTGTTTTTTTTTTGTTGTTGTTGAGTTGTATGAGTTCTTTATAAATTTTGGATATTAACCCCTTGTCAGATGTATTGTAGGTGAATATTTTCTCCCAAAAAATAGGTTGTCTTTTCATTTTGTGGATGATTTTCTTTGCTGCGCAAAAACTTTTTAGTTTTATATAGTCCTATTTGTTTATTTTTTCTTTTGTTTCCCTTGTTCTAGGAGATATATCAGAAAAAAATTACTAATAGCAATATCAGAGAGTTTACTGCCTATGTTTTCTTTGAAAAGTATTATGCTTTCAGGTCTTACATTTATTCTTTAATACATTTTGAGTTTATTTTTTATATGGTGTAAGAAGGTGATCCAGTTTCTTTTCCTTTTTTTGCATGTATCTGTCCATTTTTCTCAACACCATTTTTCGAAGAAACTGTCTTTACTCCATTGTATACCCTTGCCTTCTTTGTTATAGATTAAATTAGCATATAATGTGGATTTATTTCTGGGCTCTCTATTCTGTTCCATTGATTTATGTGTCTGTTTTTATGTCAGTATCATGCTGTTTTGTTTACCGTAGACTTGCAGTACTGTTTGACATTAGGTATTGTGATACCTCCAACATTGTTCTTTTTCAAGATTACTATTTGGGATCTTTTATGGTTCCATATAAATTTTTAGACTATTTGTTCTAGTTCTCAAAAAAAATGCCATTGGTATTTTGATGGGGATTGCATTGAATTTATAGATTACTTTGGGTATTAGGGCCATTTTAATGATGTTGATTCCTCTGACCCATGAGTATGGTATATTCTTCCATTTACTTGTATCTTCTTCAATTTCTTTTTTCAATGCCATAATTTTATGAGAACAAGACTTTTACTTCCTTGGTTAATTTGATTCCTAGGTATTTTACTGTTTTTGATGCAATTGTAAATGGGATTGTTTTCTTAATTTATTTCTGAAAGTTCATCATTGGTATATAAAAATGCAACTGACTTCCGAATATTAATTTTGTATCCTGCTACGTTACTGAATTCATTAATCAGTTCTAACAGTTTTTTGATGGAATATTTAGGGTTCTTTATATTTAGTATCATGTCATCTGCAAATAATGATGGCTCTAATTCTTCCTAGTGATTTAGATGTCTTTCATTTCTCTGTCTTGTCTGATTGCTGTAGCTAAGACTTCTAATACTGTCTTGCATAGAAGTGGTGAAAGTGGGCATCTATGTTTTGTTCCTGATCTTAAGGAAAATGCTTTTAGCCTTTCCTATTGAGTATGATGTTAGCTGTACGGTCTGTCATATGTGGCCTTTATTATGTTAAGGTGTGTTCCCTCTATTCCCACTTAGCTGAGAGTTTTTATAATAAGTGGATGCCAGTTTTTGTCAAACACTTTTTCTGCATTTATTCATATAATCATATGATTTTTACCTTTCATTTTGTTAATGTGGTGTATCACATTAATTGATTTGCAGATATTAAACCAATCTTGCATACCGGGGATAAATCCAACTTGATCATCGTGTATGATATTTTTAATATATAGTTCAATTTGGTTTGCTGTTATTCTGTTTAAGATTTTTACATCAATATTCATCAGGAATATTGGCCTATAGTTATTTTTCTTTGCACTGCCTTTGTCTGGTTTTGGAATCAGGGTAGTGGTGGCCTCATAAACAGAGTAAGCGAGGCTTCCTTCTTCTTGAATTTTTTGGAATAGTTTGAGAAAAATAGGTGTTAATTCTTTGAATGTTTGGTTAAATCACCTATGAAGCCATCTGGTCCAGGACTTTTGTTTTTTGGAAGTTTTTGATTACTGATTCGATTTTGTTGATGCTAATTCGTCTGTTCATATTTTCTGTTTCTTCTTGACTCAGTCCTGGGAAATTGTATGTTTCTAGTAATGTACCCATTTGGTCTAGATTGTCCAATTTGTCAGCATATAATTGCTTATAGTATTTTCTTATACTCCTTTGTATTTCTGTGGGGTCTGTAGTTACTTCTCTTTCATTTCGATTTTATTGATTTTGGGTCCTCTTTATTTTTTTTTCTTGATAAGTCTGGTTAAAGATTTATCAATTTTGTGTATCCTTTCAAAGAACCAGCTTTTGGTTTTATTGATCTTTTGTATTGTTTTTCTATACTGTTTCATTTATTTCCATTCTGATCTTTATTATTTCCTTCCTTCTCCTCTCTTTGTGTTTTGTTTGCTGTTCTTTTTCTAGTTTTTTTAAAAATGTTTATTTGATATTTTTCTTGATTTTGCTGTATTGCTATGAATTTCCCTCTTAAGACTGATTTCTCTGTCCAATAGATTTTGAATCTTTGTATTTTCACTTTCATTTGTTTCTAAGTATCTTTTGATTTCTTCTTTGATTTCACTGTTAACCCCTTCATTGTTTAGTAGCATGGTGTTTAACCTCAATGTGTTTGTGTATTTTCTAGTTTTTTTTTTTCTTGTAGTTGATTTCTAGACTTGTTTTGTGTCCCAACACTTGGTTGATTCTGGAAAATGTTCCATGTGTGCTTGAGAAGAATGTATATTCTGCTGGCTTGGAGTGAAACACTGAAAATGTCAATTAAATCCATGTAGTCTAATATGTCATTTAGCACCGTATTTAAGGCTGCTGTTCTTTCTTGTTGATTTTCTGTCTGGAAGATTTGTCCATTGGTGTCAATAGAATGTTAAAATCCCCTCCTATTATGAGTGTATTACTGTCAATCTCTCCCTTTATGTCAATCAATAGTTGACTTATATATGAATGTGCTCCTTTGTTGATTGCATATATATTTACTAGGGTTATGTCCTCTTGTTGTATTGATCCCTTTATCATTATATAATGTCCTTCTTTGTGTCTTATTATAGCCTATGTTTTAAAGTCTATTTTGTTTGATATAAGTATTGCTACCCTGGCTTTTTTTTTCATTTCCATTTACATGCAATATTTAATTACATCCCTTTACTTTCAGTCTGTGTGTTTCAGTTTGTTTGAAGTGGGTCTCATATGTATGGATCTTGTTTTCTCTCCATTTAGCTACACTATGTCTTTTGATTGCTCCATTTAATCCATTTACATTTAAAGTGATTATCAATGGCACATAGTTATTGCCATTTTATTATTTGTATTTATGTGTTTTTCCCCCTAATCTTTTTATGGAAGTCCATTTGACATTTCTTATAATTCTGGCTTGTTGGTGATGAATTTCTTCAACTTTTTCCTTTCTGGGAAGCTCTCTCACCTTCCATTTTAATCGATAGTCTTACTAGGTAGAGTAGTCTTGGTTATAGGTTCTTGTTTTTCATCTCTTTGAATATTTTGTGCCAATCTCTTCTGGCCTGCAAAATTTCTGCTGAGAAATCAACTGACAGTCTTATGGGAGCTTCCTTGTAAATAACTAACTGCTTTTCTCTTGCTTCTTTTAAAATTCATTCTTTGTCTTTAACCTTTGTCATTTTAATCACGATGTGTCTTGGTGTGGGTCTGTTTGGGTTTCTCTTGTATGGAACTCTCTACTTGGGCTTGCGTGTCTATTTCCTTCACTAGGTTAAGAAAGTTTTCAGTAATTATTTTTTCAACTACGTTCTCAATACCTTGCTCTCTCTCTTCTCCTTCTGGTATCCCTATGATGTGGATATTGTTACTACTTTTCATGTTGTCCCAGAGGTCTGTTAAATTAATATAATTGTTAACAATTCTTTTGTTGTTGTTGCTGTTCTGACTTGGTGCTTCTGTTACTTTGTCTTCCAGCTCACTGATTTAACCTTTTGTTTTGTCTGATCTAGTGTTGATTTTGTCTAGTGTATCCTTCATTTCAGTTATTGTATTCTTCATTTCTCACTGTTGTGGTTTCTCTGTCCCTGTTTATGCTTACTATCTCTCTGTTGAAGTCCTCCTTGAGATTATCTATTCTTGCCCTAAGTTCGTTGTGCATTTTTATTACCTGGTTTTCTAGGTTGCTTGCCGCCATTTTTAATTTATTTTTTCCTGGAGTTTTCTCCTGTTGTTTCATTTGCAGCATGTCTCTTTGCTTTCTCATTTTAGTTATCTCTCTGTGTTTGTTTCTATATGTTAGGAAGATTTGTTACATCTCCCAGCCTTGTCCAGGTGGCCTTATATAGTAGGTGTCCTGTGTGGCCCAGAGGTGCAGTCTCCCTGATCACCGGTGTCGAGGGCTCTGGGTGTGTTACTTGTATATGTTGTGTGTTTTCTTTTGTTGTAGCTAATCCTTGATTGCTATTAGCACATCAGTGGATGGAATTGACTTTTGGACTGACTGGCTGTAGGGACTGGCCATGCCTGCAGAGTATGAGGTGCCATGTGGGGACTGAACCTATGAAGTGGGATTCACCCCAGCACTCTCATGTACCTGTTGTTATCACCCTTTGAGTGTGCTGCTCATGGAGCTGGTCAGGCGGTGCTCTGTTGTGTTCTAAGGCCAGCCTCCAGTTGTGTTGGTTCTGGAGCCCCTTGGGATGGGCTCCTGTGTAAGTCTGGGTCAGCCACTGCCTTTCATTTTTCAGGGCCACCTGGTAGGAACTACAAAATGATCTGCAACTGGTTGCTGCCTTTGCTGGATCTTGAGGTAAGTTGGCGATACCACATTTCGAGCCGAGGTCAGTTATCCCCAGTACTGGCCCTGGGATGTCTCAGCAAAAGGACCAGTGCACCTCAAGCCCTGAGGTTGTCTGCCAGTTGTCCATATGTCTACAGCTATAAGAGCCTTTGTTTGGTAGGAGATTTGGGTGGGTAAGGACTCAAAGAGTCACCAGGGTAAAGTGTGCATATTTCACTCTGCCAATGCAGCAGAGTGAGCCAATTCCATAAGGTCAATGCAGATTACTGTCAGTGATGAGCCCACGGGCTCCTGAAAAAGTTACAAATCACAGCAAGGCCAGCTGCTTTCCACCTCGGTCTCACAGACCACAGTGATCTGACCAAGAGACACTACAGTTTGGGCTGGCATCAGTGGTCTGCCACAGAAAGTCTCCCCTATAATGTGTGGGCTACACTTCGGCAGTGTTTGCTGAGGGCTGCTGCCCATGCACAAAGAAGTGGTCCATGGAAGGTGCAAGATGGGGCTGGCTGCCTGGCAATGGGTCCACTTTGGGCAATTTGTGGGTTGGGTGAGACAGAGTCTCAGAGAGACACAGGCAGATCTCACTAGGCCAATTCAGCTTCAGGCTTGGCTGTGCAGGAGAAGGGTTCAACACAAGCAAAATGATGCCCATCTGCTGACTGTCCCCAAGAAGGGCTCAACAAAGGAGCAATAGCAGCTGTCCCTCTAAGCTATCATTCTCACGCCACACAACTGAGACCCTCTCCATATTTTTCTTTTGCCTTCCAAGCTGCCGACTCACTGCCGGAGCCCAGGGTGAGTATCTGAGAGTGAGTGAATCTGTGTGCTAGCCTTTTAAGTGAATGTCTAGGTTTTCAGGTTCCTCCCATCTCACCCAATGGCCAGAATCCTCATTAGTTTTCACAGTCAAATTTTGTGGAAATTCTTCTTTCTGAGACTGGAACTCTGGGCTGGGGAGGCCCTGTGTGGGGCTAGGGCCTCTTGTTCCTTTGAGGGCTTCTGCAGCCACACTCTTCCTCCTGGTGCTCAATTGCCATGCTCAGGTGCAGAACAAGCCCATTTCATATCTCTCTGCCTTTCCTACTGGTCTCAATGTGGCTTTTTCCTTATATCCTCAGATGTATGTGCTATGATCAGCTAGACTTCAGGTGGTTCTCTAATTTTCCTGTTTAATAATTTGTTTAATAATTTGGTTATAATTTTAATGCAATTGTGGAAAATTGTGAACCCTGCTTTTATGTAGCCCGCCATCTTAACTGGAAACTCCCACAATGAAACAAGCATAAATATTTGCCAGTGTAAACAATAAAACATATTTTCAAAAGAATTTTTTTGCAATAATTGAATTAAAACTTACTTTAAAAACTTTTCATGAAATTAAAAAAATAAATTTCCATGAAAGTCATTATTTTAGAATATTTTATTCCATAACTTAGTTTTTCCCTTTATATAACATGTCACGCTTCTGATTCCAACAATCTCTATATGACTCCTTCACCCTACATTTAGAAAAAGCTGTGTGTGAGATTATAGATGGCCTGATAAGGGTGAAAAGGGCATCACAGAAACATTGTCCCCAGGGAAAAGGCATAGAGGAGAGCACAAGTGGAATGACTTTCCAGGAAGTGAGCGTTGGAGTACCTCGTAGAGAAATACTTGCAGAAGAATCCTTGAAGCTGTTTCTGGACTTCTGGAAAATACTCGTGATGAAATTTTTAAATAAATAGGTCAATGAGTTGGACAATCACAAGATCCTATCCTTGTAGACTGTTACTGCTTAACATTTAATAACACTGAGTTTCAACATGCTTTTTAAAAAACAAAGGAATAAAAAAGAGTTCAAACATTTATGTATGACTATCCCTAAACACACTCTAGAGTTCACAGAACTGGCAGCTCTTCTCTGAGTATTTCTCCCAGTGGCCACTGAGTGGTAGTCCAGGTAAAATTACTACAAAGCACAGCCTTGCTGAGTATATATTTATTAAGTAGAACTAACATAATGCTGAGGGTGAAAACATTTTCTGCCCCTGGACTCTGCGGCTCTCTAAGGCATGCCTTGGACTCACTGGAGACAAAGGCTGGGTCATTTGTCAGTGGCCTACAATTAGTGAAAGCCACACATCTTTAATGTCCCATTTGGGGACTGTATGAGGGTATTACAAGCAGATATGTGTTTATGTATATATGTGTAGGTCATGAACATTAATCTGCTGGTGCTATTTGAATGGCACCTAGAGAGTTTCTTTTTTAGCTGCATAATGTGCTCTTTAAATAGAACTAAACCAATTTGGGACTACAGCCCTAGTCAGCAATTTGGTGTGATAGAAATGCAAGAGAGGGGGAAGAAATAGTGCTGCCAACATATAATAGTTGAGATGGAAATAGGGGCTGGGAGATGGCAGGGAGGGGGCTGAAATGGAAGCTACTAAAATATACTGTTATTTCTAGAAGTCTAAGCTGGCCCCGGTGTCCTATTAAAATTGCTATGTCCTAGTGCTTTATATCTTAATGCCAGTGAAATGCAAGCATTCCAAGAAGTTCAATCCTTGGCCCTTTGTTCTTCAAAAGGCTTTCCCTGGGAGCTCTTGTTCACTATTATAAGGAATGTTTTTCATTTCTGGCCTTATCCCACTGGTAGAAAATATCTCAACTGGCTGCTGCAGAAAAAAATCAACCAAAATAAGCCCTGTTATGGGCTGATTTCATATATTAAACTCTTAACTGCCAATACCTCATAATGTGACTGTATTTGGAGATGAGGTCTTTACAGTGGTAATTAAGCTAAAAAGAGTTCATTATGGTGGACCCTAATCCAATGTGATTAGTATCCTTATAGAAAATGGAGATTGGGACACAGACAAGTACAGAGGGAAGACAACATGAAGGTGGATGGATAAGATGACCATTGACAGGCCAAGGATAAAAGTCTCAGAAGAAACTAACCCTCATGACACATTGGTCTTAAACATCTAGCTTCCAGACTGTGAGAAAATTAATTTATGTTGTTTAAGCCACCTAGTCTGGATGGGGTAGAGTAGTGGCAGTGAGATTCTGGAGTGAGAGGCCAAAGCAACATGGAAGACAAGATCATTGGTGGAGAGGAGTTCAAGGAATTGAGGGGACAGAATGTGGGAAGGATCATCTCTGGGTATATTAAAACTACTAAGAATCATTACAGGTTTAGGGTTTTAGAGAGATTGTGATCCCAGAGCTAAAACTGAAATTATGCATATGTAGTTTGGGCTCTTTAGAAAAGACAGGACTCAACCAACACCAAACAAAACCATCTATAATTTCTGACAACGCTGCTTTCAAAGTCTGCCACATCCTCCATACTCACCACCTCTTGATTAAAGCCAAACCTGCTGGCTTTGCTTGTCTGATACATATAGCCTTAACTAACATATCTCTAACTCTCAAAGCATGTATTTTCACTAGAACATTTTTTTCCCTCTAAAATTTCCCAAAGCATCAATCCACCTTTCTAAAATAATTTAAATGCTGACTGGGCAAAATAGCAGAGATGACAGAAGCTTCGTTCATCCACTCTTATGATCACATCAGAGTTGTGATGAAACATGAAGCCAACAGCATGCAGAGTCACCAGGGTCTAGATGAACAGAAGCCGTATAATTGTGGAGGGAAATAAGAAATCACCCTGTAAGAGCTGGAGGTAGAAGAGAGTGAAGACGTGAGGCTTCCCAGTCCTAAGCAGCTGAGTGGGACAGAAGCTATGGCAGCTGCAGCTGGCCACTGCAGACTTCTCTTAAAGGAGCCATGGACTTTCACAGTGACAGACTTGCTCATTCTGAGCATCAGTGCTAGGTCGGCTGCTCAAGGGGCAGCAGGGACTTACAGAAGGACACCGAGTTGTTGGAGTGAGGGCCAGAGGTGAGGCTCTCTCCCCAGCAGAAGTGCTGGAGGTATCCACTGTTCCTCTGTTGAGCCCTCCACCCCCTCAATGTGTGGACACAGTGCTGACATAGCTGAGATGTCATTGAATTGGATAACAAAGGCTGCTCTGCCCAGAGGATTCTCTGAAACTTTGTCTCCCTCAACTTACAGATCTACCTAAGTTGTTTCATTGGCAAGTTTGTGCCACTTGCTGAGCAGGGCCAAGACTCACACTGGTGGCAGCTTACCTGGATTTCTGGTGTGGCCTCTTGAGGCAACTATAAGCATAACATCTGTGGATTGCTTGCTGAATCTTAACAGGAGAGACACAGGCTGGGGCTAAACTTGGTCTGCAGCTGAACCCTTCTCATAACTGTGCTGCTGGACTCCTGTTACACAAAACTCACTAAGAAGGCCAGGAGACTTAGGAGCTTTGCTTAATACATAGAAACAGACACAGAATGGCAGTCAAAATGGGAAGACAAAGAAGCAGAAACCATATGAGAGAAAAGAACAGAGATTAAGAATAAATGGAATCTAGGAATCAAACAGATGCAGAGTTCAAAACACTGGTTATAAAGATGCTCAATGAAATTAAGAGAAGTGTGGATGAACTCAGTGATAACTTTAACAAAAAGATATAAAACATAAAAATGGAAATGGAAATTATAAAAGGGAAACAATCAGAAATGAAGATCACATTATCTGAGATGAAGAGTATATCAGAAGGAATCAACAGAGTGGATGAAGAAGAGGATCAAACCACTGATATAGAGGATGGGGAAGCCAAGGACACACAATCAGAATGGCAAGAAAAAGGTAACCAAGAATATAATAATAATTTGAGAAGCCTATGGGACAAAATTAAGGGTAACAAAATTCATGTCACAGGGGTTCCTGACATGAAATTGAAAGAAATTGAAGAGCTATTTGAAGAAATAATAATGGAAAACTTCCCTAACCTGGTGAAGGAAATAGACATACAATCTCAGGAAGCTCAGAGAGTACACCAAAAATTAATCCAAAGAGGCCCACACCAAGACACATCATAATTAAAATGACAAAGTTTAAAGACAAAGAGAGACTCTTAAAAGTAGCAAGAGAAAAGAAATTAGTGTCTTACAAGGGAGCACCCATAGGACTGGCCGCTGATTTCTCACAAGAAACTTTGCAAGACAGAAGAGCTTGGCAAAAAATATTCAACGAGATGAAAACCCAGGATCTACAACCAAGAATACTTTACCCAGCAAAACTATCATTTAGACTCAAAGGATAGATAAAGAGCTTCCCAGCCAAAAATAAGCTAAAGGAATTCATCAACACCAAGCCAGTATTACAGGAAATGTTGAAGGGTCTTCTTAAAGAGGAAAAAAATATGTATCAAAAACATGAATATATTGTGATATCTATCAACAAGTACCTCAAATGGAAAAGAATTAGGTGCTCCAACCAAAAGAGAGGGAAGCTGAATGGATGAGAAAACAAGACCCCTAAATATGCTGCCTACAAGAGATTCACTTCAGATTAAAAGAGACACACAGACTGAAAGGAAGGGGATGGAAAAGATATTGCCTTGATGGACCTAGAGGGTATTGCGTGGAATAAAATTGGTTAGATAGCGAAAGACAAATATCACATGATTTCACGTACATGTGGAATCTAAAGAACAAAATAAACAAGAACAAAAGTAGAAATAAGCTCATAGATACAGAGAATATTTTAAGGGCTGCTAGATGGGAGGGTGGTTGGGGGGACAGTGTAAAAGGACAAAGGGATTAAAAAGTATAAATGGATAGTTATGAAATAGACATGGAGAGGTAAAGTGTAGCATAAGGAAAATAGTCAACAATGTTGTAATAAATATGTAAGGGGAAGAAGGGTACTAGATTTAGTGAGGTGATCACTTTATGAGTTATATAGATCTCTAATCACTGTTCTGTTCTACTGAAACTAATATATTATTATATACCAACTATAATTGAAAAAAACTCATTGAATTTTACAATGTAAACATAAGCAGCTAATTGTCTATTGTATTTCAATAAAGTTGGGATAAAACATCATTTAAATGTTTTTTTGAACACATTGTGCCTTTGGCATTCACAGACTTAACGATTGAGATCTTTACCTTTAGGAGAAATCCAAGATGCCCATACCATGTAGTGATTTGCAATTTTGCTGTGGCACAAATTTGAACTTCATTCACCATCTAGTTGATGTGCAGGGTGAGACAACGGTTTACCAACATTTGTTAAGTCTAGCTAGTCACCCAGATTCTGCAGCTCAGAACAGGAACTCTTATGAATTTCAAAACAGTTTTACTCCTTCTCCTCACCCCATATAAAATAAATGCCCCCAAAAGAAAGACAACTGCTAGTGCTGGCAATTTAAGTGAGCAGAAATGAAGGGACTCTAAGAAGGTGGTGATCCTTTTGCTGAACACAGCGGTTTTGTGAGGGAAATCACATAGCACAGTGATATGTGGGAATTTTAAGCACCTCCTGTGCAGCTGTACAGAAGACAAAAAAAGTCTGCGTGTTCTTTCTCAAATATTTATGCTCTGGAATAGGCAAAATATCTCCTCACATCCATAACCCCCTTTCACCCCTTACACTTATACACTTTGGAAATAAAGTACAATAAAAAAAAAACATTTTTATCTTGTGAAGTAAAAATTAAAACCACAAATAGTTGGATCTCTTCTACACCTTGTAACAGTAGGTTTACTCTCTTATGGAGATTAGAATAAAACTAGCAATTTTGGCATCTCATCAAGATTGTTAAAACAGAATTCTACCTGTTTAGGCAAAGCTCACAAAGGCCAGAGAAAGATTTAGGTCAGTTGGACAAGAACTTTAATTATCAGCAGTGAACATTTTAGGCTCCTAAAATGTTTTGTAAAAGCCCAGGCTGCCCACCCCATGTAACTACTCTATTATTGAAGTGATTTGGAGAAGATCTTCAGGGAGAATTTATCATTGGAATTGTCATTTTTTCCTAAACTTCTATCCTAAAAGACAAGATCATGAGCACAAAGCCAAGAATCTCATATATTTAGAATACTTTTTAAACCCTGAAACAAGGGAGAATGCATTAGTGTAAGTTTAATGTTCAGAGTTCTTCTGAGACAACATTTTAAAAGGAGGACAAAAATAGAATCTGCAAGACCATGTGACTCAGTAGACATGCAGTATAGGCCAATGTCTCACAAATGCCAAATCAAAGAGCTAAAAAGCTGGTTGTATCAGCATTACCTAAGGAACTTTTAAAAAAATCTAGACATACAGGCTCCACTATAAGAGATTCTGATTCAGGAGGTTTGGGGCAGAATTTAGGAGGATGTATTTTAAGTTTCCTCAGGTGATTCTGAAGCAAAGCCACATTTGGAAAATTCTAGGTAGGGGATTTGAGCAACAGATAGGGTAGTGGTCCCGAACCTTTTTGACACCAGGGACTGGTGCTCCTATGAGAATCTAATGCCTGATTATCTGAGATGGAGCTGAGGTGGTGATGCTAGTGCTGGGGAGCAGCTGCAAATATAGATGAAGCTTTGCTTGCTTGCCCACCACTCACATCCTGCTGTGCCACCCGGTTCCTAATAGGCCATGGACCGAGGGTTTGGGACCTGTGTTGTTGCAGATTTGAGGTACCAAGGTAAGGGATATGAAGCTCGGGCAGTTAGAAGAAAATGTGGGGAGTCATAGGCAACTGTGACATAGCTCTTTATTCCAGCAAGGCACAGACAGCCTCGCAGGGCAGCAGTACCCTTTTATACACAGATTAACCATAGTGACACACTGCCAGATTACAGAAGCCGACACATGTGAACCGGACCGTTTGACATATGGTTACATAAGGGGAGAAATGCTGATTCACTTTCACCCAGAAGCTGTTAAGCGTGTTGGGAGGGAGCCTGACTATAGCCATCTTTTTTGATCCTCACACTCCATCCCCTCAAGGTTCCTCCCTTACACCTACATAGTCTTGGCAGGTGATCACTGCAGGAGGCCAGAGCCCTGTACCCACATGCTACAACAACAATACAGGGAACAACAACATGCCACTAGGAGGCAGTCTCCACCTCCTAGGAGAGATAAGGTCCAACACTAGGTGGATGTTTGGCTTGCCCACCACTTTTGCAGGGGATCCCCAGTGAGTTTCTGGACTTTCTATATTTCTTGGGAGAGATATGCCAAGGCTTGCGAGATATTGTGTTGGTGGTCCAGGATATAAATACTACTTTTAGTGTGGAAAACAGCACAAGTGCCCCCTTGGGCAGCAGTTAAGATGTCCAAACCATATGTTTTTTTCTAATTTGATCTACTTCATCAGTTACCAGACTGAGGGCTTGATGAGTATAATTCAAGGCTTGAGCAGTATGTTCTGCCAAAGCTGTCACTTGCATTTCAACTACCACATCACCTGCCACAGGCAGGAAGAGGGCTAAGGGGTAATACCACCATGGGATCCATTTAGTGTGGATACGTTGTGAATAATATGCATCCTAATTTGTGAGGTACCATGAGAACGCCTGCCACACAGTTGCTGGCAAATATGGGCATCCCTAAGTATAGCAGCCTGTCCAATTTGAATGAATGTAGGGCCACTCATGGGCCCCACATACCCAAAGGCTTCCTGGGGGCAAAAATCATAGTTGGGTGAGTGCCAACATACTTTTGTCATTTCCACCAATGCGTGGAGGATGAGATAGTAGTTATGTTTTGGCATAAGGGAAGTGGCACCCACCCTAACAGTCGAGACCTCATGTTTCTTTCAATACAATGGGGCACATTCCCATTCACCTCCGCCCCTTCACCAGTCAGCTATGACCCCCCTTCATGTACTTAGTACCCCAGCAAAGGTTTCTCCAGCACATGCTAAGTTCTTCTTTGTGTATCCACTCGAGTACAGATAACTGTCCAGTTGAGTGACTGGGGTCTGCAGTGAGTCAGCCAATCCCATGCTGCTACATTAGCTGCATGTATATGCCAGGGCAATCCTGCAGAGGCGCTGACAGGAAATGCCATGCAGACCCAACAGTGTGAGACATTTGTAATTGTGGCATAGGTACATGCCCACTCAACCACGGTATTCATGTAAATCGGCCTAAGATCAGAAAGGGAGGACAATGGTACCAATACGGGTAAATCTTTTCCATCAGGCAAGATGCATGCTAGTGTCTTATTTTGTGATAAGATTGTTGCTGCCAAGGGGGCAGCCTAGCTGTTGGTACCATACTTGTTGCCCTTGTGGCATTGATCCCACCATGTCAACATGACACAGTATGGGAGAACACATGATACGCTACAGTGACAACACAAAGGTTCCCCTTAAGATGGTATGTTCTTCATTCGCCTCTCCTGTGGGATATCTCAATTATTTATGGTGGCCAGTGGGCCATTACCCAAGGAATGACCTGTAAGTTTATCTCTAGCCCCTTGCCCCATGGGGGTATTAGGCCTACCCACTGGCAATGCAGGACTTCTATTTTCCATGGCCAAGTCCATTGCACTATTTCTCCCTTTTTCAGACAAGTAGGGGCAAGTAAGAGTATGTTACCATTGAGTTCATGACCAGGTTTCAACAGAGTTTCAGTGGTAGTTACCTATCATTGGCTTAGAGCTGTGGCTCTATGTAAGAGCAGCTCTACTGGAGAGGGACTCCAGCTCGAGGTCACTTGTTCAGGCCCACAACATGTCCCA
The DNA here is from genome assembly GCA_028627145.1 of Eidolon dupreanum. Lineage (NCBI taxonomy): Eukaryota > Metazoa > Chordata > Mammalia > Chiroptera > Pteropodidae > Eidolon > Eidolon dupreanum. Next base: position 82,338,893 of record CM053505.1, on the reverse strand, counting down.
TGAGTGAGATACCCACCCTCACACTCCTGGGGGATTGATGGTTACTCATAGGTGCTGTTTCAATAGCCTATTTGTACTGCTCAATCATGCTTGCTGCCTGGGGATTATAAAGGGTATGCAATTTCTACTGAATGTCCATTTGCTTGGCCCATGTTTGGACCTCATGCCCAGTAAAATGAGTCCCTTGGTCACTTTCTACTACTAATGATCTACCATAAAAGGCACATAAGCGTTTGAGAGCTTGGATAGTGTATTTTTGGTCTGTGGCCGCATGAAGCCATGCAAACAATAACCCCATGGCCGTGTCTACTGCCCTAAGGGCATAAGATGTCCCGTAAGTTTTTGGAAGCGGTCTGATGCAATCTATCTGCCACATGGTTAATGGGACCCTTCTCCTTGTTCCTTGTGCATGCTTCTGCTTCCTGCAGCGAGGATGCGGTATATCCTAGCTGCATACCAGACACTTGGCACAGGCATCTGTGACATCTTCCCACTTCAGGGGATGGCTCCATTGTTGTTTTATTGTCCACATAGTTTTGGCACCCATGTGCTGTAATCGTCTATAGAGCTAGTGTGCCACATCAGTGACAGGAGCCTTCTCTAGCTATCGCACACGTGAGAGTGCCTCTGCTTCATCATTTCCTGGAGTTGCTAAGGGGACATGACCCATAACATGATAAACAGTTACGTCCTTTTCTTGTCCTGTCTCTGAAAGGTCTTGCCACATGACATGTCCCCATAAGGGCCTGTGGCCCATCAGCCAATTTTGCCATTTCCATGTAGGCAGCCACAATGTTAAGCCTTTGAATACCGCCCAACTGTTAGTACAAATAGTCAGTGGGCCATCTTCATGGGTTGCAACCATCCATAGAGCGCATAGTTCAATCCATTGGCTGCTTTGGCCTGTACCTGTATCATATCAAATGTGGTCAATAGCTGGCCGCACCCCTGTGGCTACCCACTTTATTCCCTGCCCCCTACTGGACCCATCTGTGTACCACACATCAGCGGGTATGGATGGCTTTCCTTCTTTGCAGGGGGACACTTCTAAATCTGTAGGAACTTCAGCATCCAGTATATTTTCAGTGATAAATTCAACTGGGCCTAAAACCGTCTTTAATTCCATGGCCAGAGGGTTAGCAGCTATGGTACTCCATTGTTCCAGATAGGCACCCCATTTTGTCAGGGTAGGCATTTGGGCCACCCCTGTTTTGGGGGCCTGTATCCATGTGTGCAACCTACCTCATATAGGGTAATTAGTGCGCACCTGCACTTCAGCCATGCCAATGACTGCCTCAGTGGCCTGCAAGGCTGCATATACAGCTGCTAATTGTTTCTCTATTAGGGAGTACCGGCTCTCTGCACCTTTCCATACCTGAGATGAAAAACCGCCCAGGGTCCTAGTTCATTCCAAATGTTGCTATAGGCTCCAGCCATATCCTTCTGCTGCTACGTGCATGTCCAATTCAAAGGGTTTACCTGGATCTGTTACCTGTAGGGCCTGGGCTTGTTGTACTGCCCACTTGGTGGCAGTAAATGCTTTCTCTACTGTTTCATTCCAGTCCCAAGTAGCCCCCTTTTGAATCAGACTACACAATGGCTGTGCTGGCTGTGCTAGGTGGGGCACAAACACTCTCCAGTACCCCAAAAGGCCTACATAACTCTGCAATTCTTTAGCTGTAGTGGGTTGTGAATATGCTTGTATCTTATTAATTATAGCATTAAGGATAACTTTCGTCTTATCCAACCAGACAACACCCAAGAATTTGACAGATAAGCCAGGTCCCTGAACCTCAGTTGCATTTACTGCCCAGCCACATGTTTTCAGGTGCTGCAAGAGCACCGACGCCACTTGCTCTAGATTTGTAAAGGAAGCAGAGGTTAACATGATATCATCAATATAATGAAACAATTCCACCATTGCCAGTCGGGTCCAGGTTGTCAAATCCTGGGCTACCAACCCATGGCAAATTGTTGGGCTATGTAAGCAGCCTTGGGAAAGTACAACAAAAGTCCATTGTCTTCCTTCCCACATGAAGGCAAACTGATCTTGACTTTCAAGAGCTAAATATGTGGAGAAAAATATGTTAGCCAAATCCAAGACATAGTGGCACATTCCCAGCCTTGCAGTCAGTTGATCCATTAGATCATATATGGATGGTACTGCTGCATGCAGTGGAGGAGTTACTTTATTCAATTCCTGATAGTCCACAGTCATTCTCCATGAGCCATCAGGTTTCTTCACTGGCCACACAGGGGCATTATAAGGACTATAAGTGGGGTGCACAATCTGAAATTGCTTTCTCCAATTCTTGAATTATAGCCCTGATTTCATCATGTCTATCAGGCAAGCAATACTGCTTAATATTGACAATGTGCCTTGGTTCTGGCACTTTGTGTGGCAAGTGATGAGTATGTCGCTGCACTGCAGTCTTCACCACCCAGACTCCTAAATGAAATTCACTTGCAGAGGTCTTCAGATTGAATCCTTGCAGCACATCTACCCCTAGGATATATTCTGGCACCAGAGAAACATACACTTTATATGGACATGGGGACAAACGCCTTATTCCTCGAGGCAAAATCACAGCTTTGGTCTTAATAGTCTTACTCCCATAGCCATCTCTAGAGGTGGCTGGTCCAGGGAATCTTTCTGGATTTCCATAGATGAGACTGCAGTCAACTCTGGTATCCACCAATGCTAGGACTCTTTGCACATTGTGTTGGAACCAGTGGATTGCCAATTCCATGTGCAGCCTCTGGTCCCCACTTATCCCCTCCAAACAGGCGCCTCAGCCTTTTCTCTAATCATATAGGGTCAACAGAGAGTCCTAGGGTTTCAAGAAGCCCTTCAAAACCACTAGCCTAGCTTTTTCAGTGGGGAGTTTCTGTCTAAGCCTAAATTGTTCAGATTTTAATTCCCTCCATAATTCTAATAACAGTGTATTAGGCTGGCAGTCTATCTTGTCTTGATCAACTCCTGCAGCTAACAAATCAGTCCACGTTTGCATTCTGGTAACCCGAACAGGACCCTGCATAGGGCCTTTCTTTTCTTTTCAGCCCTTGGGGGTCTAGGCATTACCGCACAGACACTTCTGCCCCCTGCCTCACGCCGTCTTCCTTCTACATCCCCCAGAGTAGCCATTGCTGTAGTCACTTCATGTATACATCTCCCCACATAAGGGACCAAGATAGCAATCAATAAGCCAAAATTGGTAGAGGGGGCAGTCTCTAACACTAGGTCCCACATGCCAGTTATAAACTGTTCATCATCCAGTCCCCATGTATTCAAATTTAACATGGCTTGTCACATGCGCAGTTCATGAATAATCTGCACTAATTCAGCATATGTCTGCCATTTACTCACATTATCTGGGAGTTCTCTGGCGCCATCCCAAACTGTCTGCAGAGCAGCAGTAATACATTCCATCAGGGAATGGTTCCTCTTACCTTGAGCTAAGCGGCGACTGTTCTGCAGATGCTGCCATAATGTGGGCTGTGTGGTTATGGATGCCAATTTCTCCATTTTGTCAGGGGAACATACAACACTGTTGTCCCCCTCATCCCAAAGTCACAGCAACCAGGTCGGCAATGGTTCACCAGGTCGCTGCCAACATTATTTCCCCAAATCCCACAATTCCGTGGGTGAATTCCATTACCATGTGGTGAATTCCATTACCATGGGGCCACCAGCTTGTATCCCACCTGGACTCAGAGGATTTTCATTCTTTACCTTCTGGTGTACTGTGGGCCATACTTGTGGGTGCACTTCTTCCGGGATGTCTTCCCCTACAGCTGGTAGACTTTTTTGAAGCTCGGCTTCTAATTGTTGCACCCTTGTATCCAAGGCATCTGCCTTTTGCAAAGCTCCTGTACCTGTGCGGCCTCTGCTGGAGCTTTGTTCATATTCTGCTTCAAAACTGTTAAGAGCACCTACCCCACTCAGCCGGCTGTGGCCTGTGCTTTATCTGGCAGCTGCTCCTCCAGAGAGCGGAGTGCCTTCTCAGTACTTATTGAGGACCCCAACTGCCTCCCAAGGCTCAGGTGGAGTCCAAGTCATCTATACCACCACCACGGGATACCACATACTCTGTGGGGGCTACATGTCCCTCCTGTCCTCTGGTTGGGCAGATGGTTCCCTTACCTGGGAATCTTACCTGTGACTACGCCAAGTGTGTTGTTGCAGATTCGCAGTTTCAAGATAAGGAGTACGAGGCTCAGGCAGTTGGAAGAAAATACAGGGAGCAGTAGGCAACTGCGACATAGCTTTTTATTCCAGCAAGGGCACAGCCAGCCTCACAGGGCAGTAGCATCCTTTTATACATAGGTTAACAATAGAGGCACGCTGTCAGATTACAGAAGCCTGTACATGTGTACTGGGCAGTTTGACACATGGTTATATAAGGGGAGAAGTGCTAAGTCACTTCTACCCAGAAGCTGCTAATGGTGTCGGGAGGGAGCCTGACTGCAGCCATCTTTCTCTCTCCTCACAGGACCTCTGAGATGGGGGATTTGGACTGCAGCCTAACAGACCAAAGTGTGGTCTATAGAGCAGCAGCATTAGTATCACCTAGAAGCTTTTAAAGAACACACAATCTCAAGCCTCACCTCAGACCTGCTGAATCTGAATCTACATTTTCGAAAGATTGCCAGATGATTCTATACACCTTAAAGTTTGAGAAGCAGGTTGTAACATGATCTTTGAGGTCTTTTCTAACCCAAAGAACCAGAATTCCATGATCTCTTCTTGCTGCATCTGCTGTGTTATTTAATGATAATTAACTAGAAACTATGTTACTGAAAAAATGTGTGAACCTAAGGCTATGGTTCAACTTTCAGATATAAGCATCAAAAGAAGACGTCAGGAGTGCTAGCCTTGCTCTAACTTGCAATTTAAGACCTAGAGTTCTATTCTGGGAATGGGGTCAACCACAACTTCCTACAACAGTGGTTCCCAAACTTTAGCCTGCATCAGAATTACCCCAAGGGCTTACTGAAAATACAAATTGCTGGGCTCTACCTGCAGAGTTAGCAATTCAGTAGCTCTTGGGAGGGGTGATAGAATTCACATTTCTAACTTGTTTCCCAGCTAATGCTGGTGCTGCTGGTCTGGGATCACACTTTTGGAACGATCTGATTAAAAGTTTTCAGTCCATCGGAGAACTTCATCAGATCAGTAACCTCATCAAGGTTGAGAATGGCCTGGCTGCAATTTAACTTTCTTGCCAGAAAAATTGCTGCTGTTTCCAGTACAGTATGCAGCCTGGCCTCACTTTCCTACTAAGATTCAGGATGACCTACTCGCTAGTGATTGTGTTAGAAAGATGTGAAGGGCTTAATGTGTCAGCCTGGGATTTGCTGAGTCCTACTTCATGAATGGGACCTGTTGTGGCTTTGCCCAGATCAATTGTAGTATTCAAGATGATCACACCACTTCTGGCCATGTTTTTGTGTTTTTTATGTATAAAGCATTCCAAAAGGTAGTTATTCAATTGAATATGCTGATAATCACAGATAAACTTGGCCTTTATTACATATTACCCTGCTGAAAGCCACACAACCACAAGTGTCCCTGTTTTTTTTTTAATCTGTAGTTTCAGGACCCTTAGATTTCTTCTATAATTGTCTGAATTCTGAAATAAAACTTACCTTTTGGAAGAAAGCTGCCCTTCTGTGACTCTTCTTGTAAAAGTAGGTCAATCTCTAGGAGCATCTCTCCACAATGTGATTTAAAATTTTTGAATTTTCTGAGCATATCTCTCTCCCAATGTCTTACTGAAGTGAATAGTTCATCTGAACATTTTTCTGCCTTCCTGTACTAGAAGCTTGTGGTGATGTCACTCTGCTCCTGATGGTTCTAATCAAACCTTTCAGTGTGTGCCTGGGCAAATAACTTTGCCAATTGGTCTTTGAATGGGTCAGGTTTATAAAAGATTGGTGTATGTCATTATATATGAAGTTGATCATCTAATGATTGTAAAAGCACAGAGTTTTGTAACAGGGTAAGTGAAGGAGCTTACTCTGACAAGGACCTTGTTTTCATTAAAGGTATAACAATTATCTTTTTCTGTTTAAGAAACTACCTCCAAATAAGTGATTTAATACAATTTAGCACAAAATTCCCTGGGTTGGCAATTTGGGAAGAGCTCAGTTAGTGGTTTACCTAGACTTGGCTAGGTTTTCTCTTAGAATTGTGATCATCTGCTGGGTCAGCTGCAGGATGGATGGTCTAAGATGATTTGGCTCAACTAGAATGGCATGTCTCTTCTATGGTCTCTCATTCTCCAGCACACTAATCTGGGCTTGGTCACATGGCAACTGGACAGGTTCCAAGAAAAAAGTACAGGATTTCTTGAGGCCTACACTCTGAACTTATATGGTCTCACTTATATCACATTATATTGGCCAAAGCAAGGCACAAGGCCAACCCAGATTCAAGGGAGTATAATATAGGCTCTACCTCTTGTGGGAGGAACTGAAGTCATATTCCAAAAAGCCTGAATGAAGGAGGAAAGAAGAATTTGCAAGTGTTGTGGGATTCTTGAATGGAGAGATGGGACAGCAAGACTACAAGCAGGAAGCAGCACTTATTGATGCCGGCACTGCCTCAGCAAATTCCTATCCAGAGGCTGAGCCGCGATTATAACATAACAGGCAGTTTTATACAGTCTTTTTATTCCTACACAGCTACAGAGAGAAGGAAAAACATTAATTGGTTGACAAGCCATGAAACAACAGATGTGAGTTGCAGAGTCCTTGAGATGGAGGAGAGGGCAGTCAGGAAAGGACTCCTTTGAGTAGGAAATGGCCAGGCAGGATCAGGCTGCCACACAAGCACCTGCAAAAAGCCATCTCAAGGCCCTAGAAGATGTTGGTCTCTTCCTGGAACTTTCTTCTCTTCACTCTTCCCAAGGCTGGCCCTTCTCGTCTTTCAGATTTCACCTTAATTATCACCTTTTTTGAAAGGTCTTCTTACCAGTCTGTTCTGTTATTCTTTATCTAAAATCTCTGTTTTTCTTCTTTCAAACCTAACTTATGGAAACAGAGATCAGAGAGGAAATGATTTATCTCATTTTGTAATTGTATTATTTATGTATATATTGATTTCTCTTGATTACACTACTAGAACAAAAGTTCCATAAAGTCAGGGAACAAGTTTGTCTTTTTTACCATTGTATCAATAGTATTTATCCTAGTGCTTGACATTTAGTAGGCTTTCAATAAATATATGTCCAAAGAATGAATTGAAAGAGAGTGGTGATATAATCTGTGTAATTGAGAAAAGATTGAACATTTCAGAAGCAGGTAGAAGGGCTGACCTGGCCATTGTGATAAGAAGAACATAGAAAAGAATCAAGAGAGTTCAATAAAATGGTCCAGTGAGCTCTCACCGCCTACATGATATCCTTAAAAGGATCCTGAAAAAGTAATTTTTCCCCAAGCTTGTCCTTCATACCTGAGCTGAGGTTAAAGCATGTTGAGGCTTGGAAAGAACCTTGGAACCTCAGATGACTTATTTCCAGTAAAGAATCAGGGCATGTGGTTTACCAAAGGATCATGTTTCTAATTTATGATTGTGTTAAAAAAAAAAAAGAGCACTAGATATAATAGAAATAGAAATTTTGTTTAACAAATTACTATCACCAGAGGAATAAAATGATGAGAAATAAGAACTTTTTTTTTAAGAAAAAAGGCATAAATGGGTGCCATGCTTCAGAGCTACCTAGAATATGGAATTTCAGAATCAGAGTATCAATCCTTTAAGTCTTAAGGTTTTTCAAAGTAAAGCCACTGAAGATGTACACTTTTCCTAATTACTAGTTCTGTTTCCAGCCTTTCTTTGCTGGCTGTAGGGGAACGCTTCTTATTTAGGCTAATTTTGCTCCCCAGGGGTTTTGACAATATCTACACAGATTTTGGTTTGTCACAATTGGGAGAACGCTACTAGAAAATGGCAGGGTAGAAGCCAGAGGTACTGCTAGACATCCTATGATGCACAAGAGACCACCTGCAAGAAGTATTAACTATTTCCTTTATTGCAGTATTATTTACAATCCATCGACAGATGAATAGATAAAGAAAATGTGGTATATATATATGATGGAATATTACTGAGCCATAATAAAGAAGGAAATCCTGCCATTTGCAATAACATGGATGGAACTTGAAGGCATTATGCTAAGTGAAATAAGTCAAATAGCGAAAGACAAATACTATATGATCTCATTTATATGTAAAATCTTTAAAAACCTAACTTATGGAAACAGAGATCAGAGAGGAAATGATTTTTTGTCCAAGTACTCCCAGAAAAAATATCTCCCAAATTCAAAGCCATTATGTTCATCATTTTATCTCAGTGGGGGCTGGGCTAGGTTTCAAGAGGGCCGGAACAAGGGCGAAGTAAGTGAAGGCAAGTCTTGCAAGAGCAGAGTCAGATCCTGTATTTAATTAAATTTTTAACATTTTGTTCATCATGGTTTTTTTTTTTTACTTTAATTTTGAAATTATAGAAATATTACATTCAAACAATATTTATCTTGCTTGCTGAGGTTTTGGTATCCCCTCAAATTTTGTGCCTGAGGTAAATGCCTGACTTTCCCCACTCTCCTCTCTGTCCTGTTTTAATCCTTTGTGTTATTGAACTTTAGTCACCTCCTGATCAATGCCACAATAGCTTTAGTGTTGATTCTGAACTCACTTCCAGACATTATATTCTAGATAAATTATCAAATAAGAGAAAGTGGTGGCAAGAACAAAGTTCTGTTAGCCTGTAGCACTCAGTTATATGAAGAGGGCCAATGTCAGTGTGATTAAAAGGTGTCTGAACACTGTTTTCTGCAGATAGCTTCTATATCCAGTGCTCATCAATAGAAAAGGTTCTGTTACTTAATCTTGTGAATGGGTCCAAGACTAGTGTTCACACTTAACTAATATTAATACTTAGCATTTGGGCTTTTATAAAGTTCTGTTCTCCTACCATTAAAATAATTATTCTCTCTCTCTCTCTCTCTCTCTCTCTCTCTCTCTCTCTCTCTCTCTCTCTCCTTCTATCATCTATCTCTATTTTTTTGCCTTGGAGAGCCAGAGGCCTTCCTAGAGAAAGTCTCCAGTCTCTCATTTTACAGATATGGAAACCCAAGTCCAAAATGGAGTGGGCACTTAGAATCCAGTTTAATTTCATAACACTAAGTTGGAACAACAACCCAGGTCTCCTAATTTCCAGGTCAGTATCTATACTGCACAGCCTTTGTTTTGTTGAACATCTTTATAAAACTTATTTATACGCTTTTTAATTTAAAAAACTTGTGAAACAATTACTAAAGTTACATTTTAATATTTGAGAAGCAGTCGGGTGAGGTAGTCAAGATCTATTGGCCTCAAAATGAAACAGACTTGGGTTATCTCCTGGCTCTGGGCTTTACTAGCTATGTGCCCTTGAAAAACTTTTTACAAGCCTGTGAGCTTCATTTTCTGCATTTTTTATGGGGTAATATTAGGGCTTATCTCCTAGGATAGTTGTGAAGGTAAAGTGCATTAGTGCACGTATAGTGCTGCAAACAAAACACTTGCTCAATATGATTATAATCTTGGGGCTGTTTTGAGTCAGTTTATATCTCTTTGCCAGCTAGTGGGTTATTGAGAGGACCTTGGTGCTCTATAAAAGTAACTAACTCTTCAATCCCCCTCAAAGCTCCCTGGGACATTGAAAAAACTGCTGCCCCCTGGCTCTTCCTCTTCCAAGTTCCTACACTTTGTTCCCTGTGGGCTCAGCCTATTTAACAGGAAGAAACAAAACATTTCTCTTTCATATTTCTCTCTCACATTCCTTTTCCTCATGTCCTTACCACTAACAACCCCCTTACCCCCACCAATACACACTTCTCTATGTCCTAGTGAGCCCCAGTACAATGAAATTGGGGCTGCCAGAGCCTCAGGCTTTTCTCTGTAAAAATCATTAGAGAAGTGATTTTTCACTGTTGAACTTTACATTTCATTCTTTTCCCTTTAACTCCTAAAGTAAGTCCTCAGATATTGGCAATCAGTGTCAATCTCTCTGTCTCTGTCTCTATCTTTCTGTGAATGAGTGTGTGTGTTTAATTCTCTCATTAAAGAAGATGACAAATAGAAGCCAAGTATTTGAAGTGCTAAATACCTGCCCTTTCTAAATACTCTCACAAAAAGTAAAACAAAACACCACATGGGGAAACATCTTTTTAAAAGACTTTTAATATTCACTGAATGGGGATTCCCAAAGCATGATTTCTAGATAGGAAAACACTTTAGCCACAGTAGAGATTTGCCTGTTGAAAAAGGAAGGGAATTCAAAATAGCCTTTGGCACTGCTTTCTAGTATTATTGGAACTCAGTGAAGCTGGTGAAAATAATTAGTGACATCTATATGCATGAAAAAAGTAACTTGATAATAAGGAGCATGCTTGTCCTTCAGGTTTTTCATGGCACTCATTTTATTTTCGTAGAGAATAATGTGACAAGGTGGTATCAGTGGACCATGGTGTCACTTGGTTCCTAGCAGGCCTTAATGAGAGTCATTGAATTCAGGCAATACCTGTGCTAGAGAAGGAAGAGAAAGAAATGAAATTAAACCAAAATGTTAATTTGATTGCAATAATTTATTCATAGAAACCAAGTAAAGAGTCACTATAGTGACAAATGTCAAAGAAAAGAGGGTCAATGGGACATTGCACATCTGTCCCCAGACAAGACCAGCATCACCTTACCTGGCTTCCAAGAGTCTTTGAAGGATTGGATGTTTTTCTTATCAAAAACTCTCAAATTGGAGGCTGTTTACTTTCTCAGTATTTCTGTCTGTTTGTCTGTCTGTCTGTCTTTGTCTGCCTTTTCTTTTTTGCCTGTCTCCTTCCTTCTTTTTCTCCCTCCCTTTTTTCCCTCAGGCCTACACCATTGCTTGTACCTGTATTTCCAGTGCATATTTAACTTGAAGGTAGCCATTCTATATCATCCAAGCCTACTAATTCTTCCTGCCTTTGGGAGTGGGGAGCAAATTAGGCAGGGGAAGTGCTCAGACAGTTTCTTTGTAGTTTATCGCAACTGTCCATGTGGCTTCAGTTGACTGCTGAAAATGGTGAGTCTTCGGTTCAGTGACAACCTACAAAACAGCAGATTGTTGGATTCAGAGAACCATGCACTGTTTTCTGTGGACTTGAAAGCATGCGGGGAAAATACTGAGATGCAGTGCCATATCCATTACTAGAAATATTAAAGGGGTCTGAATCAGCAGGAGTAACATAGCTGGACTACAAATTCAGTCTGGAGACAAATATTGTAAACTATTTTTCTGATTGGCAAGGAGTCTAGAAATGTATAGTAAAAATATGCCAATGTTTTTAAAGCAGATTTTGACTTCTTATTTTCCAAAGCATACAGAGCAAAGTCAAAACGAGAATTTCCATTCAGCAGAAGCCCCCTATAATGGCCTTTTATTAAAATGTCTTGTTTTATGTGGTTCCTTTCATTCCCAGTATCTGTGCCCATGAAAACCAAATAGATCAAAAGCACTAATGGTTGTATAAATACCAGGTGACCTCTTCCTTGGTATTTTGTTATGATCTTAATTTGATGAATGAATGTTCCCTTGCAAGTGAGGTAGGAAAAATAATTTCCTTCTGCCTTTCTAAGTTTTTCTGGCTAGTCTAATACTCAAATTGACCTTAGACAGATTAACAGGGAAAAATGACCAAATTTATTACATGTGTACTTATGGGGGTTCTGTAAGAATATGGGACCTGAAGACACTTTAAAAAGTTGAAGCTTATACACCCTTCTGAACTATGGAGAGGGAAGCAGGAGTCTGGAACTTCAAAAAGAAAATAGGAATTTCACAGGTGAAGGAGAAAGAGCAAATATTTAGTAAATAAATTCTTGCTGGGCCACCTAGAAACAATGGAACTCAGAGCAGAGTCTAACAAACTGACTGCTAGGTTCCTCCTTGTCTGCTACACTTAAGTCATATTATGATGCTGAGGTGATGCCTCCCTTTCTTTAAGTAGGTTTTTCTATCTAAATTTCTTTAGGCAGATAAAGGAAAGGGTCACAGTTTCTTTTTGAGTCTTTTGTTTCTTAAAAATAACTTGCTTAAAATAATCAATATCCACAAAAGGCATATTTTGGGGTGACAAACTCTGCTTTCCCTCAGTTAACAAAGAAACAATTTGGAGAACCCCACATGCTGACTCAACTATCTCTGCAGTTTTTTTTCTAATGGTTGTAGTCTAATAGAGCTGCGCTATACTTGTTAATGGGAATATAACCAGCCAAGCCTTGAAAATTAGTTTTCTCTCCTTCATTCCATTGCTATGGAAAACAGTATAAAGTTTCTTCAAAAAATAAAAATAGAATTTTCATATAATCCAGCAATCCCACTTCTGGGTATATATCCAAAAAATTTGAAAGGAGGATCTCAAAGGGATATTTGTATTCCCATGTTCTTTGCAGCACTATTCACAATAGCCAAGAGGTAAAGGAACTTAAATGTACAATACTGGATGAATGGATAAACAAAATGTGGTATTTGCATAAAATGGAATATTAATCATCCTAAAAAGACAAGGAAATTCTGCTGCACTGCACGTTATAATATGGATGAAATTGAGGACACTATGCTAAGTGAACTAAGCCAATCACAAAAAAAGACAAATAATGTATGATTCCACTTGAATGAGGTATCTAAAGTAGTCAAACTGGTAGAACTAGAAGGTAGAATGGTGGTTGCCAGAGGCCGAGGAGTGTGGAAGAATGGGGAGTGATTTAATGGAAACTGGGGTTCCATTTCCCTCTTCTCTATGAGTGTGCACTAAAGCAGCTGTGCATACTACTCGCTGCTGCTTCTTACTCTCTGTTTTGTTCTGGAGGAGGAAGGGACAGTTCACTATATTTCTCCTTTTCAATTATTTGCCTGAAAGAGGTCAGGGTCCACATCTCAGGGAAAATGTGGTAAATAATGTTAAATGCAAGTGAAGTCTTTGTGTTTCTTCTCTCCATGATATTGATTTTTTAAAATGACTTGAAATGATTTTACTCTTTCACTCCAATGGAACTTTAACCTCAATTTAAGAAATCAGAATTTGATTTTCTCTCTCTTGCTCTCCTTTTCTTAAATATCCCACCTTTCCTCTTTAAATTTTATTTTTCTCCCCCCCATATAATTTTTTTCTCCACTTTTCTTATTTTGGTTTATCTCCTTTTTTTCTTTCTGTTTCCTTTTTCTCTCTATCATCTCTCCCTTTTTCTCTCTCCTGCTATCATCTCCATGACCATCCCTTCCCTTCTCATTTTCTTCTCTATTTTCCTTTTCCTTCACTTATCATCTCTCCTCTAATCTCCCTCTAAATTTAGGAAGTTTAAAGGAACCTTTGAAAAGAGTGAAATGACCATTGAACTAGTACCCATTGTGTCTAGTGGAGGGAGATGGGCTGCCCAGGTATTGTGCTTTCTTCTTAGAGGCAGGAGACACAAACAATTTGTTCTTTACTTTTGATGGGATATCCTGACATGCCACAAACCATTGGACATCTAAAAACTACACTGAAGTAACATGTTCTCTGAATCTTCATTGAGTTTTTTTCTTACCCTCTGGATATATACATATGTTAACAAGGCCTCCAATACACTTGCTACTTCTTGTTTATCTAGTTCAATTAACATGATTTTATCACTATAATAGACCAATGTGATGTTCTCAGGAATGTCCTGATACCTTTGGACTATATTAAGGCAGGAGGTTGGAAAGTTAATAGTCTTGGGGCAAGATCATAAATGCATTCTATTTTCCTGTCAGTTTCATGTGAATGTGAATGGTCTCTGGTACTCTTACCTAATAGGATGGAAAAGATCTCATTTTCCAGGTCTCAGTGACCACATACCATGAACCAAGGCTATGTTAATTTACTCTAGAAAATATACTATATTTGGTACAGTAGATATAATTAGGGCTACTACTTTGTGGAGTTTACAGTATTCCACTGCCATTTTTTAGGATCTGTTTTTTTTTTTTTTAAATTTTGTTGTTTACTCTGGTGAATTAAATGGAGATATGATGGGAACGACCACCCCTACATCATTAATGTGTCTAAGGGTGGCACCTATCCCTGCTATTCATCCAGAGAATTTTAATTTCCCATACTTCTGAGAGTTAGGAAGTAGTTTCAGTGATGCATACTGTCATATAAGAAAGAGACCTCTTCACTGTTTGCAAGCAAGGGACATAGGGCACTAGCTTTTCACAGGAAGGGGAGAGTGACTTCTGCAGGCCCAGAAGGTTCAAAGGAATCTAGAGAGTCAAGATTTTTTGAGTGTATGAACCCACATTAATCATCCCAAGTCTTAGGGTCCCACTCCTTCCTAATCAAGGCCTAATCTTAGCATACCAGAACTGCTGGGAATGAGGAGTCAACCTTTTCTGGAGATCTGCTACTCTCATAATTAAGTCTCAAGCCTGTATTTAGTAGCTGCTATTCACATTGGGAGGAGCAAAGTACAAAGTCTTAGGCACTTTAATGTGAGTTAATTAATTATGGCATCTCTCTAATTTAATTATAGCATGATTCAGAATAGCATGAAAATGGTTAACTTAAAATTAATGGAAGAAGATACTCAAAGTAGGAGTGAGGATAAAGAAAGAGGAGGCAATAGAGAGGAGTGGACAAAAAGTACACAGAAGAAAAACTTCACAAACTTGGCAAATTTTGGTTCCGTTACAGTGTTAAACTCCATCTACAGCTATATGCTAATGAATTAGGATGTCACAAAGCTCCAGCCTTGATGGGTGAGGAAACACCAATATGCAGTCTTGTCAGGGGCCCTGTGGGAGGTGAAACTTTGTTTACTGAGCAATCTGGTAGCAAGGGAACTCATACCATTGTTACCAGGATTCTTGCCCTGAAATCCTGAGTGAGTTGTAAGTACAGTAAGTTGTCCCTGACTCTAGTGCATTCATAATGAGTCATTGACCTTAGAACCTTAAATTGCATTTTTTTTCATTTTCATAAAACAATAATTACTCTAGAGCTCTGCAGAATGTAAGTCCAGGCACTACTGGGGACAAGTGAGTATCCTGAAATCCTTTCTTGAAACTGTATATCAGAAAGAAAATAGTCAAGGTAGTAAGTCTCTCACTAGATTACAAAGAGGGCTGGGAGACCACCATGAGTTTCAATACCAAGCAATCAAATGTCTTTGTTGTCTGACATCTGATAAAAATACGTATAGGTAGCATAAAGGATATGTTTATGCTATGGTTTGCTGTTGTAGTGTTTCAATCAAGAAAAACATAGTATATCCACTTAGCCACTTATGATGTCCATCCTATCAGCTCAACTATTTCTCAGCCTTCTACTGGACCACTATGACAGTCTCCTAATTGGTCTTCTTGGTAATCAGTCTCATCTCCTTTGAATATTTCCTCTCAAATGCTTCAGATAAATGTTTCTATACTATCAACTTTCCAACATCCCTCCTGTCCTTAAATCTACATTTCCTACAAGATAAAAGTCCTTGACATATCTTATCAGAATATTCATGTTTTTACCTTTACCAACAGCTCACATTTTTAAAAATTTATTTATTTTAATTAGTTTTAAGTACACAGTACATTGGTTATACATCTGTATAGTTCATAAAACAATCCCCCCGATTGCTCCCTTCCTCCCCTGACCTTCCATCTAGCCAACGTAGTAATGTTAACTGCATTTCCTATGCCGTATTCCCCATCCCCGTGACCATGCATCAGCTACTAATTTGTACTTCTTTAATCCTTCACCCCATTCTCCCAGTCCCCCACACCCTCCTCCCCTCTGTCCATCATCAAATTATCCACTATATTTGTGAGTTTGTTTTTGATTAGTTTGTTCTTTTTATTCTTTAGATTCTGCGTATAAGTAAAATTGTATAGTGTTTATCTTTCTCTGTATGACTTAAATATCTTCTAGGTCCATCAAAGCAATATCTTTTACCATCCCTTTTCTTTTAGTCTCTGTGTGTCTTTTAATCTGAAATGAGTCTCTTAGAGGCAATATGTAGGGGTCTTGTTGTCCTTTCTATTCATCCACTCTATCTTTTAGTTGGATCACATAATTCTTTTCCATTTGAGGTACTTATTGATAGGAATGTAGTTGTTACCATTCTTTATTCCTGTTTTTGATACATGTTTTTTCTTCTTAAAGAAGTCCCTCCAATATTTCCTGTAATACTGGTTTGGTGGTGATAAATTCCTTTAGCTTATTTTTGTCTGGGAAGCTCTTTATCTGTCCTTCAACTCTAAATGATAACTTTTCTGGATTTATTATTCTTGGTTGTAGATCCTGAGTCTTCATCCTGTCAATTTTTTTTTTTTTTTGCCAAGCCCTTCTGTCCTGCATCGTTTCTTTTGAGAAATCAGCTGCCAGTCCCATCCTACCTTCTGCTGTTGCAGGGTGTTTTCTTGGACTTCTCCCTAGTTAAGTGGCTTGTTCCTCTAGATCCCAGGCAATTTTTCCTTGCTGCCGCTCCTTGTTTCTGTCACAACTTTGATTTGGTCGCCAGAGGGATAAACAGAGCCTCTATCATCTATGCCATTTTTTTCCTCTCTCCAGTAGCTCATATTTTTATTGAGCATATACTCTGTGCCAATAGCAAACTAACTGTTTTATGAACATCACTTAATTTTAAACTTTATAACAACTCTAAAAAGTGAGTACGATTATTATTCTTATTTTACAGGTGGGGAAACTGAGCCATAAAATCTTTAATATCCGTGTCCAATGGCACAAGCCCAGGAATTGGCAGAGAGAGAGAGATCTCCCTGATGCCAAAGTCCATAGCCTACATCTATACTTCCTGTCTCTCCAGCTTGATTTCTTGCTGTGGCTATCTCCACTTCACTCTCAACAATTACCTTATTTCCCCCATGCCCTATGCTTTATGTCTTTGCTTTCAATGTCATATAAGTAACTTTCTATCTTCCTACTTGATCATGAAAATCTTTCAATCAGAAACATTCTTATTCATGTTTAAATCTATATTAGTTATCTATTGCTGCATAACATCATTACCACAAATAAAACAACTTAAAGGAACACGCACACATATTCTCATATTTTCTGTTGTCCAGGAATTTAGGTACAGTTTAGCTGGATCCTCTGTTTAACATTTCACACGACTGCAGTCAAGTTTTCAGTTGGGACTTCTGTCTTACCTGAGGTTTGACTGGGAAAGGATTTGCTTCTAAGCTCATGTGGTTGTTCACACGATTCAGTTCCTTTTAGGCTGCCAGCCTGAGGGCCTTAGTTTGTTATTGGTTGTCAGCTAGAGATGATTCTTAGCTCCTTCTTCATATGGCAACTCACAACATGGAAATGGTCTTCTTCAAAGCCAGCAAAGAAAAGCATCTTTCTTAACAAGATTAGCATTAAAATCTTGTGTAACTTAATTATGTATACATAATCACACACATTCTGTAACCTTTGCTGTATTGTATTAGTTAGTAGCAATCACAGGTCCTTCCAACAATCGAGAGGAGGGGAATCACACAATAGTGTGAACACCAGAAGGTAGAGATCACGGAAGCCACAGTATCTTGCCATCTACACTTAGAGCTATCATATTGTACAACTTTCTGGAGTTGTACATTATGACAATCCTTTACTAAATGCTGAGTAAATATTTGCTGGATGAAAGCACAAATAAACCAGTGTTAGACCAGCTTAAGAACAAAATTATTTGAGGTATAGCATTATAGAAAGTATTTTAACATGGGAATTCACAGCATCATCTGTTTGCATCTCAGTTTCTTTATCTGTTAAATGAATGGCATAAACCAGCTAATCTCTAAGGTCCTTTTCATCTTTAAAATTCTGAAATTCTAGATCAACTGTTTCTTTCCTTCTTTATTCATCTCTACCTTCTTCATGACTAATAATAATAACTAATAATAATTAGTAATAATAACTAATACTCATGCAGCATTTCCTTTGCCAAATATGTTCTAAAGGATTTATATGATTTAGATTCTCACAACACTATGGAGTAGGTCCTTTTATTTTCCTCATCATATGGATGAGGCAGCTGAGATTCAGAAAGTTAAGTAACATCAGCTTGGCCCAAGAGTGTATAGAGTAACCCTTGTGCAATACTGTCTTTCTAAAAGAGAGAGACTAAAGGGGAAATGAAGGAGAGAAAACTAATTTTCAAGGCTTGGCTGGTTATATTAAGGATTTCCTTTTCTTTAAAGGTTCAAATTTGAGATTTAAGCACCGCGAGTCTAGGGAAAGAAAGACTAGACAATTATTGCATTTCCTTCTCAAACCTGGCATCTCTCCAGAGTATAAAAGGGATATTGGTAGATGCAAAGCTTAGCACAGTCAGCGAGGAGCAGTGGGTGGGAGAACACTGTAGTTCTCCTTTATCTGTGGGTGATATATTCCAAGATCCCCAGTGGATGCCTGAAATTGCAGATAGTACTGAACCCTATACATCCTGTTTTTCCTATGCATACATACCTATTATAAAGTTTAATTTATTAATTAGGCACATTAATAGATTAATAACAAAAACTAATAATAAAATAAAACAATTGTAACAATATACTGAAATAAAGTTTATGTGAATGTGGCATTATTAAGTAAAACAAGGGTTAGTTGAACACAAGCACTGAGATACTGCAATAGTCAATCTGATACTGAGTTGGCTGCTAAGTGACTAAAGGGTAGGGGAGTGTGTACAGTATGGAGATGTTGGACAAAAAGGAGATTTACATCCTCCTGGGCTAAATGGAGTAGAACGTCATGAGATTTCATCATGCTACTCAGAATGGTGCTCAATTTGAAGCTTATGAATTGTTTGTTTCTGTAATTTTACAGCTAATATTTTCAGATAGCAGCTGTCTACGAGTAACTGAAACCATGGAAAGTGAAACCATTGATAGGAGGCAGGGCTACTTCTATAAAGCTCTAACAGATAATTAGAAGACTCAAACCTGAATTCTTCCTCCCTCTCCTGTCCCAGGAAATGACTCTCCTTTATGTCCATTCTTTATCTGCCTTGGCTTGACAATGCTCTTTCCATGTTTGAAATTTCCAGGTAGAAAGACAAGTAGGTAGGGGTGAGACTGGTGTAGATGGTGAGAGGGAGTTGGGTAAGAAATGCAGTGAAGCAAAATATATCTAATAGTGATAGTTTCTTATTCATTAAATCATCAACTTCTTGACAGAATAGACTGAGGTAAAGCAAATTTTTATTTGGTTTGAACTGGGCTGGTTTAGTCCTAACATTTTACCCTATAAGTCATTATTTTATTTCTCTACCAGGTATAATCCTATATCAAAGAACAAGGTGTATTATGACTTTTTATTACTTTCTTGTGAAGTGGTGATTTCTAGTGCAGGAAAAGATATAGTGTAAAATCATGCATTGTGATCTCTCAACCCTTTTTAATCTAAATTAAATAGAAAGTCAGAATCATGGCAAACTGCTAACTTTGTTCCACCTTTGGAGACTACATTTTAGCTTTTATGAAAGAGGATCAACTATTTAATGGAGATAAAGAAAAATTTATTTCCTTAATGATCATCTTGGAGAGCATGAAATCTCTACTTCCTTGATCTAGCCTACTGATACAAAAAGGGATGTGTGGCCTGACAATGCATTCAGGCAACATCTTGGGGTATGGGGGTGCAGAGGGTGGGCTCTAAGGCTCTGGGTCCCACTTCCATTGAGTTAGCAATGGTGCTTCTGTGAATTATCCTTGGGAGGCACGGTAACTTCCTGCAGCGTTTTTGAACATGCTGCCTATTTTTCCTTTTCAAAATAGCTCACAGAGCCTTAAATTTTAATGGGAGGAAATAAAGGGCAATGAAAGTCCTTCTGTTTGGATGAATCATTAGATGGCTCAAATGATAGAGAATTTGGAAATTTCAACCTAGCATAATGGTTAGGGTTAGACTCTCAAGCTAGACTCTTTGGGTTCAAGTCTGGGTGCTCTGATTCACTAGTGCATATGTAACCATGGACAAGTCACTAAACCTCTCTGTGCCTCAGTTTTCTCATCTGTACATGAAGATAATAATAGTACATAGGATTGTTATGAAGATTAAGTGAAATGAAATTTCTAAAGTATTTAGAATAGTGCCTGGAGCATGTGTAAGTATATAATAAACTAACATTTATTCATTGCCTGCTAGATCCTATGACGTAGATTTTCTCTTTTGTCTGATATCACTACACTGAAACATAGATATTCTTATTCTGTATTTATTGATATGAAAACTGAACCTCAGTACTTTACATGACTTCCCCAAGGTTACACATGTTGTATGTTTCAGACTAAGAATCAAAATCAAATGTACCCCATTCAAAAGTGAGGACTCCTTCCATCACACCCCAATAATTTTCCCTTCATAACTCTATAAGATTTTGCTCCCCATTTTCTTGAAGGCTATGGACCTTGAACAAACTTCTGGGATCAGCATTTCTAGCTCCCCTGGAACACTGGCTACAGAGGACTCCAGCTATGACATAGCCTAGTATAAGTAGTCCCCGAACTTACTTCTTATTTTAGGAATATGTTTCTGGAAAGCTGTAAGCACACATAACTGAATTGACCATATCCTTTCTTATCCCATAGAAGAAGTTGGGTAGTTAAGTCTAGTTTGGTTTCTTCTTAGAGAAACCATGTTGCCTTTTTAAAGCAAGTTACATTTAATTATAGGCTCATTATAGTGTTTACAAATTTTACTAGCTAGCCTGGTATTCAGCATCCTGTATAATCCCAGCTGCTGCTTCTCACTCCTAACTTTCATTGTAGACCTATACTTACTTCCTCTAGACATCAGCAATTGGGACCCCCACCCTGTGCCCTGCACTTTAGAGAACCCCTCTCTGCTCCTCTCAGGCTCCACCTTTCTTAATGAGATAAGAATTGTGTGGGGCCACACCTTGAGTAGAAAGAGTATAGTGGACATAGCAGGAGTTTTGGAGTTAAACATACCTGAGTTTTAAGACCAAGTCCACCTATTTAATAACTATGAATAGTTGAGCAAGTTAATCTTTGTGAACCTCAGTTTCCTCATTTGGAGAATGGAGACAATAAAACAACTCTCAAAGTGTTGTGAAAATTAGAGATAATGAATGTAAAATATTCAGAAGGTACATGACACATAGACATTTTAGGAAACTTGAGCTCCTTTTTGCATAATAACCTAGAATCATAGAGTGCACATTTTAACAAATGTCCTCACAGTTTCTCCCTTACATTTCTTAAAATCCTCAGATGAATATTGTCTGGTCCATTCTACTTGACTGATCTACAATGACCTGGTTTGTATATTAGGACAAAACATCTTGTGCACTTATATTCTAATCTGGTACATTTTGGTGATCTGATTAAATATCCAATACACAAGGAGGGGAGGTGGGATAAAAGGAAAGCAGCACAGGGGAAAGTAAAAGACACATTTCTTGACTGTGGAAGAATCTTTCCAAAGCCCCAAAGCTGGCTGTAATATTATTTCCCATTTCACATGCCCTTTTGCAATGTGGTCTTGCCATTTCTCACACTGAGAGGGGAATTCAGACTGGCAGTATGACCTATTTTGACCAACAGAATGTAGAAGTAACAGTCGAACCTTGAGAGAGCTTCAGTTTCTATCTTCCCGTATGGAATACTTCTTGGAATCTAGCCATCCTACTGTGAGAAAGCCCAAGAAGTCTCTCAGAGGGGCTCACATGAAGGAAAAGCAAGGTCCCAGCTGTCTCAGCTGAACTCCCAGGCAGGAGACAATACCAATTGCCAGCCCTGTGAAGAAGGCCATCTTGGACCTTTCAGCCATCCCAGAGACACAACAAACACCACAGAAAGTAAAAAAATCATCTAATTGACCTGTGTAACAAATAATAAGTTGATATTCTTTTAACCTATAAAGTTTTAAAGTTGCTTGTTATATGGCAATAGGTAACTGATACTGAAGCATTTAGTCATCACGTTGTGTCCACGTATACTATTTACCTGAAAGTATGTTTCACTGATAAAAACACAGGGAGAAGGACACATTAGATTATCTTATAACGGATTTGAAAGACAATCCTCTTAGAAAAATTAGTGCTACTTCGATATTAGTAGTACATAGATATATTGTTCATGTTTATAAAAGTAACCTTTATAAGACTTTATTTTAATGTTTTAAACAGATATGCAGAGTGGTCAGTTTGAAGAATATCTAGTTCCAAGTTGTGTTTTGAATTGCTAACAATTAACAAAAAGCCTGTTGCCTATAGAGGTAGGAATATTGAGTTCCCTATGTGACTTTCATACAGAAGGAGAGACCTGTTGGGAGACAATATATGTCTTTTTGTGCTATGACTTTTGATGCTATAATTGATTTTCCTTATTTTTGCTTCATAATGTTTTTTTTCCTATTCTGGGTATGGACATGGATATGAAGCCTATCAAAGAAACAGGAGAAAAAAATGGCATAGATGATAGAGGCTCTGTTCATCACTCTGGCGATCAAATTAAAGTTGTGACAGAAACAAGGAGCAAAAAGCAAGGAAAAATTGCCTGGGATCTAGCGGAACAAGCCATACAACTAGGGAGAAGTCCAAGGAAGCACCCTGCAATGGCAGAAGGTAGAACGGAGAGAGGACGTGGGACTGCCTGATCTCCAGCAGCTGAGTGAGACAGAGGCTGCGCAGGGGCAGTGACAGAAGCCTGTTAAAGGGGTCATGTCTGTGAGCAGATTTTCGTGGTGACAGACCTGCTTGCTCTGAGCACCAGTCCCGATTAGGCAGTGTGCAGGGGGCACCAGGGACTTTTAGGGAGACAGTGTGGAGTGAGGGCTGAGGTGAGACTCATTCTATATAGAAGTGCCAGTGGTATCCATATTTCCCTGTTGAGCCCTCCCCGCCACCAGTGTGCAGACACAGCACTGCCATAGCTGTGACATCATCGAAGTGGATAACAGAGGTCGCTCTACCCAGAGGATTCCCTGAAACCCCACCTCCCACAACTCACAGCCCCACCCAAGCCACATCCACACATGTCCTCAGCGAGTCAGGTGCTCCTTGCTGAGCAGTGCCTAGACTCACACTGGAGGCAGCTGACCTCGGTTTCCGGTGTGACTTTTTGAGGTAACTATAAGTACAGCATTTGTGGATTGCTTGCTGAATCTTAACAGGTGACCATGGAGGGACAGAGGCTTGGGCTAAGTTTGGCCTGCAGCTGAACCCCTCTCATAACTGTGCCACTGGACACCTACTTTACAAATCCGCACTAATAAGACCGGGAGACTTAGGAGCTTTGCTTAGTACATAGAAACAGACATGGAAAGGCAGCCAAAATGGGAAGACAAAGAAGCAGAAATCATATGAGAAAAGAGAACAGAGATCCAGATATAATGGAGTCAAGTAATCTAACAGATGCAGAGTTCAAAACGCTGGTTATAAAGATGCTCAATAAACTTGTGGGAAGTGTAGGTAAATTCAGTGAGAACTTCAACAAAGATAAAAAAAACATAAAAATGGAAATGGAAATTATAAAAGGGAGCCAGTCTGAAATGAAGAACACATTATCTGAGATGAGAACTATATTAAATGGAATAAACAAATGAATAAACAAAGTGAATAAAGAAGGGGATCAACTGCCCTATCTAGAGGACAGGAAAGCCAATCAGAACACGCGATCTGAATGGCAAGAAAAAAGATGCCAAGACTATAAAAATAATTTAAGGGGGATATGGGACACTATTAAGGGTCCAAATATCTGTCTGATAGGCGTAACTGAAGAAACTCAAGATGTTGAACAGCTGTTTGAAGAAATAATGATGGAAAACTTTCCCAACCTGGTGAAGGAAATGGACATAAAACCCCAGGAAACTCAGAGAATTCCAAAAATCAGGGATCCAAAGAGGCCCACACCAAGACACATCATAATTAAAATGCCAAAGGTTAAATACAAAGAAAGGATATTAAAAGCAGCAAGAGAAAAACAGATAGTTACTTATAAAGGAAAACCCACAAGACTGGCAGCTGATTTCTCAAAAGAAACTACGTGGGACAGAAGGGCTTGGCAAAAAAGTATTTGACAGGATAAAGACCCAGGATCTACAACCAAGAATAATAAATCCAGCAAAGTTATCATTTAGAGTTGAAGGGCAGATAAAGTGCTACACAGACAAAAGTAAGCTAAAGGAATTTATCACCACCAAACCAATATTACAGGAAATGTTGGAGGGACTTCTTTAAGAAGAAAAAACATGTATCAAAAACAGGAATAAAGAATGGTAACAACTACATTCCCATCAATAAGTACCTCAAATGGAAAAGAATTAAGTGCTCCGACCAAAAGATAGAGTGGCTGAAAGGATAAGAACACAAGACCCCTACATATGAAAAGAAAAGGAATGGAAAAAGATACTGCTTTGACAGACCTAGAAAGTATTTAAGTCAGACATAGAACGATAAGCACTATATGCTTTCACTTATATGTGAATTCTGTGGAATAAAAAGAACAAACTAATCAAAAACTGACTCACAAATATAGTGGATAATTTTGTGTCAGACAGAGGGAAGAGGTGTTTGGGGGGCTGGGAAAATGGAGTGAAGGGATAAAGAAGTACAAATTAGTAGCTGATGGATGGTCATGGAGATGGGGAGCATGACATAGAGAATGCAATTAGCATTAACACGTTGGCTAGGTGAAGGGTCAGGGGAGGGAGGGTGCAATTGGGGGGATCATTTTATGAACTATGTAGATGTCTAACCAATGTACTGTATACTTGAAACTAAATTAAAAAGAGACATATATACACAAATCATAGCATGAAAGTCAAGTATAAAATGTAATACTTCATTCATTCATAAAAGTCATTGCCTCCGACTGGTGCCAGGCATTGGCTTCAAATGCCAAACAGGTTCTTCTCTCTGTCTCAAGGCTCAAGTGCTTTTTTTGGTGTGAAAACTCCAAAACTTTAATATACTAACTTCATATAAGCTTTAATATATCTAGTAAGACTAGATATTTCTTTCTTGCTCCACCATTATGGGAGGTCTCAGTCTATGTTTTCATTGTCTTAAACATATGATTGTGCATATGTAATCCACCATTTTGCATAATTAAGGCAAGTCCTTCCACAGTATGCCCAATTAGAAATCATCATTTGCCACTGAATTCTGTGACAACCTGGATGAGAGGCCTTCTCCTTAACAAACCATCTACTTGTTTAAAGCTCTAATTCTGCATTCAGTAACTAAGATGCACAAAAATAGAAACAATATTTTGTAGACTTACCCTACATGAAAACCTCTTGGAAAACCCAGTCCTAATCACCAATTACTGTTTATTTCATTGTATTTGAATGAGGAAGATATCTGATTAGAGGCAGCCAAAATTTTCAATTGTTAACAAATTCTGAGAAAGAATAAATTTGTTTTCCAAGGCAAAGGAGCAAATGCTCAGTTGATTCATTGTTGCAAATAAATAATTAGAAAATTGTACTGGAAAGTAAAGATTCTGCAATGAAAAGGCATTTAAATACTGATTCTATTCGATGCGAGGCCTGGGCCCAACTATTTCTTCACTTGGCCTGTCTCTCTGACCTACTTTTTTTTCTCTAAAGGACATTTTCTCCAAATGGCAGTATTCAAAGATTAGATAAAGCAAGCTTGTGAGGCAAGCCATTGCATTTCTATTTCATTTAAACTACAATTCATTATTTTCTTCCTGCACATATTTAAGAACTCATTGTTCATTACTTTTTCATCGCTCTGTGATTAGAACAATTTGCATGTGTCCCTTGTACATTGGCCAGATAATGAAATAATCATTTGTGCATTTACACAGTATTTTATACTTATCCCTCACAGTCTAATTCACTCCATAAAGCCATTTTATCATTTTCTAATAAGGAGGGAAAACTCTGAGGAATCTGGCCAATGGGGACAATTCATTTATTCATTCAGCAAATATTTATTGGGCATCTACTATGTGCTAGGCACTCTTCTGAGAACTGGAAAAACACACAAGAGCCCTTGTCCTCATGGAGCTTACATTCTAAAGAGGAGAGATGGGCAATAAACAAAGAAGTAAAATGCATGGTGTATAGGAGGGTAAAAAGCACTATAGAAAAGATAGAGAAGGGGAAATGGAGATTTGGCAAGAGATATGTGTAAATTTAATAGGGTTATTGAGGAATGCCTACTGATAAAATAGCATTTGATCAAAGACCTGAAGGTTACCAGGGAGGCAGTAAGCTAGGTAGATACCTAGAAAAGATCTTTCCAGCCAGGGAGAATAACGAATGCAAAGGTCTTGAGATAGTAGTATGCTTCGGGGTTTTGAGGAACAATAAAGTTCTTTGTTTGGAATGGAGCTAAGAGGGGAAGAATAGGAGACATGGTCACACAGTTAATGGACAAGGGTATTATTTAGGTCCTTATAAGCCATTCTAAGGGCTTCTTTTAGATGAGCGAGGGGAGCCAATAGAGGATTATAGCCTAAAGCTGACGATAATCTTACATTTTAACAGAATCACTCTGTTACCTGAATTGAGAATTGACTACAAGGCAGTAAGATCAGTAGCATGGAGACTAATTAGGAAGCTATTGCAATAATCTAGGTGAGAGATGATAGTGGTTTGGACAAGGGTGGTCATAGGGTGTGGTAAGAAGTGATGACATTTTGTACATATTTTATAGGTAGTAGTTACAGGATTTGACAACAGATTTGATAGAGGCATGAGAGGAAGAAAAGTCAAGGATGCCTCCAAGATTTTGGCCTAAGCAACTATAGGTATTGAGTTGCTGCTTACTGAGATGGGAAGACCGATGGAGGAGCTAGTTTTGGTGAAAAGATAAGGAGGGTCTTTTGGACATGTTAAGTGTGAGGTGTCTATTAGATGCTCAGGAAAAGATGTTTGGTAGGCAGTTCGGTATATATGACCTGAGTGTGGGGGAGAGATCTGGCCTGAGGAGATATATTATGGAGTTACAGCTGGTAGTTAAGCCATGAGAGCTGATGAGGTCACTACAGGTGGGTAGAAAAGAGACTCAAAGCCTGAGCTCTGTGCACTACAAAGGAGAATCAGAAACCAACAAGGAGTCCTTAAAAAGTACAGCTAGTTGCAATTGTTTGACTGTTGCCACTTGTGGATGGATAAAAGTGTTTATGACTAGAACCTATTAGTGAGTCTAATTGATACTCTAACAAAGACATTCTAAGGGAAGGAGAATAAAAGAAAGGAAGCGAAGTGATTCTTTGCACTCAAAACACTAGCATTACAGAATGTTTGAACTCAAAGGAGACCTTAAAGATTGTCTACTTCAACTCCTGCAATGTGTACATTGGGAAACTGAGGTCAAAATGACAGAGCTATTAGATGCCCAGCTGGAACTCAAACTAAAATCTCTGGGCACCCCTGCACATGCTCTTCAGTACATAGCTAGTCCCCTCTGAGAACCCTGGATGAAAATGTTCAAAGAGATGCAAAATTTGAGAAGGCAAAAAAAAATTTCCTCTCCATGTCAAGAGTTGAGGTAAATAAAAGAATGATTATAACATCAGAGAAGAAGATTGCCAGTTGGTGTTTCCATTTCCTTTTTATAAATCTGTTTCTAATCAATTAATTAAAGACATGTTTTGCTCTCCAGATATCACATATTACCATGTAAAAGCAGGTTTAGTGGTTATTTAGAAAAGATGAGAGTCTGTGTTTCAATGCTATAGTGAGCTACTATTTCCCTCAGAAACTTTGTAATCACTAATTCATCCAACTCTTAGGATGTTAAGTGGTTTCTGGGCCACAAGATAAGATGTATGCTAAGAAATTGTCCAAATGTCAGTTTATACTTGTTCTTCTTTTTTTAGCTTTCATTCCTATACTCATGCCAAATGACTAGTTCTAGGAAATCTATTCATAAACCATCTTTCTCCCTCACATTTGAAACTATATAATAATCAATTTATTCAATGTACATTTGGGCCTATTTAGAGAATTTTTACCATGTTCCATTAATTTGTTAGCCTGTTCTTGCTATGGGAACATTTTTTATTACTATATTCTTGTAATGCATTTTAATATTTGATGATGTTAGGCTCCTCTCATTTCTTTTGTTCAAAATAGTTCTGGTGATTTCCTTATGCTTATTTATCAGATAAATTTTGGAGTTATATATTCAAGTTCCAAAGTAAAATATTATATTAATATACCTGTTGGAATTATATTTAATATTTAGATTACTATAATCGATTTTAAAAAACATTAATACCTTTTTATACAAGAATAAGGTACAGGTATACCATGGAGATATTGTGGGTCTGATTCCAGGCCATCACAATAAAGCAAGTATCACAATAAAGTGAGTCGTAATCTTTTTGTTAATGGAGGGTTTTGCCTTCAATTTATGATAAGCACACACCTTATCATAAAATAAAAATCAAGAGCAATGAAATAAAAAGTGCCTATACGTCTTTTCATTTACTGGGTTTCTTTTACAGTTAGCAGCAGAGCTTTCTATTTTTTTTAATATAGGCCTTGTACATATCTTATTACTTATATAAATGAGATATGTTCTTACATTGAATGTATACTAATATAAGTGTTATTGAATTTTTATTAACAATTCTAACCAGTTACCTTGTAAATTCTTTTACTTCTAAAATTTAAGTCATTCTCTGAGTTTTTAAATTACATATAATCATTTTATGTGTTGATAATAATTTTCCATCTTTCCTTTTTTATGTCTTATTTTCTCCTCTAAATGCAATGTCTAACACTTCCAGAACAATGTTAAATTATAGTTAACACAGTATTTTCCTTGCCTTTTTCTCAATTTTAATGAAAATGCTTCTATGTTTTCAAAAGTAACAACATTTTGTTTGACACAGTGTTAAGGAAGTATTCATCTATTTCATATTTTATTAAGTATAAAAAATCAGGTATTGATAAATTTTATCATTTATCTATTTAAGTGTTTATTGAGATAACCACATGCTGAGTAGTTTTTGATTTATTGATATCGAGTAATACTAATTTAAAACTTTATCTTGAATAGTTCTTTCCTTCTTAATGAAAAAAAATTCCACTTGGTTATAATGTGTTAATGTATTAATTTATGTGAAGATGGATTCTATTTTCTGAGAATTTAGGGTTTTTTTAATATCAATATTCACAGATGGGATATATGTGCATTTTTTTATTTTGTCCCAATTTTCTGACTTTAGGATCAATATTGTCCTTTTCCAGTCACTCTTCCACCTTTGCTCAACACACACAAACACACATACCCTTTTAAAGTAAATAGTTAAGGGATGGTCTAAATTTTTTTCCAAAACAACCACCTTTCATTTTTTTTAACTCTATAAATATACATTTAATGAAAAAACAAGTAGATAAAAGGTTTATGTCTGCCCACTTGAGAAACTCTGAAATAAGTAGCTGGGAGTCTTAAAGCATGAGAAGTCAGTGTTCTTTTTATATTTTCTCTTTACATTTAGACCCTCCTTACCAATTCCCCCAGCCCTCCACCACCCCACCAGTTTATGCTTGTTTGTTTGACAGTTATCGAGGGAGATAGTTTAGGCTATCTGCCTCCAAGAAAATGAATTTTCCTTGGTAAGTCCAAGCTAGCATCCTATGAAACATGAAGTAAAATAACCAGGATAGTGCTCTCACTGCTATCCCTTCCTTTAGAGTAGCACATGATTCTAACATGGGAAGAGAGTTTTGATGTTCAGAAATAGAGTTAGAGCTTAGGTACGTCGCCACATTATAGAGATCTAGAGCTGAACTGAGCCCAGAAAGGCAATCATGAGGCCTCGGGTTCCTATATGATTTTTGTTTTCTCCACATATAATGCTGATATAGCCATGAATAGTCCTGACCAATTCTGAAACAGACTGTTGTGAAGTCACCAAATTTTCCCTTTGTGAGTATCAGATTGAGCTGGCTATTGTTTTGTCATTCTTATCTCCCAAGGAAAGAAATTCATTATCTTGAATTCCCCAGGGAGTTATTTATTTTTTTTTGCAATGTTGTCAGAAGTAGGTAAGTGGTGAGCCTCTGCTAACCAGTGATCATCTAGTCAACCATAACGGACACTAGCATAGGCCAGGTGAGGGCAGCAAAAGGCTAATCTTAGAGGCTGATTTGTATTCAAATAATTAGCCCAGAAGGCAGATGCAAAGAGGTGCATGCCTGATCCATCGTCTTTATTAGAAAAGCCAAGGTTACAAGGATTAGATGAGAATGGAAGGGAGTGGAAGATGTTTCAGAGAGAAATGAGGACAATTCAGGAGCACAAACAGGAAAGGAAACTACACATAAGTACATGGGAAGGAAAGGAAACTACCCATAAGTACATGGGAGCCAAACTAAGACCAGGAAAGGAGTGAAGAAAATTTCTGGAACCTATTGTGAGCCAGATACTTTATCTGTAATATTTACTACCATTTAGATAAAAATAAGTACCATTTTTCAATTAATTACTATGTGTTAGATATTGTACTAGGTTGCTAAATTTTTATATGCATGTATATAAATATATATATATATACACATACACACATATATTATATAGATATATACATTTTTCTAGTACCCTTCTTCTCCCTTACATATTTATTACAACATGATTAACCATCTTCCCCAGGCGACACTCTGCATCTTCATGTCTATCCTACACCTATCCATTTGTACCTCTTAATCTCTTTGCCTTTTTTTCCATTCCCCCAACTCCCCTCCCATCTAGTAGCCCTCAAAATATTCTCTTTATCTCTGAGTTTATTTCCCCTTTTGTTGTTGTTGTTTGTTTTCTTCTTTAGATTCCATATGTACAGGAAATCATGCAATATTTGTCTTTCTCTATCCTTCCCATTTCAATCAGCTCAATATCCTTTAGGCCCATCAAGGCAATCTTTGTCCATGCACTTCCTTTTAGTCTGTGTGTGTATTTTAATCTGAAGTGCACCTCTTGTAGGCAGCACATGTAGAGTTTTTTTTTATATCCATTTAGCCACTCTATCTTTTGGTTGGAACACTTAATTGTTTTCCATTTGAAGAACTTGTTGATAGGAATGTAATTATTACCATTATTTATTCCTGTTATTTATTTATTGTAACATTGGTTAATGAAATCCAGTAAGTTTCAGCTGAACATTTTAACAGTAAGGCATAAATATATATATTTACATTGTGTATTCACCTCCCATAGTTAGATTTCTTACTGTCACTACATATTTGACACTTTTTACCCAGTCTACCTCTCCCCTCCACCCTTCCCCCTCTGGTAACCACTAGCCTATTGTCCATGTCCATGAATCTGTTTATCCTCTCAGTTTGTTGCATTTAGATTTATATCCCACATATAAGTGATATCATGTGGTTTTCAACTTTTTCTGTGTGGCTTATTTTGCTTAGCATGATTATCTTGAGGTCCATCCAAGTTGTCACAAATGGCAGTTATTTCATCTCTTCTTATGGCTGAGTAATATTCCATTGTGTATATGTACCACAGCTTCTTTAGCCAATCATCTATTGTAGGACATTTCAGTTGCTTCCATGTCCTGGCCACCATGAATAATGCTGCTATGAGCATCAGTGTGCAAATATCTTTTCAGATATGGGTTTTTAAGTCTTTGGAGTAAATACTCAGTAGAGGGATTGCTGGATTATATGGTAGATCAATTCTTAGTTTTTTGAGGAACCTCCACACTGTTTCCCATAGTGGCTGTACCAATTTGTAGTCCCACCAGCAGTGTGTGTTTTTTCTCTGCATCCTCTCCAACATTTGTTATTATTCGTCCTGTTGATAACAGCTATTTTAACAGGTTTTGATTTGCATTTCCTAATAGCTAGTGATGTCGAGCATTTTTTATATGTTTCTTAGCCATTTTTATGTCTTATTGGGAGAAGTGTCTGTTCATGTGCTCTGCCCATTTTACGATCGAGTCATTTATTTTTTTGTTGTTACTGAATTGTATGATTTCTTCATATATTTTGGATATTAGGCCTCTATTGGAGGCGTTGCTTGCAAATATATTTTCCCATTCGAATGGTTGTCTTTTTACTTTGGTGATGGTTTCTTTTGCTGTGAAGAAGCCTTTTAGTTTGATGTAGTCTCATTCATTTATTTTTGCTTTTACTTCCCTTGCCTTTGAGGCCAAATTCATAAAATCCTCTTTAAGTCCAAGGTCCTTGAGTTTAGTACCTATGTTTTCTTCTATGCATTTTAATGTTTCAGGTCTTACATTCAGGTCTTTAATCCATTTTGAGTTAATTTTGGTGTGTATTGATAGACAATAGTCTAGTTTCATTCTTTTGCGGGTGGCTTTCCAGTATTCTTAGCACCGTTTATTAAAGAGGCTTTCCTTTCTCCATGGATGCTTTTGGATTTTTTGTTGACAATTATTGGCCAATAAACACATGGGTTTATTTTTGGAATCTTATTTCTGTTCCATTTGCCTGTGAGTCTGTTTTTCTGCCAATAGCATGCCATTTTGATTATTGCCACTTTGTAGTATAATGTAAAGTTGGGCAGAATGATGCCTCCAGTCTCATTCTTTTTCTCATGATGGCTTTGGCAATTCAGGGTCTATTGTATTTGTATTCCATACAAATCTGATGATTTTTTTTGTTCCATTCTTTTAAAAAATGACAATGGGATTTTGATAGGGATTGTGTTAAATCTGTATAATGCTTTTAGTAATACGGTCATTTTAATTATGCTGTTTCTTCCAATCCAAGAACATGGAATATCTTTCCATTTCTTTGTATCTTTTTTGATTTCTTTTAATAGGGTCTTGTAGTTTTCATTATACTGGTCCTTCACATGTTTTGTTAGATTTATTCCTAGGTATTTTACTCTTTTGTTGCAATTGCAAAAATAATTATTTTTTCCACTTCTTTTTCTGACAGTTCATTATTAGAGTATAGTAACACTATGGATTTTTGAACACTGATTTTGTATCAAGAAACTTTACTGTATTTGCTTATTTTTTTCTGGTAGTGTTCTTGTGGATTCTTCAGGGTTTTCTATATAGAGAATCATGTCATCTGCAAATAGTGACAGTTTGAATTCTTCTGTTCTATTTGGATGCCTTTTATATCTTTCTCCTGCCTGATTGCACTCTCTAGGACCTCCAACGTTATATTGCATAACTGTGGTGATAGTGGACAGCCTTGTCTTGTTCCTGATCGTAGAAGATTTTTAGTTTTTTTACCATTAAGTATAATGTAGGCTGAGGTTTGTCATATCTGGCCTTTATTATATTAAGGTACTTTCCTTCTACACCGATTTTGTTAAGTGTTTTGATCATAAATGGATATTGTGTCTTGTCGAAGGCTTTTAATGCATCTATTGATATGATCAGATGATCCTTATTTTTTAATTTGTTTATGTGGTGTATCACATGAATTGATTTGCGTATTTTGAACCATGCTTGTGTCACTGCAATCAAGCCCTTTGTTCATGGTTTATAATCTATTTAAAATGTTGCTGCATTCTGTTTGCTGGTATCTTATTAAGGATTTTTGCATCTGTGTTCATGAAAGATATTGATCTGTAGTTTTCTTTTTCTGTGTTATTTTTACTAGGTGTTGGTATCAGGGTAATATTGGTCTCATAAAATGAGTTAGAAAGTATTACCTCCTCTTCAGTTTTTAGGAAAAATTTGAGGAAAATCAGTATTAAATCTTGAAAAGTTTGGTAGAATTCACTGGTGAAGCCATCTGACCCTGGACTTTTACTTTCTGGTAGGTTTTTGATGATCGTTTCAATTTTCATACTGATGATCAGTCTATTTGGATTTTCCAGTTCTTCATGATTCAGTCTAGGAAGGTTGTATCTTTCTAAGAACTTATCCATTTCTTCTAGGTTATTAAAATTGGTGTTATATATATTTTAACAGTATTCTAGTATGATACTTTTATGCCTGCAGTGCCTGTCGTAATTTCCCCTCTTTCATCCCTGATTTTGTTTATTTGTGTCTTTTCTCCATTTTCTTTAGTGAGTCTAGCCAGGGGTTTGTCAATTTTATTAATCTTCTCAAGAAACCAGTTTTTTGTTGCATTTATTTTTTCTATTGTTTTTTGTTTCTTTTCAATTTCATTTATTTCTGCTTTAATTTTTATTATTCCTTTCCTTCTGCTGACTTTAAGCTTCATTTGATCTTCCTTTTATGGTTTTTAAGATGAAGCATTATGTTGTTTTTTGGGGCTTGTTCTTGTTTTTGGAGATAGCACTGTAATGATGTGAAATTCCTCTTATGACCACTTTTGCCATGTCTCAAAAGTTTTAACATGTTGTACTATTATTATCATTCGTTTCTATGTATCTCTTGATTGCTCTATTTATTGCTTCTCTAACTCAGTGATTCTTCTGTAGCATGTACTTTAATTTCCATGTATTTGTGATTCTTCCTGATTTCTTTTTACAATTGATCTCTAGCTTCAAAGTGTTATGATCAGAGAATATGGTTGGTATGATTTCAACCCTCTTATATTTATTGAGGCTATCTCTGTGTCCCAGTACATGGTTAATCCTTGAGAATGTTCCACGTGCTCTAGAGAAGAATGTATAAGCAGCTCATTTGAGATGAAAGGCTCTGTAAATGTCAATTGTGTCCAGTTGGTCTAATATGTCATTTAAGGTTGTTATTTCCTTATTGATTTTCTGTTTGGATAATCTTTCCATATCCGCCAGTGGGGTATTTAGGTCCCCTACTACGATAGTGTTTTTATCTGTTTCTCCCATTAGTTCTTTTAGTAATTGATTTATATATTTTTGGGCTCTCTGATTAGGAACATAGATATTAAGAAGTGTTATGTCTTCTTGGTGCCTGATTCTCTTTATCATAATGAAGTGTCCCTCAGTATCTTTCTTTACCTTTTTTATTTTGAAGTCTATTTCATCCAATAATAGTACTGCTACTCTCACTTTTCTCTGAATTCTATTTGCTTGAAATATCATTTTCCACCCTTTCACTTCGAGTATATATTTGTCTTTGAAACTGAGATGTGTCTCCTGGGAGCAGCATATGGTTATGTTTTGTTTTTTGATCCAATCTGCATCCTTGTGCCTCTTTATTGGTGAGTTCCATTCTTTTACATTTAGGGTGATTATTGAAATATGAGGTTTTCCTATAATCATTTTATGTTTTGCTTTCTGGTAGCTCAGTGTTTCCATTGCTTTCTTGTTCTTGTGTGCATTTTTTTAGGAGGACTGTTGTGGGCTTTCCCTCTGGTCTTTCTTGTTTTATGTAATATACTTCAGTCCTGAATTATTGGTGTGTGGTTACCATTAGGAATATGTAGAAGTTATATATATATATATATATATATATATATATATATATATATATACACACACACACACACACACACACACACACACACACACACACACACACATTTCCCTTTGCAAATTTGGATCTTTAAATCCTCCCCTTTTCATTCATTGTTCTCTCAATTTGTCCCTATATATGCTGAATGTTCATTACTATCTTGCTTTAGCAATTCTCTTCTTATTGTTTAAGCTTATAATGCCCTGTTCTTAGTAAGGGCTGCATTCCTCTGTTTCTATCTGTCTGCTAGTTGCCTTACTCCTAGTTATGTATTTTTTTTGGTCATTTTGTTTTAGGTGATCTGACCCCTTTCAGTATTTCCTGTAATGCAGACCTCGTAGTAGAGAATTCTGTCAATGTTTGTACGTCTGGAAAGGTCTTTATTTCTCCTTCTTATCTAAGGGAGAGCTTTACTGGATATATTATTCTAGGCTGGTCGTTCTTTTCATTAAATGGTTTGAATATTGGATTCCACTCCTTTCTGGCTTGTGAGGTTTGTGCTGAGAAGTCTGACAATGATCTAATGGGCTTTTCCTTTATAGGTTACCATCTTCTTTTCTCTGGCTGCCCTGAGAATTCTGTCTTTGTCATAGATTTTTTTATGATTTTAATACAATGTGTCTTGGTAAAGGCCTTTTTGGGTTGAGATAATTCGGTGTTCTGTTGACTTCTTGAATTCCAAGGGCCAGCTTATTCCTTAGTTTTGGGAAATTCTCGTCAACTATTTGTCTGAAAATACTTTCTAATCCCTGCTCTTTTTCTTTTCCTTCAAGAATGCCCATTATTCTTATGTTTCCTCTCCTGACATATCAGATACTTCTTGTATTTCTTTTTCATCATTTTTCATTTTATGGTTTCTCTCTTCTTCCTTCTGATTTATTTTTAGATTTCTGTCTTTGACATCACTGATACTTTCCTCTAATTTGGTCAACTCTATTTCCCAAGTTTGCTATTTCATTTTCATTCTCTTGCAGTGTGTTTTTCATCTACAGAAGTTCTATTTGTTTCTTTGTGTTGGCTTCAGTATTCTTGCTAAATAATTCATTCTGCTCATCTTGTTGTTTTTTCAAATCCTGAAATTGTTTACATGCGTCATTTTGGATCTTATTGAGTTTTTCGGAAGTACCATTCTGAATTCTGTCATTTAAGTCGCATGTTTCTTTGTATTTCAGCTTATTTTCTGGAGATTTTTCTCTTTCTTTCTGAGTTGCCTTGTCACCTTGGTTTTTCATGGTGTTTAATGGATTATTTCTCTGCCTGGGCATTAATGTAAGTGCATACTGCTTTTTTCTAAAAAGATGATTTAATACATAAAGGTCCCTCTTTAGCCTGTTGCAAAGAAGGCATTTTTCTTTTGGTTTCCAGTAGGTGACGTCTAAGCCTCTTAGATCCCTGCTTTATGTAAAGTCATAATAATGCCTTTTCTTTTTTATGCATACTCAATCATGCTCTTTTCCCTCACACTCAGTCCCTGTCAGTGTAGTGACAGTTTTGGTAATGTTTGCTCAGTTTCCCCTGGGGCTCTGTGGTGTTTGGTCTTGTGGATATTGGGGGAGGCACTCTCTGCGTTGGGGTATGGGAGCTTTGGCTCAGCCTCGTGTTTCGCACCCATGGATGGTAATAATCAACTGTTGTTTCTCTTCTATCCCCACTTCTCTGCTGTCTCCACTTCTCTGATTCCTGCCCTGATGCCTGGATACTGCCACCAGCTGCATGGAGTTCACAGACATCCCAGGCAGGGTTGTTCAGGGAACCCACCATGCTTTCTCCCCTCCCTCTCCCCCTTCTTTCTTTCTCCCATTCTACAGCTCGATTTCCAGAGTTCTGACATGTGGTAGCTCTTATGCACAGATACCACACTCAGACGTGCTGGTGTGCAGTTTGAGTGTTTTTTTTGTTGTTGTTGTTGTTGTTGTTAAGTTTTAGATGTTCAGCTTATTGTTGTTTCAAGGGGATATGTCTGGGGACCTCTCTCACCTTGCCATGTTTCTGACATCACCCTATTCCTGTTTTTGATACATGTTTTTTCTTCTTTAAGAAGTCCCTCCAATATTTCCTGTAATATTGGCTTGGTGTTGATAAATTCCTTTAGCTTATTTTCGTTAGGGAAGCTATTTATCTGTCCTTCAACTCTAAATGATAGCTTTGCTGAATAAAGTATTCTTGGTTGTAGATTCTGAGTTTCATCATGTTGAATATTTTCTGCCAAACCCTTCTGTCCTGCATGGTTTCTTCTGAGAAATCAGCTGCCAGTCTTATGTGTGGTCCCATGTATGTAACTAACTGCTTTTCTCTTGCTGCTTTTAAAGTTCTCTCTTTGTATTTAATCTTTGGCATTTTAATTATGATGTGTCTTGGTGTGGGCCTCTTTGGGTTCCTCTTTCTTTGGATTCTCTGAGCTTCCTGGGTTTGTATATCTATTTCCTTCACCAGGTTAGGGAAGTTTTCTATCATTATTTCTTCCAATAGCTCTAGAACGTCTTGTTTTCAAGTACCCCTATGACATGGATATTTTTACATTTAATTGTGTCCCATTGGCTCCTTAAATTATTATTATAACCTTGGCTTCATTTTTCTTGCCATTCTGGTTGAGTGTCCTTGGCTTCACCATCCTCTATATCAGTGGTTCGATCTTCTTCTTTATCCACTCTGTTTTTTCCATCTAATATACTCTTTATCTAATATAAAGTGTTCTTC
This sequence comes from Eidolon dupreanum, assembly GCA_028627145.1. NCBI lineage: Eukaryota > Metazoa > Chordata > Mammalia > Chiroptera > Pteropodidae > Eidolon > Eidolon dupreanum. The sequence goes on along the minus strand of CM053505.1, from coordinate 82,300,855 downwards.
ATTTCTGGCTTTTTTTATAATTTCTATTTCCATTTTTGTGTTATTTATCTTTTGTTAAAGTTCTCACTGAATTCATCTACACTTCCCCTAAGTTCATTGAGTATCTTTATAACCAGTGTTTTGAACTCTGCACCTGTTAGATTACTTGACTCCATTATATCTGGATCTCTGTTCTCTTCTCTCATATGTTTTCTGCTCCTTTGTCTTCCCATTTTGACTGCCTTTCCATGTCTGTTTCTATGTACTAAGCAAAGCTCCTAAGTCTACCACTTTTATTAGTGCAACTTTGTGTGGCAAGTGTCCAGTGGCACAGTCCAGAGATGGGTTCTGCTGCAGGCCTAATTTTTCCCAGCCTATGTCCCTCTGGGGCCACCTGTTAAGATTTAGCAAGCAATCCACAGATGTTGTGCTTATAGTTACCTCTAAAGGCCACACCAGAAACCGAGGCCAGCTGCCACCAGTGTGAGTCTTAGAGTTGGTTCAGCAAGAAGTACCTGACTCGCTGAGGACACACCTGGTTGTAGCTTGAGTGGGCCCATGAGTTGGGGGAGGCAGAGTTTCAGAGTATCCTCTGGGGAGAGTGACCTCTGTTATCCAGTTTGATTATGTCTCAGCTATGGTGGTGCTGCGTCAGGACACTGGGAAGCGGGAGGGCTCAACTGAGGAACAGTGGATACCGCCACCATTTCTGTGCAGGATAAAGACTTGCCTCTAGCCCTCACTCCAGCATCGCAGTGTCCCCCTGGAAGTCCCTGGTGTCCCCTGCACAGCCAACCAGGTGCTGTTGCTCAGGGTGATCAGGTTCATCACTGCGAAAGTCTGCCCACAGACACGGCCCCTTTAAGAGGCATGTGCAGCTGCTGGCTGCCACTGCCACAGATTCTGTCCCACTCAGCCACTCAGGACCAGGCAGCATTCCTTCTTAGCCCCATCCTATCTCCACCTATTGAAAAGTGATTTCTTATTTCTCTCCCTAGTTGTAGAGCTTGTTCATCTAGATTCCAGGCAACTTCCCTCGCTGTTTACTCTGTGTTTCTATCACAACTTTGATTTGGTCGCATGAGGGATGAACAAAGCCTCTATTGTCTACGACATTTTTTTCTCCTCCCATAATCATTTTTAGTTACAATATTTAACCTATGAAATGAATACATGGATAAGAGTATACGGATGAGTGTTTCAAGGCCTGAGCCCTGTGCACTCCATTGTTTAGAAGTGAGAGAGAGAACCAGCAAGAAGCATTAAAAAGGAACAGCTAGTTGATGAAGAATAAATAAATAATGTAATTATATATTTTAAATTATATAATGTAAAATGCTTCATTGTACATAATATAATATTTAATTTAGTATTATGTATAACATTCATTTATAATCCTAAAAGACACCAAGATAGGTATTAATATCCATTTTTAATAGCTGAGGAAACAAATTCAGGCCACCAGGTTGACAGCAAATTAATGAAAGTTCAGAAAGCAAAGAATTGGTGAGGCATGATTAACTGTCCTAATAAGTTGTGGTCACTGAGGTACCTGCTCCATGGCTGAGCCAGAGCCTGTAGATCAAATCTCACCTGCCCCCTATTAAAGGACAGGAACAAATAGAGATTTCTCACCCTGAGATCATTAAACTTATTCTCAGGAAAATAATGAAGTGTGTATATGTGTGTGTGTGATGTATTTATATTTTTATTTACTTATCTATTTATTAGGATAAAGTTGACATAACATAAAATTCTCAATATTGGCTGCACAATTTTACATTCCCACTAGCATTGCATGAGGTTTATAATTTCTCACATCCCCACCAACATTTGTTTACTGCGTCTTTTTGATTCTAGCCATCCTAGTGGGTGCGAAGGGGTACCTCATTGTGATTTTGATTTATGTTTCCCTAATTACTAATGATGTTGAGCATGTTTTCATGTACTTATTGCCATTTGTATATCTTTTTTGATGAAATGTCTATTCAATTCCTCTGCCCATTTTTCACTTGGTTATTTCTCCTTTTATTGTTGAGTTGTAAGAACACTTCATATATTCTAAATTAATTTGTTCATCAGACATATGACTTGCAAATATTTTCTCCAATTCTGTGGGTTACCTTCATTTCATGGATGGTATCACTTGAAGCATAAATGTTTTAAATTTGATCAAGTCAAATTTATCTATTTTTCATAGGCTTATGCTTTAGGTATCACATCTAAGAAACCACTGCCTAATCCAAGGTCAGGAATATTTATACCTATGTTTTCTTCTAGTATCTTTATCATTGTAGCTCTTACTTTCAGGTCATTAATCTATATCAATTTAATATTTTATATGATGTGAAGTAGGACTCCAAATTCATCATTTTGAATGTGGATATGCAGTTGTTCCAGTACCATTTGCTAAAGAGACTATCTTTTCTTCCTTGAAAGGTCTTGTCTCCCTTTTCAAAAATTAACTGACCATATTTACATGGATTTATTTCTATACTCTCAATCACTTTCCATTAATCTAAATGTCTATCCTCATGTTGGTACCACATAGTCTTAATTATTGTAAGCTTTTGTTTGAAAACTGGATATATACTTGCAAAAAATGAAATTAGGCTACCTTCTTACACCATATACAAGAATAAACTCAAAATGGATTAAAGACTTAAATGTAAGACTTATAACAATAAAACTCCTAGAAGAAATCATTAAGTTTTGAAATCGGATGTGTCAGTGCTATAAATTTGATCTTCTTTTTAAAGAATGTGTGGACAATTTTGGACCCCCTGTGTTTCCATATAAATTTTTGAATCAGTTTGTCAATTTCTGAAAAAAAAAAAGAACCTGCTGAGAATTTGAAGTTAAAGGGTTGAATCTATAGATCAATTTGGGGAATATTGCCATCTTAAAAATAGTATGTGTTACATTCTATGAGTATGGAATATTTCCATTTATTTAAATCTTTAATTTCTTTTAAAATGTTTTACAGTTTCACTATATAGGTATCACACATTTTCGTTAAATTTATTCCTAGATATTTTATTCATTAACATTATTTTTTTAATTTTTTAAAAATTTTATTTTGTTATTAGTTTCAAGTATACAGCACATTGGTTAGACTTTTATTTAGTTTATGGAATGATCCACCTGATTGCTCTTTCTCTCCTTTGACTCTCCACCTAGCCATTACATTAATGCTGACTGAATTCCCTATGAAATGCTCCCCATTCCTGTGACCATCTATCAACCACTAATTTGTACTTCTTAACCTTTCGCCCCTTTCTTTTTAACATTATTTTAAATGAAATTTCCTTCTTTCATTTTTATATTACTTTTTGCTGGTTTATAGACATACAATTGAGTTGTGTATCTTACAAACTTTCTAAACTTTCATTTGTTGTAAAAGTTTTAGTGGGGGAGGGGGAATTTTTTGGATTTTCTATATATAAAATTATTTTACCTGTAAATACAGTCTTGAAAAAATGTTTGGTTATGGTATATGTAGGTCCCAGGCCTGGCTTGTCCCAGATTTGGCTGTGATCCAGGCTTGCAGCTAGGAATAGGACCCCAGATTTAGAATGTTACATTAGTGTAGTAGGGACCCTGAGCCTAAAATATAATCAGCTTATTGTATCATGTGTGTAGCTGAATACCACTATTGTACTCTGATGTACATGGACCCATATGGTCTCCTGGGGAGCAGAAAGGGAAGATAAGAAGGGGATCAGAAGAAGAGCAGAAGCAGAAGCAGAAGCGTGCTCCCCGCAATAGAATGCAATCCCCGCAGTAGAACTACACTCCACACAACAGAAGCGCTCTCCCCACAATAAAGTTAGTGCCTGCTGTTTCATTCTCATGTTGGCCTCTTGTGCATTATTCCAACTGGGCATCTCACCACTGAAACATTTCCTTCTCAATCAGCTCAGCACTGACAGTATATAGTCTTTTTAATATATTGCTGTATTAAGTTTTGTAGTATTTTGATGAAGATTTTTCATTTATACTTATCAGTATAAGTACAAATGTAGTTTTGTTCTCTTGTGATGTCTTTACCTGGTTTTGATATTGGGGTAACACTGGCCTCATAGAATGAGTTAAGAAGTGTTTCCTCCTCTTTGATTTTTTGTAAGAGTTTGTGAAGGATTGGTGTTAGGTATTCTTTATACATGCTTGAAAAGAAACCAGTGAAGCCATCTGATCCTGGACTGTTTTTGTGGGGTGGAAATTTTTTGATTACTAAATCAATCTCGTTATTATTGGTCTATTAAGATTCTCTATCTTGTCATTTTTGGTAGTTTGTGTAGTTCTATGATTGAATCCATTTCATCTAGGTTATCTAGTTTGGTCACATATTTTTCGTAGTACTCTCTTACAATCCCATTTATTTCTGTAACATCAGCAGTAAAGACCTCTCACTGTTGATTTTAGTAAATTTAGTATTCTCTTTTTTTCTTGATCAGTTTAGCTAAAAGTTTGACAATTTCTCTAATCTTTCAAATAACCAACTTTCTATTTTGTTGATATTCTACATTATTTTAATATTCTCTTTCATTGATTTCAGCTTTAACATTTATTGTGTCTTTTCTTCTGCTTACTTTCTGTTTTGTTGGTTGTTTTTTTTTTTTTTTTACTTTCATAAGGTGGAAGATTATGTTATTGATTTGAGATATTTCTTCATTTTCAATATAGGCATTTACATCTAAATTTCGCTCTAAACACTGCCTTTCCTGCATCCCATAAGTTTTGATATGTTATATTTTAGTTTTCATTCATCTCAAAGTATCTTCTAATTTCCCTTGTGATTTTTCTCTTTGGGCCATCAGTTATTAAGGTTTTTTAAAATTGTCACATATTTTTAATTTACCAAATTTTTTTATTTTATGGATTTCTAATTTTATCTCATCATTGTATTATAAAGGCACTTTGTCTAATTTCAATCCCTTTAAATTTTTTAAGACTTGATTTATGGCCTGATATATGGTCTTTACTATAATTTATTCCATGTACACTTCAGAATAACTTGTTTTCTGTTATTTCTAAGTGGAGTGTTCTATAGCTTGTTAAGTCTAGTTGGTTTATAACGTTCAAGCGTTCAATTTCCCTGTTGACTTGTCTAGTTATTCAATTCATTATTGAAAGTGAAGTATTAAAAATTCCAACTATTAATTTTGAATTTTTTCTGCCTCTCTACAATTCTGTCAGATTTTGCTTCATGTATTTTGGGACTCTGTTGTTAGGTATATATATATGTTTCTAAATGTTATAATTTTGGGAGTGATTTTATCTTTTCTCATTATAAAATATTTTCGTCTCAAATAATAATTTTTCCTTTAAGTCTATTTTATCTGATATTAATATAACCACTCTAGCTCTCTTTAATTACTGTATGCATGATGTATCATTTTCCTTTGTTTTACTTTCAACTTATTTCTGTTTGAATCTAACAAGTGTCTATTATAGATAATATAGTCAGGTCATTTTTTAAAAATGTTTTATTTTTTCTTTTTCAAATACAGTTGGCATACAATATTATATAAGTTTCACTTGCACAACATGGTGATTAGGCATTTATATAACTTACAAAGTGATTATACCTAGTATGCATCTGACACTGTATACAGTTATTAAAATATTATTGACTATATTCTTTATGCTATGCTTTACATCCCCATGACTATGTTGTAACTACCAATTTGTACTTCCTAATTCCTTCCTCCTCTTCGCCCCCGCCCCCAACTCTCCTCCCATCTGGCAACCATCAAAATTTTCTCTGTATCTGGGAGGAAAAAAAATGGCGTAGATGATAGAGACTCTGCACATTCCTCTGGCGACCAAATCGAAGTTATGATGGAAACAAGGAGCAACAGCAAAGAATAATCACCTGGGATCTAGAGGAACAAGCCATACAACTACGGAGAAATCCAAGAAAGCACCCTACAACGGCAGAAGGTAGGATGGGGCGAGGACGCGGGGCTGCCTGGTCTCGAGCTGCTGAGACAGAGGCTGCGGCAGCGGTAGCGGCAGAAGCCTCTTAAAGGGGCTGTGTCAGCAAGCAGATTTTCGCGGTGACAGACCTGCTCACTCTGAGCACCAGAGCCCATTCGGTTGAGCGCAGGGGGCACCAGGAACTTATAGGAAGACATTGTCGGAGTGAGAGCCAAAGCAAGACTTGCTTTGTACAAAAGTGCCAGTGGTATCCATTGTTCCCTGTAGAGCACTCCCCTTTCCAGTGCGCCGGACACAGTGCCGCCATAGCCCTTACGTCATCAAACTGGATAATAGAGGTTGCTCTGCCCAGAGGAGTCCTTGAAACCCCGCCTCCCCCAACTTGCGGCCCTACCCAAGCCGCATCCACATATATCCTTAGCGAGTCAGGTGCTTCTTGCTAAGCAGTGCCTAGATTCTCCCCGGAGGCAGCTGGCCTCGGTTTCTGGTGTGGCCTTTAGAGATAACTATAAGTACAACGTCTGTGGATTGGTTGCTGAATCTTAACAGGTGACCATGGAGGGACAGAGGCTTGGGCTAAGTTTGGCCTGCAGCTGAACCCCTCTCATAACTGTGCCACTGGACACCTACTTTACAAATCCGCACTAATAAGACTGGGAGACTTAGGAGCTTTGCTTAGTACATAGAAACAGACATGGAAAGGCAGCCAAAATGGGAAGACAAAGAAGCAGAAATCATATGAGAAAAGAGAACAGAGATCCAGATATAATGGAGTCAAGTAATCTAACAGATGCAGAGTTCAAAACGCTGGTTATAAAGATGCTCAATAAACTTGTGGGAAGTGTAGGTAAATTCAGTGAGAACTTCAACAAAGAGATAAAAAACATAAAAATGGAAATGGAAATTATAAAAGGGAGCCAGTCTGAAATGAAGAACACATTATCTGAGATGAGAACTATATTAAATGGAATAAACAAATGAATAAACAAAGTGAATAAAGAAGGGGATCAACTGCCCTATCTAGAGGACAGGAAAGCCAATCAGAACACGCGATCTGAATGGCAAGAAAAAAGATGCCAAGACTATAAAAATAATTTAAGGGGGATATGGGACACTATTAAGGGTCCAAATATCTGTCTGATCGGCGTAACTGAAGAAACTCAAGATGTTGAACAGCTGTTTGAAGAAATAATGATGGAAAACTTTCCCAACCTGGTGAAGGAAATGGACATAAAACCCCAGGAAACTCAGAGAATTCCAAAAATCAGGGATCCAAAGAGGCCCACACCAAGACACATCATAATTAAAATGCCAAAGGTTAAATACAAAGAAAGGATATTAAAAGCAGCAAGAGAAAAACAGATAGTTACTTATAAAGGAAAACCCACAAGACTGGCAGCTGATTTCTCAAAAGAAACTATACTTGGCAAAAAATATTTGACAGAATGAAGACCCAGGATCTACAACCAAGAATAATTTATCCAGCAAAGCTATCATTTAGAGTTGAAGGACAGATAAAGAACTTCCCAGACAAAAATAAGCTAAAGGAATTTATCACCGCCAAGCCAATATTACAGGAAATGTTGGAGGGACTTCTTTAAGAAGAAAAAACATGTATCAAAAACAGGAATAAAGAATGGTAACAACTACATTCCTATGAATAAGTACCTCAAATTGAAAAGAATTAAGGGCTCCAACTAAAACATAGAGTGAATGAATGGAAAGGAAAACAAGATCCTTGCATGTTGCCCCTAAGAGACTCACTTCAGATTAAAAGATACACACAGACTAAATGAAAGGGTATGGAAACAGATATTGCTTTGATGGACCTATAAATTATTTAAGTCAGACAGAGAAAGATAAATGCTATACGATTTCACATATATGCAGAATCTAAGGAATAAAAAGAACAAAATAATCATAGACTCACATATATAGTGGGTAATTTGGTGACAGAAAGAGGGGAGGGAGGTGTGGGAGACTGGGAGAATGGGGTGAAGGGTTAAAGAAGTACAAAGTAGTAGCTGATGCATGGCCACAGGGATGCAGAGCATGGCATAGGAAATGCAGTTAACATTAATATGTTAGCTAGGTGGAGGGTCAGGGGAGGGAGGGCGCAATTGGGGGGATTGTTTTACAAACTATATAGATGTCTAACCAATGTACTCTATACTGAAAACTAATTAAAATAAATAAGTTCAGGGAAAAAATATCTCTGTATCTGAGTTTGTTTCTGTTTTGTTGTTGTTGTTGTTGTTAATTTTTTTCTTAGATTCCACATATAAGTGAAATCATATGGTGTTTGTCTTTCTCTGTCTGACTTACTCTATTTAGTACAATGCCCTCAAGGTCTGTCCATGTTGTTGAGATGGCAAGATTTCATTTTTTTTTATGGCTGAGTAATATCCATTGTATATATGCATCACCTCTTTTATATCCATTCATTCATTAAAGAACACCCTTCCTCAACATGCTTCCATATTTTGGCTATTGTAAATAATACTGAAATGAACATGTGAATTCACATGTCACTTCAAAGTAGTATTTTGGGTTTCTTTGGTATTTATACCTAGAAGTGAGATTACTGAGTCTTTCTTTTTCTCTTGTTATAGCTTTTGATTTAAAGTTTATTGTGTCTGGTATTAGTATTTTTACTCCAGTTTTTTGTATGTTTTGTTTGTTTGTTTCCATTTTTATGAAATATCTTTTTCTATCCCTTTATGTTCAGTCTGAAGTGATTCTCTTGTAGGCAGCATATGTAAGAATCTTGTTCTCTTACCCACTTATCCACAATATCTTTTGATTAGAGCATTCAATCCATTTTCATTTAAAGTCATTTTAATGAATATGTAGTTATTGCCATTTTATTATTCATATTTTTTATATTTTCCTCTTCCTCCTCCTCTTCCACTTCCTCCTCCTCCTCCTCCTCCTCCTCCTCCTCCTCCTCCTCCTCCTTTCTTCTTCTTCATCCCTTTAACATTTCTTGCAATACTAGTTTGGTGGTGATTAATTCCTTTAGCTTTTTCTTATCTGGGAAGCCCTTTATCTGTACTTCAATTCTAAACGATAATTTTACCGAGTAGAGTAATCTTGGTTGTAGGTCCTTGCTTTTCATCACTGTGAATATTTCTTGCCAATCCCTTCTGGCCTGCAAAGTTTCTGTTGAGAAATCAACTGACAGTTTTAAGGGAGCTCCCTTGTAGGTAACTAATTGCTTTTCTCTTGTGGCTTTTAGGATTCTCTCTTTGTCTTTACCCTTTGGCATTTTGAAAATGTTGAGTCTAAGTGTGAGCTTCTTTGGGTTCATCTTATTCAGCACCCTCTCTGCTTTCTGGGCCTGTATGTTTATTTCTTTTGTCAGATTTGGGAAATTATCCATTATTATTTCTTCAAATAGGTTTGCAATTCTTTGGTCTCTCTTCTTCTGGTATCCCTATGATATGAATGTTATTCTTCTTGATGTTGTCCTAGAGGTTCCTTAAACTACCCTCATGTTTTTGGAGTTTTTTTCTTTTTGTTGTTCTAATTGAGTGTTTTCTGTTACCTTATTTTCCAAATCACTGAATCAGTTCTCTACTTCATTTAACTATTGATTCCCTCTAATGTATTCTTCAGCTCAGTTATTGTATTCTTCATTTCTGTCTGGTTCTTTTCTTGTTTTCTATCTCTACTTTTATGTTTTCTATCTTTATTAAAGTTCTCACTGAGTTCATTTACTCTTTTCCTAAGTTCATTGATTATCCTTTTAACCAGTGTTTTGAACTGTGCATCTAGTATTGCTTGTCTCAATTTTGTTTAGTTCTTTTTCTGGAGCTTTGTTCATTTCTTTCATTTGGGACGTATTTCTGTGTCTCCCTATTTTTGCTGCCTCCCTATGTTTGTTTCTATGTATTAGGTAAGGCTGCTATGTCTCCTGGTCTAAATAGAGTGGATTTATGTAGTAGATGTGTTGTAGTGCCCAGTGGCACAGTCTTCCCTGGTCACCTGAGCCAGGTTCTCTAGGTATGTCTCTTGTATGGGTAGTGTGTGCCCTCCTTTTGTACTTGAGACTTGGTTGCTATTTGTACATCATTGCGGGGGATTGGCTGTGAGAAATGACTAGTGGAGGGCTCACTCTATGAAGGAGGATTTGCTTTAGCAGGACTCTGGTGCCTGCTCAGTCTACCCTTTGGGTGCATTGTCCTCAGATGCAGCCCAGGGTGATGCTCCAGTTTGGCCTGAACTGGCCACCAGGCATGCTAGCACTGGGGCCTCCTAGAAGGAGCCCCACTGCAGGCCACATTCAGACACAGCCTGTACTTTTCTCAGGGCCACCTGGCATGAGCTATCAAGCAATATCCAAATGGCTGCCACCTGCACTGGGCTTAGAGGTGCCTAAAGAGGCCAAACCAGAAATCAAGACCAGCTAATACTAGTGCTGGGCTTTAGGCTGCTCAGCGAGTGGTATGAGGCATGTCAAGGCCACATGCTGCTTGTTTGGGTTTTTTGAACCTTTCAGAAATTTTAGGAAATTCCATAGCATGAGCTGAGACAGGCCATTTGTATGGAAAAGCCTCTGGAAGTAGCTTGAGTGTGACTGCAATTCGAGTGGGGCAGGGTCTCAGGGAATCTCCAGGGTGAGGTGACCCCTTTTAGCCAGGTTGACTGAGACTATATGGTGGCTGCCTGTGTCTACAGGCCAGCAGAGGGGAGGGCTCAACAAAAACACAGTGGACTCAGCCAGCACTTCTGTCTGGGAAAAAGTTTTCCCTCCAGCCCTCACCCTAAAGCTAGATAGCTCAGTTCCTTTCCATATGTCCCTGGTGCTTTTTTGAGCCATTGCTTCAGTGCTGGAGCTCAGAGCAGATTCAACCTGAGTAAGTCTGTGCATGGGCCCTTTAAGAGGAATTTCTGCTGCCCTGTCTCACTTAGCCACAATCTCTGCTGGTTTTCACAGCCAGAAGTTATGGGGACTTATCTTTCCAACACTGGAACCCTGAGCTTGGGAGCCTGGTGTGGTGCTGGGACCCCATGCTCCTCCAGGAGGACCTTTACAGAGAGATATCCCTCTGGATTTTTAACTGCCACAGGCAGGTGTGCAACCAGCCCATTCTGTGTCTCCACCACTCCTACCAGTCTCGAGGTGGCTTCTTCTGTATGTCCTTAGTTGTAGGCCTTTTATTCAGCTAGACTTCAGGCGATTCTAAGTGATGGTTGTTCTGTAGTTTAGTTACAATTTTGATATGGTTGTAAGGGAAGGTAAGCACAGCATTTACCTACTCCTCTATCTTGACCCTGTCTACAGTCAAATCATTTAAAAAATCCATCCTGCTGATCTTTGCCTTTTCATTGCAATATTTAATCCATTAACAATCAGTTTAATTATTCATAGTTAGTATATATGTTTGTCATTTTTATAATTACTTTCTCTATATTTTAGACTTTTTGCTCCTTTATTCCTCCTGTGTTAAATAAATATTTTCTAATATATCATTTAAATCCCTTTCATTTCTTTTACTACGTATTTTTAAAGTTATTTTCTTAGTGGTTGCTCTGGAGAGTGCAATTAACCTTTTAACATTTAACAATATAGCTCTGATTAATACTAACTAAATTTCTATAGTATCCAATGTGGACTGCTTAATTGGTACAAGGTTTATGTTTTGGATGATAAAAAAATGTTCAGAACTCAATAGTAGTGATGGTTGTATAACATTATGAATGTACTTAATGCCACTGAATAGTGAACTTTTAAATGGTTAAAGTAGTAAATTTATGTTCTGTTTACTATACTATAATAAAAAAGGAGAAATTAAGACATTCTTAGGTAAACAAAAGCAAAGATTTGTCACTAGCAAACCTTCTCTACAAGAAATGCTAAAGGCAGTTCTTTATGCTAAAATTAAGAGACACTAGACAATATCTTTAATCTACACGAAGAATAAAAGCATTGTAAAGGTAACTACATAGATAGATATAAAATATAAATGCACTTTTTGTTTGCTACTCTAATTTTTTCCTATTTGAGATGAAATTTGCATAAACCAGTAATTATGAATATGTATTGATGGTTACAATTTAGATAAACTTCAAAAATAGGCTAAGTGAAACAAGTCAGATACAAAAGGTCGCATGTTGTATGACTCCATTTGTCGAGAGTAGGCAAATCCATAGAGAAAGAAAGCAGATTGTTGTTTGCCAGGGACTGGGAGAAGGGGGATAAGGGTCAATCTCTTAACAGGTACTAGATTTCCTTCTAGGGTGATGAAGATGTTTCAGAATTACATAGAAGCTGCAGTTGCATGACATTGTAAATGTACTAAATGTCACTGAATTGTTTACTTAGAAATGTTAATTTTAGATTATGTGAATCTCACCTCAGTAGTAAAAAAAAAAAAAAGCAGCTACCCAAATGATATGGATGCAGGGCTTTAGGAATCACACTTTAGTTAATCAGTCTTAATCACATAATTTGGGCCTCCAAGGGAAGAGGACTGTGATTTTCTGTGTTCTCTCCACTTGAAAGTCTCTGAAAAATCAAGTAGAAAGAACTGAAATAGTAGATCATATTATCCCCAGCACACTTGCCTAGTTAAGTCTGTTTCTTCACCCCTCCAGTTTCCCATCTTAATAGTATCTTCCTGCCCATCCTGAAACGTGGTTACCACGGAGGTTGAATTCCTGGATCTGACTAGTCTGCTAAGAAACTGCTAAGAAAATAACTTTGTTTACCAAGTTTCTTGTTTACCAACTTTGCTTTAACCTGGAGTTTGTATTTAAACTGCTCTTGATTAATCAGGAGACAGGTATGAGTTACTTTGTTTTCTGTTTATCCTGGACTTTCCAGAATGTCTGCAACCTTGACACAAATGAAAAAACTCCCAGTACAAGCCTTGAGTACTTTCTATCATGTCCAGCCCAGTGGCTAACTGATCCTAGTGCTCCAACACTACTCTGTAACCCAGCTCTGATGTTTTCCTATATTGACCACACCATCACAGGAGAGTGTCCATTATCTATTGGAGTGGGAAAAAGGGGTTGGGGGAGGTTTCATGCAGGAGGCTGCATTTGAGCTGGGTTCAGAGGACAGGCATTGGAGGGAAAGGACATTCCAGTAAGAGGTAACCACACAAAAGGCATGATTACTTTAGTATGGAGGCCTAAAGCATGGCCATTGGTGCCAGAGGGCCATGGGCTCAAACAAGTCTGGCCGTTTGCTAGTTCTTCTCATGATCCCATCCCTCAGTCCTCTCTCACCATACACCCATCCTCTCAGTTGTGTGAAGAGTCTCTTAACTGCCAATGCTCAGTTAGATAGTTTCCAGTTCTGTGTATGTGGTCTTCAATGACTGGACTCCTCCCCATTTAATGCCTCTAATGCATACGTGCAATTGTCAGGTGAGAAGCTAGTTAGGCTCATTTTTCACTCTAGATAGATGCCTGCCCCGGTATCACCTCCATTCCTCTTTCCCAATTTTAGTTTATGTGCTGCCTAAATGATTATTCCCAAGTATAGTTGCTTGGGTGGTGGTGGGGGGCTGGGATTCCTGTTTAAACCAATCAAGTATCTCACTTGAGAGTGCCTACAAAAGCAGAAATGGCAGGGAATAACTTTGTAGAAGCAAACAATGATATACAAAGCTGAAAAGGATGGTTGAGGAATTGTATTCATTGATAGGACCAATATGGGAGTCTTGTGTGAGTTACTCTGTGGTTGTTTTATCCTGTGCTTCCCACAGTTCCTGAAACCCCAACTCAAGCACAAACACTCCATATTCAAAGGCTTCCCACCAATAATGCAACAAAAACCTGGGATATGGGCGGGTTTTCCACATTAAGAAAAAGAGTGAGTAGATAATATTCTTGTCAATCATTCTCTCCTCAACCAATCTTTGAAGGTGAAACAATAGACTGGCTATAAAAGGAGCCCAACCCTGGGTTTTTTGGAGGGACTGTGGTAGAGCATTCTCTTCAGGGATGAGGGAACATGATGGCTGCTTCCATATGCAATCATGAAGTGTAAGGTTAATTTAATTCTTTTCATTGATAGTTAGCTATTTGTAAGTGTGCTTTCAATGATGACTATATGGAATGTAATAGTATACTTTAAACTATTTTAATTAATAATATACTTTAATAGTCAGGAGAGCTTTGGATTTGTGACAACATGAGTCCCTTAGCCGAATCTGGGCACAGTGTTATGTGTTATGTTACAACGTGATTACTATAATATTTTATCATTTATTTAAATATTGATCTTGGTCCCCTCTTGTATGGGGTGTTAATGTGTTGTGGTGTTTTCAATTTAAAAATGAGGAAATGGATCATGCTGTTGCCTGAGTAGGTATGGGACAGCATTTTGTTGACAGGGAGCTGAATTTGTCTTTTAATTTAAATCTTTGGATGGTTATTATCTATGCATATTTTTAAATTCTTTGTCTTGGCCCCTCTGTTTCTGTTATTTTCAAAATGAAAAGGAAAAATTTTACATGTCGAGGGATTGTGCATGGGTTAGGAATGTGGCTGTTGGCTGACTTTAAGTGTAGTTCTATATGTGCTTTTTTCCCCCTTTCTTAAATGTCATTTGTGTGGTTAAAGTTTGGAAGTTTCTTGATATTTTCAAGTTGAAAATGAAGAAACTGAAAATATGACCCTCACAGGACTTATTCATCAAGGACCTTAAATTCAAAGAGCCTTTAGTCATTGTTGACTCCTTTGCATTTTAATATAATATACTTGTGCATTTAATATCATTGTTTTCAACAAAACAATCGTCCTGATGCTTTTCATGCATTTTCCTTTAAAAGATTGGTCTTAGTTCTACTTGATGTTTTACAAACACTATGAAAATAAACACTAAAAATAAACAATTTGTAATGGGGTGCATGTCATCCTAGGTTGTGTAGAGGGACTGTGGTAGAGCATTCTCCTCAAAAATAAACATTTGGGGGTACTCAGGATTTACAAATTCAGAATTTAATCACCTGGCTGAGTCTTCAATGTTTTACAACAGTGAATGCACATGAGTGTCTGCCATGGGCTGTCATTTAATGCGGTTTGACACTTTATTGTGTGCTTGGTATAATTTCATTCTATTTAATGTAGGTCTTGGTTATTTTCATAAGTTTTGTGCATAAAAAGTTTCATTCGTGTTAACTTCAATTCACAAATAAGAAAAAGTTTACTAATTGAAAGAAGGTTTTGTAGTATTTTTGATGTAAAAATGCACACATTGACAATCTGAGTGGCTGGGAGCCTTAAGACAGTCAATGTCCAAAAGTGCCTGTCATCGGCCACCATTAAACATCGTTCAGGATTTCATTGCCTGTAAAAACTGGATACTGAATATGATGTTTTGAATTCAATTCTGTCCCTAGCCTTTTGCATACATTTCCTTTGAAAAGTGTGGACATTTCAAAGTATAAATTAGGAAAATAACAGTGAGATTAAGTGCCTTGTGTCTTCTAGCATTGAGCAGTCATTAAAAGTCACAGGTTGTGTAGTTTTGAATTGTATTTTATGGTATAGTTGTGTATTTAATGTAATAGTAATTTAAAAAAATTGGCCTAAGTCCTCTTTCTCAAGTGTTGTTCCACAGGAAAAAAAATGATTTGTACAGTTTGTATTTACAAACAAGAAGAACAGCAGTGGCTACTCAGAAGAGAAATGGTGCGATGCTCCTGCCGATCCCAATGTCTGCTGGTGGTGCCCCTTTCCATGCTCTTCCCCTCATTCTAGTTTATGTTATCCCCCACCCCTTCCCATTCTCTTCCCCATTCCAGTTCTGCAGGCCTCATCTTAGTGTGCTGGCCCCACCCATTTTCAGGCTCCTCCCCATTCTACCACGTGCTGGCCCCGCCCCTTTGGACGCAGTACTGTTTGTGCCGTTAGGCCACTGGCGTTGCCAAGGGCCGGCATTTGAAATTGGTAGGGGTGCCTATTTATATTTATGTCTCCATTATGTGACATCTAATGTGTATTT
The DNA here is from genome assembly GCA_028627145.1 of Eidolon dupreanum. NCBI lineage: Eukaryota > Metazoa > Chordata > Mammalia > Chiroptera > Pteropodidae > Eidolon > Eidolon dupreanum. Next base: position 82,284,969 of record CM053505.1, on the reverse strand, counting down.
AAGGGAATAATTAAATTAAAAGACAACTCTTTTTGTCTCTCTCAAAAACCTATGGACTTTAATCACTGAAAGAAAACATTCTTGTTTTAAGGTAAAATGGTGCTGGTTGAATTTAACTGGTTTATTATTGATTTTGACTAGTGTTATGTATATTGTTTAGTATCTAAGTGATTTATTGACACTTTTTTTGACAGAATATTGATGTTCTCCAAAATTACCCTCTTGGATTATATTCACAAATCAAAAAAAAAAATTGATTGTTAGTTGGGTTGAAAACTGCCTCTGCCTTTGTTACTATGAGGTACTAAGATTTTAGGAAATGGGACATTAACTAGCTTCACAAATACTACAATTTCAAGAAGAGCCCTAAAACCTCAAACAATTTCTAACTGTGGGATTTAGGTCCAGATGTCAGGCTTGGTGACATCTTTATTGCATCCACTTTGCTCATGGACTCCTAGAGGATACTTTCCAGATCACATCTACCAAAGCTAATATTAGCAACTGTCCAATTTCTTTTATTATTTCCTTGGAGATCTATGCTCAGTGTCAGATGTAGCAATATTACTTAATGATTGGAAGTTTTAGAAATTATATTAAATGATATTAGCTTCTTTCTGATGTCCATGATTTTCTAACTTACTGTGTTACCAATTATACTAATACACCATAAAATGCTGCTGTATAATCTAATGAACAACTCCACCTCCCATTTCAAAGATTTATTATCCATAATCCTGCCTGAGTCTAGCTATGGTATTGAATAAAATAAACTGATTAGTTTGAGACCCCTACTTATAGAAATTAAGGGACATTGTCTTTCAGCCTAATATTTCATAATTCCCCTGTGATAGTTGATTAAAGAAGAATAAACTATGGTTCATTTTGTAGGGGCAGGCAAACCTCTAAAACAGCAGTATTATCTGATCTTGTACCTCAAGATGAGTGCAGTAGTTGTCTTATATTATCTTTCACTCTGCATGATTGGGTACCCTAGCCTCACCAAACATTTTTAGAAATTCCTCTGGATAAGGGGAAGAGGACAATTGTCACAGCCACCCACCTAAATGAATTTCCAAATTAAGTAACTTTCCTGCAGTCTACCCACAGGCAAGCAACTGCAGATTTGTATGATCACCACCTTTTTAAGGACCTGTGATGGAAAAGTCCAGTATTGGTCAGTCTGTGGGCCTGTACGTGAAGGAAATGGAATCAAAACTAATAGTCAGAACCATCCAGAAGAATAAGTGCCTCTCTAAGTATTATAAAGTGGGGGGTTTGGGCAGAGAGATTCCCCATCTCCTGTTCCCTGGTGCCATCTTTAAAGATAGTGTTAAAAGCTCTTCCCTGGTTCTGTAAGAGACAGAGACTATCAGCAGTTGCAGCGTCACTCCTGGGCACTGCTGACTAGCTCCATGGTAGAGACCCTGTTTCTCTAACCTGTTCCTTTTATTAGGTGGGAGCACCTTTTCCCATACTTACTTGTGTTTCTTTGTACAGTGTGAGTGCTACCACTGTAGGCACATTGGCATAATTAGACTTTTCTGATTAAAAAAAAAAAACAAACAAACCTTACTTTGACTTTTTAACACCAAAGTTTTGATTTTCATTATATTATTTTTGGAAAACTAGCAGACAGCAGATGGATGGAATGAACTGGACTGTAGAAAACAATTTTGGGGAGTCAAAGCAGTGTGGGGTGCTGCACAGGCTTTGTTTCAGCTGGTATGAGAATGTGAATCTGAATCTAATTATAAAACCCAGCTCTATCTATGAAAAAGTTGGGAGAGATGAGACCTACAGACCAAGTGAGGGATAAGGAATGATAGTTTGTCAGCCTACCCTCCCTGTGGCATTTTCTTGATAGAAGTCCTAAAGACATAGGCCAGAAATTAAAGTAATATGTAGGTCAAAACTCCTCAAAATTACCCTTCTGTACATTGTTGGCAATTTCTTTGAGTTGCAGATGTTGCTGAGACCATATACCATGTTTAATACACAGTAAACTTCCAGTCTCTGAGTGAGAGAGTCAGTCATTTTCACTCTAAGGCAATAGTCTGCCAACTCAGCTGGCTCCTAACATTATTTCAACACTCTGAGACACTCTTAAAATTTTTCAATGAATTCAGGTATTGGAAACTGGGGACAAGGTTTGAGATCCGAATGCTAAGCTCTTTGACCCCTGTATTTCCATTATACAAAAGAAGTACAGGGGAGTTGAAAGAATTTGAATGAGTTGATCATGACAAAAAGTGCTAATATTGACTGAGTTACATTTAATGTTCTTGTATAATAAACGCTTTCTCTTGTCCCTGTCCAGGTCAAAGTCTCTGTCAATACAGTGGTCAAACTACAAGGCTTGATTGGTAAGCATTTTCCCATATTTGGTGCTGTTTATCCCAGATTGCTATCTGGTATGTTTCTTTCAAACATGCAGAGGTCTTCTGTCTGAACTTGCTTTTACCTTTGCTGTTAATTTTCTGGCAAGGTATGCAGTAACTGGGCCAGGATTCTTTTCTGAAAGTATCAGATTTCATATTAACTCAAGACTGAAGCTTTCAGAACATGGGAATACAAAATCTCAGAGTGAGGGATCTTCTAACCAGTTTATACATTTGATGTTGTTGCTCACTTTGGTATATATGTTTTGGAACATGGTCTTTCCTTGCAATCATGTAATAATAGTAAGCCTAATGAGTTGTACTTATTACTATCGTATGTAGAGTAAATGCCTGCATTATGTAGTTCTAATGCTTGGTGCTTTATAACTTGCTTCCTGGGATGCTTTTGAGTCAGGCAGACCTCTGTTTAAACCTGATTTCACCAGTAACTGTCTATCCTTAGTTCCTAACTAATTCTTTGAGCCTCAGTTTCCTTATCTGCAAAACAGGAATCATACTTTGCTATCAGGGATTTTGTGAGAATCAAGTGTGATAATCTTTGTAGTGTGCCCAATACACAAGAGGTACTCAAGAAATAAGTCCTCCATTTCCTGAATGCACAGATTGGAGGACATTATAGTGCTTGGTGTAGCCCCCTTCCTGCCCCTTTCCTTTAATTATTTTCTATCCTTTCTCAGATACAGCAAATTCCTTATAGGTCACAATGGCTCCTGTTTGGAAACCACACCTATGTAATCTTGCTGTTAAGCAAAAGTGGCCCAGGAACCCAAGATTTTCCATGTTCTGAGCCGGGTTCTGTTCTGGCCAACTCATACAGCTTGCACCAAGGATGACATGACTCAGCACCCAAAGGGATATTTTAGAATTTGTCAAGTTGTGCGAGCTGGAAGGTGCCTGTCATCTGGCAGTCCCAGAAAGATTAGGTGAAAATATTGACAATATGAAAGATGGGAAAAATGCAACATATAAATGTGCACTATCCTAAGACATTCTTAAAGAGACTTTTAACGTTTAGTTTCAAAAAATACCTCTGATTCCTCTACTTTTATATTAGCCAAGATTATATTCTGGTAAGATTTTGGAAACTGAAGTTTACCGACCCAAGATAAAAAAAAAATGTACATTTCTTTTAATTAAAAACTAGTGTCTTGCTGTTACATAGCACGTTGACCTTTCAAAGCCTTTTGATTTATTCATGTAATTGGTTAAATTACTTTAAAGCCCTGGACTGTGGGAGTCATTGCTATTTCCCATTAAGTGAAAAAAGCTTTACCCAAAACCACTTGGTGGACCTGTGCCAGCCAAATTCTTTTACCAAGCAACATGATAGTGACTTTATTTGCTACTCTAAAAATGGTATGAAACTTAACTGTCACATTGCCACCTACCTCCCTTTCCACACATACTTTTATCCACCGCTCAATGCTTTCATCTTGGGTCTCTTCATTCAGGGAGGGGTGGAGAAAGCCTGAATGGTTTAGTGAGTAATTACACTAAGTATTGGCATTTTAAAAGTGGTCTCAAGGCAAAAGACTTCAAAAGAGTTAATATGTATTTTGATGGATACCTCAGAATTCAGAAACCTCAGAGAGGTGAAAGTGACCTTATTTAGATTTAAGTGGAGTCTGGTTTCTTGAATCCTAAAGAGTTTAGTCCTTTGCCCTTTGACCCACCTGGAGTTAGTAATTATTTGGAATTTTAATGGGCTATACATTCTTGGTTTGGTTTTCCTACCTTAAACTCATGTTTAGATTAAATGTGTTTTCATACTTTTTATTTTTTGGAAACTGGAGAGACATTGAATTATAATGGAAATTTGAGGGACATTTTATATAGACTATGGATATTTTATATAAGAAAAATCAATTTACTTAGTACTTGATGAAAAAGCACCATGTACACAAAGGATAATATACTTAAATTTTATTTCCTTTAAAAATAACTTCAAATTGTAATTATAATGCGTGCTCACTAAGAAGGTCTAGAGACTATATAAAATGGTATGTTAGTACATTTTTAGCAACCAGCTCTCTGAAAGAAAGGAAAACACTGTAACCATTCACCATTTGCCAATTTCTGAGGTAAAAATATTCCCACCATGGCTAAGTTTAAGCCACAAATGTGACATCACTGAATGCAGATTTAGGAAGAGGTGTGTATTATCTGCTCATATGAGCTCTTACACAACACTTGAATACATTTTAAAGTTGCTTACAATCCAATTACACAGTGTTATGACCACTGCCAACATTTTGGTGTTTGTCTGGCTCGTCTTTTTATGAAAATATCCATGTTGGTTCTGATGAAAATCTCGTTATTGGTTTTTAGTAAGTAAATCTATGCTTTCTCATTCAGATATTTGACTCCATTTTGTTTTCAAACTTAAATATTATGTACACACTTAGGAAAAGCATAATGATTTAATGAATTTATTTTAAATATTCTAATTTTTGTTAATCCTAAAGCTCTGAAAAGCATTGTACATTGTGGCATTTAAATTGTATAGTTGATGAAGATTTATTCCCTGTCTGACTTCAATAACAGCATATGTAGGAATGGTAAGAAGACCATGATCCTTACAGGAACAGTTGCACTTCATTTACATGGCTTGCTGTAGACTAATCATAGGTCTGACTCATGAGAATATAAACACATGTGTGAGAGAGGCTTTCACTGTCCTGTTCATATTTGTACTCCCAGTGTCTAGAATTAGTTCTAGGAATAAATTGCCTCCTACTGAAAGACCACAGGTCTAGGTCAGCTGTTAACAAGAACAAGATGCATTGCATGTGTGTGTATGTAAATATAAGAAGTTTTGTCTAAGGTCTAGGAGGAACTGATGAGGTTCCCACACTGTGGCTGAATTATGCAGAATCTCTAAGTCATTCTTGTAGAATACTGCATCAGGGCCTTGGATAGCCATGAGTGCCTCAGGATAGCCTTGTGATTGCTAGATCCCTGAAGAGCAGACCTGTGCACTTTTGCTGGAGCTTTTCTTCCAGAATCAAGAGTGGAGATTCTGTTATTCTTTCTTGGGTCTTTCTTTCTCTAGCTGATGACACTGATTAATATCTGGGGAAAGACTTCACTAGAGGAGGCAGAGTAAGAGATGTCAGCTGGAAGCATGGTGGGAAGAGTAAAGAGAGGACTGTTCATAGTGCACAAAGCGGCACATGTGCCTGCTGCTCAGAGAGTAACTTTTCTAAATTTGATCTCTTCCCACAGATCCAGTTTCACCGTTTCCACCTGGGCTAATAAGTGTCTGCTTCTCTCAGGATCCTTGTGAAGGTGAGGATATATGAAAGTCAAAGAAAACAAGCATTTTAAATAATATATCATTTTTATTTACAAAATAAGCAAAATGACTGCAGGTGAAAATGTTCACAGCTTGCACTGAGTGTTAATTAAAGAACCAGTTAGAAGCCTTGGCTGTGAGAGGCACTTAAATTAAATATCTATGCAGAGAAATTGGCCCTTATCAGTTAAAGTCATGGCTGGCACTCAGCCATAAGAAAATCTCAAAATCCCTTGGACTTTTGACCAAAACAAAGTCACCCACACATACCTAATTAGCATAAGCATAGATCATTTGGTCATTGCAACATAGTGGAAATTTCAATTCCTTTATTAAGCAAAAAACACTTTCCAGTCACCTATTGTCAGCATATCTCATTTTTTTGCTATTCTATAAACCTGTCCTCCATTTGCACATGCAGTTAGGTTGGAAATGTCAAGAGATCATGGGGGGGGTGTTTATGAAATTCCATAAAAATATGCTTTTATAAAACTGATGTTTATTGGTATTCCAGAAGAGCTAGTAATGACTTACTTAACATCTGAGTCTGCTTCTTACTCCCTCCCCCTTCCCTTGAAATTTTGCTTGAGTCTAGGAATCAATTTTGTCTAATTTCCAAATGTTGTTGGTGATTTGGCTGGCTTCATTATATATACCCAGAATAGAAGGTAACTTGGTGCATCTTAATGGCATAAATATTACCCTGATCCTGAAAAGCTTTTTCTCCCTTCCTGCTATTTTGTTTTGTTGTTTCTTGGCAGAATCAAAAGATACAATGATAATTTATTAAAATGGTGGGTTCTCTAAACAGTACATTGGCCCTACTATCTTAGTTCATAATAAACTATATTCACCACATGTAGACATTTGTTAGACTTTATATTTTTATGGCATTATAATGAGTCAAATGTAATCCAGAAAAGACTACTGCTTGGTCACTGACTGTTCCACTGTGGGGCTAACATGCATTCCCTGCAGTCTCTCTGTGCGTGGTTCTTCAGAGTAGAGGTTAGCTAACTACTCACTGGGTACACCAACCAGTCAGGAAATAGAAGTTTGTGTTTTATTCTTATTTCTATCAAACATACAAGTATGACTTTTAAAGAATAAAATAATTCCATGAGGATTACTCATAAAGACAATAGTTTCCCAGCCGATCGTCATCTCCCCATTTCCTGCTAAACATGTTTCTCCAGAAGTGACACCATGTAATTTTGAATTATAGAAATAACTGATGCTAAAATTTCTTCAGAAAAACATGAGAATACTAAAAGGATGTAAGATGCAGTTCTTTGGCTAGTTTGGTTGTCTGCCTTTCTAAGGGGAGGAGAAATACAGAGGATAAGTCTTCAGAAATGGGATCAGGAGAGAGAGAATGACAAATAGGAAATGGTCTCTTTTCTTAAGGGACCCACAGCCTAGAGGTGGAGAAAGGGCTAGGAATAGCAGCACTGTATAGAGCTGCTCCCAAGGAAGAAGATAAAGCAGAATTAGAAGGACAAGGGTTTTTAGTGTGAAAGGTGTCATGGGTATTGAGTGTTCAAGGGAGTGTCTCCTGTCTGTTTTCCCACTCCACACTGTGCTTCAACATCTCCCCAACTGGACAAGTACCCTAAGGGATAACACAGATGTGGGAGTTTTATTACCATGGCCTGAGATGTAGCCAGAAAATATGGAAGGATAAAAATATATAATCAAGAGACAAAACTATGATGGTCTGTAAACACTCCTCTCTCTATAGGTTTCAGGTCCAGAATACAGGCATTCAAAAGAAATGTCTAGCACTGTTGTTACTCAATTATTTAAACTTTCATGTGTCTTCCCGCTTGCCTTGGGGTTTGCTTCAACTAATAATGAGTATTAGCTAAAGATGATTTTTAGTGGACAAAGATATAGTGTAGATGAGACTTTAAATTTTAGTAACCTTGAGGGCAATCTCAGTTTGAGAGGTATCAATTTCTTTAAATGCTTTACTTAAATATGTATTCTATGGTCTATTTTTTAAACACTTGGGCAAGGAGCTGGTAGGTACAATGTTCTTAACACTATCATCTTTCCTGGCCTGTTATTAAAGTGACAGAAGGACTGATGGCTCTTGTTATGTGAGGAAAGGATGGTAAGTAGCATTCATCATCATCTTGTTATCATCTAGAGGCTGAGAATGATTATTAGATTATTATCAGCTGTGAAAAGTTATTGTATTCACCAAAATATAGAAGAACATTTGGGCTCCACTGTAGGTGATTTAAATGCTGATTTCTTGGCGGTAATTTCTCAACATGGAAAAACAATAGCTCAAAGTCTAATGTGTATAAATATCCCTAATGAGTCCACAAAAGATCAGGCCAAATTAGGCAGTATGGAAAAGAGTGAAGGGAAAGTGTGTGATCTGGCAAGTATTCAGCAGGCAATTCACAATCAGCTCATTTGTAAGGTGACCATCATTTAACAATCTCCCAATTCTCAGAATTAGCTAATATATTTATTTCTTTCCAACCACCTTGAGCTCAATGGAAAATGATTAGATTGTTTATTCAAATCTTCAGTAACATGGGAAGAGCATCTAAGAATTATAGAGATTTAAAGATCCTCAGGGTAAGAAAGAAGCAGATGCCAGAGCCCATTTTGAATATATGAGAGAGTACCATCCTTTGGCAAAGTTGAAAAATTAATGCTAGAGACAGCTTTACCATTTCCCCTATGAATTTTGTATTTCTGAGTTGGTGTAGGCTTTCCTGCCCCTGCCTCTTGTGGATTTTTCTTGGGCCTGTGAAAAATGGGTCTGGGGATAGGTGGCCTCAAAATTTCTCATCTGTTTAGAGAGTTGAGATATCTAGGATAGACTTTTGGACACACTCTGCTGTTTGAAGGTGAGGTTTTTTTCAAAATATTATTCCTTATCCCTCAACTATTCCATATTCCAGATATTTCTGTTGTATCTTAATCTACAGTTGTGGTTGCTACCAGTAATAGTTCATTTCCCTCTTCTGATCCTCTATTGATTTTCAGGAGGACTCAGCTAAATTTTTAAGTTTTAATTTCTTATATTGGTTAGTAACTTTTTCTTATTTGGGGCTAGCTCTGTTTGCTGGGTTTCAGTGCCTTTTTTCCTCTGGTTTTGTTTGTTTGTTTGTTTGTTTTCTGGCCAAGACCTTTGTTTTCTCAATATACTATTATTTGAGGTGTCTCACTGTAATGACACTTCTGAAACCAATATGTTTTGTGTCTGTCAATAAGCATCTATTCATCAACTAAATTCCATCTCTTTTCCATGAACGGCATCAAGCTATCTAAAATCTACTTCAAGCTTTGTTTTTTTTTTTTTTTTTTCTCTTTGTCTTGCTTGGTTACACATGGTCATGTTTCATCTTTGTTGTACCTTTCCTACTTCCATAAATTTCTCTGCCATTGCCCTTAGGAAACATGCAATCCCTTTATGCCAACACATCTATAGTAACTATCACTAGAAAATCACCCAGTAAGTCTGTTAGTAATATTTTATGCTGACTTTTCTTCTAATCCATCTAGATTTTTGGGGGTCTTAATTTTCAAGAGGTAGTTTTCTAATTGCTATTACCACGTACTTTTTGCTTTTTAATCATTTCCTGTATATTGACTCCCTCAGTGGGCTGGGGTCGGGGTCATCCCACTCTGACTACTGAGTTCTTATCTCTCATCAATTCTTAGGTTCTTGGATCCTGGTCACCCTTTGTGATCTTTAACAACTTAAACATATTTCTTTATCTAACACACTCTTGAAGAGAATGTAGACTTGGGTGTACTTCCTTTTCTATTTTGTTCTGCCCCTCCTGGTCTTCAAGATCTCATATCTATCTGCGCAGGCTGACTTCTAAGATCTCATACCTAATGTTAAGAACTCTTACTTTGAACTTAATATGTTTTAATTGTTCTACTGCTTATGTTCTTTGATTTAGCAGATTATTTAAATTCTATGAACTTTAATTTTCATAAGTATAAAATAGAGGCAATAAGATCTGCCTCAGCTTATTAAAGGGGCTATTATTAGGGCAGAATTAGTTAAGAGCATTGTTGAATGCTGGGTCCTCAAAAATACCACCAGAGTAACTTGTTGCAAAGGGAAAGTTAAATTTACCCTTACTGTGGTAAGGAAGAACACTACCTTGACAGAGCCTTAGTAACATGTCAGGAGGGAAAGGCAAAATGGGGAGATTTAGGAATCTGAAGGTAGCTGTTTGAGTATAGGGCCTTATTTAGGATTGGGTAAGGATCATAATATAATAGTTTAGGATTGGTGAACACAATGAAGGGAAGTTTTTGAGACAAGGGCTTTAATTTTAATCCTATCTGCTGAAAATTTGTTTATTGTCCATTTGAATATTTTTTTCCAGATGTTTCTGGAATAAACAACAGAGTTATCTGCAATGTCACTCTTCATGAGCAAGAGTTGCCTGGAATAGTAAAGTTGCGTTGATGAATATCGTAGAATAAAAAAAAATTATATTTGAGAAGACAGCCAAAGTGTAAAACCATGTTAATGTAGACAGTGTGCTGTGAGGGGGGTTAAATGCTTTTAGTTCTCAGTTTAGAAAAGCACTTTGTAATTGGTAAGTACTATATAAATGGCAGTGGTGGTAGCAATAAGACAAGTATTTCATTTGTTTTTAATTCTTATGCTTTCTACCTAAATGCATTATTTTTCTGCTTAAACTCAGTAGAAAAAATAATCTTTATTCAAAATGAGTAAGCTTCTGAAATGTCATTTAGCTCTTTTCAATGCCTGGGCCCTACCTAGATAGAAAAAGTGAGGTATGTAACCACTACACAATTTTCCTCTACTCCTTTAGAAAGTGATTAATCATGAGAGATACTGAAGGGCAAATTCAGTGAAGGGGAGTTAATTCAGGTTAATCCTTCATAACAAGATAAAATATTTGGGGGTAGATATACTCTAACATGCTGAGTGAAACAAAACTCCTCACCAGGCAGAGGTAGCTTTCTGCCTTCTTTGTCTGAAAATGAAATCTTAATAAGTCTTCCTTTTATAGCTTCCATTTTGGCCTTGATGCTGGCTCACTAGTTAACTCCAGCTGCATGGTATAAACACTTTTTAAAAACTCAATGGCCATAAATTGGACAATAGGTTTCTTAACTCATAGACTGATGTATGTAAAATATCATGTGAAGATAACATTGGGCCAAAAGTTAAAATTTGGTTCTCCTAAGATAGTTACTACAGAGTTCATTATCCCTAGGATATATAAGCATCAAATCAGTATTATTAATTCTCTTTTTTTCACCCTACTACATCTAGTACCCTTCTTCCCTCTTACATATTTATTACAACATTTTTAACCATCTTCCCCATACTGTACTCTACATCTCCATGTCTGTTCTGCAACTATTCATTTGTACCTCTTAATCACTTTGGCTATTTTTTGTCCTCCCAATCCTCCTCCCATCTAGTATCCCTCAAAATATTCTCTGTAACTATGAGTTTATTTCTGCTTTTGTTGTTTTTTGTGTTGATTTTGTTCTTTAGATTACACATGTCTTTCTCTATCTGACCCATTTCATTTAGCGCAATAACCTTCAGGTCCATCAAGGCAATATCTTTTTCCATCCACTTCCTTTTAGCCTATGTGTGTCTTTTAATCTGAAGTGAGTCACTTGTAGGTAGCATATGTAGGAGTCTTGTTTTCTTATGCATTCGACCACTGTATCTTTTGGTTGGAGCACTTAATTCTTTTCCACTTGATGCACTTATTGATAGGAATGTAGTTGCTACCATTCTTTATTCTTTTTTTAATACATGTTTTGTCTTCTTAAAGAAGTCCCTCCAACATATTCTGTATAATATTGGCTTGGTGTTGATAAATTCATTTAGCTTTTTTTTTTTTTTTTGTCCGGGAAGCTCTTTATCTGTCCCTTGACTCTGAATGATAGCTTTGCTGAATAAAGTATTCTTGGTTGTAAATCCTGGGTTTTCATCATGTTGAATATTTTGTGCTAAGCCCTTCTGTTCTACATTGTTTCTTTTGAAAATAAGCTGCCAGTCTTATGGTGCTCCTTTGTAGGTAACTATCTGCTTTTCTCTTGCTGCTTTTAAGATTCCATCTTTATATTTAATCTTTGGCATTTGTGAACCTCTTTGGGTTCCTGGTTTTGAGGACTCTCTGAGCTTCCTGGGGTTTTATGTCTATTTTCTTCACCAGGTGACAGAAGAATTCCATCATTATTTCTTTAAATAGCTCTTCAACTTCTTGTTTTCCTTCAGGTACACCTATGACATGGATATTTTTACCTTTAATAGTGTCTCATAGACTTCTTAAATTATTATTATAGTTTTGGCTTCTTTTTTCTTGCCATTCTGATTGAGTGTCCTTGGCTTTCCCATCCTCTATATAGGTCATTTGATCCTCTTCTTTATTCACTCTGTTTCTTCCATTTAATATACTTCTCATCTCAGATAATGTGTTCTTTATTTCTGACTGGTTCCCTTTTATAATTTCCATTTCAATTTTTATGTTTTTTATCACTTGTTTAAAGTTCTTGCTGAATTTATCTATACTTCCCAAAAGTCCATTGAGCATCTTTATAACCAGTGTTTTGAACTCTGCATCTGTTAGATTGCTTGACTCTATTATTTTTGGATCTTTGTTCTGTTCCTTCATATGGTTTCTGCTTCTCTGTCTTCCCATTTTGGCTGCATTTCTGTGTCTTTTTCTATGTATTAAGCAAAGCTCTAAGTCTCAGGTTTTATTAGCGTTGTTTTGTGTGGTAGGTGTCTAGTGGCACAGTCCTAAGAGAGGTTCAGCTACAAGCCAAATTTGTCCCCAGCCTGTACTCCTCTGCGGCCACTTGTTAAGATTCATCAAGGAATCCACGGATGCTGTGCTTATAGTTGCCTCAAAAGGCTACACCAGAAACCAAGGCCAGCTGCCACCAGTGTGAGTGACCTTAGCAAGAAGCACCTAATTAAGCAAGAGCATACCTGGATATGGTTTGGGTGAGGCCATGAGATGGGGGAAGTGGAGTTTCAGGGAATCCTCTGGGCAAGTGACCTCTGTCATTCAGTTTGATGACATCTCCACTATGGCTGTGCTGAGTCTGTGCACTGGGAAGGGGGAGGGCTCGACAGAGGAACAGTGGATATTGCAGGCACTTCTGTACAGACCACGTCTCTCCTCAGACCTCACTCTGACAACTCAGTGTCCTTCTGTAAGTCCCTTGTGCCCCCTACACAGCTGAACCAGCGCTGGTGCTCAGAGCGAGCAGGTCCATCACAGCAAAAGTCTGCTCAAGGATACGACCCCTTTAAAAGGTGTCTGCAATTGCCGGCTACTGCTGCCACAGCCTCTGTCCTGTTCAGGCTCTGAGGACTGGCCAGTCTTACATCCTTGCCCCATCCTACCTTCTGGCATTGCAGGGTGGTTTCTTAGTTCCCTAGCTGTATGGCTTCTAATTTTTTTATAAGCATGTAATTAGAAGGTGGAAAGTAGTAAGTACTATGATTGAGGCCTGGATCTGGATCTAATGCTTTAAGTCAGCACTCAGAAGTGTTACTATAAGGCATAGACACAAGGGAGTGTCTTTCTTAGGCATATGTGTTCTGTGAAGTTGGGAAAATCATTGGACAAAATAGGAAATAGATAGAACCATTAAATACACTTATTTCTTTAGATCCCATGAAGCAGGTTTGGATAACCATCACTTCTTCCTTCATTAACTCAGCAAACAAGTATTGAGTTCTATTATATTAAGAGAATAAATTGAGGATACTTAATAACTCACTATTTAGCTTATGTATTCAAATGAACAATGAGAGTAACATACAAAGGAAGATGGTACCCTGTTGTAGGGAAGTTAAGTGGAGTTTCGCACAAACCCTTTCAAGTAAATTATATTTAAAATATGTATGTTATTACAGGCTCTACTTAAAGCATTTCAAAACCTCTTAGTAAACTTGTATGTAAGTGACTTATTTCTGTATTTATTCAGCCTTCAAGTATTCTTTTTCTCATTTCGGGATATGTGTTTGTTTTAGTTTTTATCCAATATGATTTAATTTTATACTCAAGTTTTGTATAACTGAAGCTTCAAGTATCAGGATATCCAAATAAGTTCATTATTTCTAGGAGATTTTCTCCTAACAAGTAGAAATTCATCAACATCAAATAATGGCATATTAAACCTATTAAATTGAAAATATCTTTATACTCACCCCAGAGCTTAAATATGTCAGCTGATAATAATCGAATGCCACCCAAACACTCACAGTTTTCTGAGAAGAGAAAATTAGTTCGTTTTAATATGTCTGGAAGATAAATCAGACCATCAACATTCTGTCATTCATATGAAAAATTTATATAACTTACACTAAACACATCAAATCAACTGGAAAATTTAAATAATTAAATGTTATAGAGGAAAGAATTTTATTATAAGAGCAACAAAGGCACTTGTGACGTACCAAGAGTGCTGCCAAGACCATATCCTAAAGACTCAAGAAAGTGCAGTCATGCGAGGGTGTGATAAATGAGTAGGTTCCCTGGAGTCCTTAGAGTAAAGAGAGAGAGCTCAAGATATCCAAATTCATGACAAGTGGGTGGCTAGGCCTAGAATATGCCATCACACTGGAGAAGAGGACAGATATCATAAAAGTTGAACTTACTACTTTTTATTTAAATTAAAAACATTTTGAAGAAAAAATAGAAATGCTTTAAAACATGGATGCGCTTGTAATGAATATCAAGAACCTTCTCTCCTACATTTCTCTACCCTTCCTTCCTAGTTGTTTTATTGTTCTTGTAGCTATTTCACTATCTATATATATTATCTTAATAACCATTATTAAAATTTTTATATTGGGAGATTGTGGTCTTTTGCTCTAATAGCTCATTTACCTCACTGTCATCTTTTCTTTTGTCTCTTTCCCCAGAATTTACATCACTAATAATTTCTCTGCTAGTTACCTCTGCAACTTCAGCCACTGTACTTCAGTATCCATCTCTTGTTGCGTCAAGACTCTGCGCTTGACATGTATTTTTCACTTCTGTCCTTCTCTTTATTTCTTTCCTTTTATATTCTGCACTCTGTCAAATGTACCTTTGCTCTTATATTATCAAGGTTGTTAAAGCACTCATTTTGTTTTATAATCACCTTATCTTGCTGGAGTAAATTATTAAGTAAGCTCTTAAGAATAGTATGTGTAAAGCAGAGCTTCTGACCTGATTAATTATTTGAAAATATCTTTGAGTATCACTCTTGATTGATACTTTTGGTATATAATTCTAGGTTCAGAACCATGGCTCTAGGGTTGGTTATTTTCTTTTTCTACTTTCTTTCTTCTATCTCTTTAGATATTTTATTAGTCAGACAGACATTGGATCTCCTAGACCAATCCTCTATAACTTTTATATTTCTTCTTACATCTGTCTCTTTCATTTTTTTTGTTCTGTGTTCTGGGAACACATTTTCAATATTGTGAAGCTCATGAGTCATTGGAAAACCTTTTCTAGGCCACAGTTGACACCCCGCCCCACCCTCTATTCCTTGAATCTTTCATAGGTCCCATTCTTGATAGGCCTTCTTAAGTTTCTTAATTGTGACTCTATTCCAATAGTACACACAGATGTGATTATTTCTAATATTCAGGTATGTTCTCTAATGAATAAAAAATAATCTTCATTTCTCCCTGTCCTCCCCCTTAATTTATAATGAAAATATACATTTTCCTTCCTTTGGAATGTCACTATGCAACGTAAGAGACCAATTATAGACTTCCTTATTTGTCAAAACATCTTGAAGGTTGCCTTTCACAGTGCCATTCCTGGGCCTTGAACAGAATTTATTTTGTGAACTTGTTCCACAGCTGATTTCTATATCTACTTCTCTTGAATCTGGGTAAATATAATACAAAGTCATACATTAAATGAGCCATTTAAAAGCACCTCAATTAACAAATGGAGAAAGGGGGGAGGTTAATCATGTAGGAGTCCCCTTGTCCAGAAAATTATAAATTTAGAAATTTATAGTAAGCCCTCTATTCATATGAGTTTCTAATTCACTCATCTTAATTGGCAGAATATCCCCAAAATACTGCTTTGATAATCTAAATAGTGTTTTCTTTAATATATATCAAGAAGTCATTTAATTTAAGCTCTGTAGTTAACTTTACTCCTTGGAATATATAGCATCCCTTCTGTCACAGAAATTCTTGAGAATTTTCCTGCAATAATGTTTTGTTTTGTACTAAATGGTAATTTTCCAGCTGATGAGTTCATCCAGACTCCTACTTACTGCAAGATTCCTGGCACACTTAGCCCTATCAGTTTCTCCTGCCTGGTAATTAACCAAATCCTTCTACTTGAACAGAAATTCCTTATTGTCAGTGAGTACAGGCAACAGGTAAATAAAAAAAATCAGCACAAACTATCTTGAGATGCCCAAAGCAAGATTGGGAGATTGGAGTGAGGCTTCTGATCTTGGAGCTTCATCTTAGAATTTGGAGCTAGAGGACACTATTTCTTTGAAGGAATGTTTCTTATATCTTCTTTCCCATTCATTCTTCACTTAAGCTGCTGCTTGTATTAGGACAAGAGTTTCGCATGCCCTTTCTCACTTCAAAACTTGTGAAAGCATACACAGATTGTAATTTTGAATTTTGGAAGTAACAGATGGGGGCATGTCTTTCATACTTAGAAGTGACTGAAGGTAAATAAGACCCTCAACACACATTGCTATTCATTCTGCCTCATTGGAGCATTCAGGAAAGGCTTGCAAAAACTGTGCCTCTGTATTTTGATTTAGGAAGCAGAGAGGATATTCCAGAGGACAATATCTTAGGACTTGAGAAACCATCAACTCTAACATTCATAAATTCCTCTATAGTCTCTTTTAAGATGTGTCAAGGTTATTAATAGAGCAAATATTTTATTGTGCTTACTATTTGGAAAAACCTCTATAATTATCTATTTTTACTGTATTATGAAGCTTAATATTAAACCATCCTAGTAATGTTAAGATAAACTTTGCTGGTATAACATTTGGACATGGTTTGCCTTAAAGATCACTCTGGTACATTTATTAGTGAATCTTTTACGTTAATTGATTCAACTTTTAAAACATTATTAATTTTTATTCT
This sequence comes from Eidolon dupreanum, assembly GCA_028627145.1. Classification (NCBI taxonomy): domain Eukaryota; kingdom Metazoa; phylum Chordata; class Mammalia; order Chiroptera; family Pteropodidae; genus Eidolon; species Eidolon dupreanum. Next base: position 82,268,147 of record CM053505.1, on the reverse strand, counting down.
CATTGTAAATATAGTGTGATAATATACTTAATATTTTTAAGCATACATAGAAACTATAAGAAGAAAATCCAGGACCAAAAAAATAAAAATTTAAATCCTTACCATTAGGAAAATAACATTTAAAAAATTTTATATTATGGTGAATAATGTTTTTTTTTTTTTAATTCTCTGTCTGATTTCAAGGAAAGACCACTATCTGGACTATTGCCAGATTTCTGTGATCTTACACTAATATGTTGATCAAAAACATTTCTACAGAACAGAATGATAAAGTACAGTAATTATGACCTGTGTGTCACACAGTCACTTGTCACAACAGAAGAGTGCTTCAAGCTCTTAGAGAAATGTTTGCACAAAACCCAAACCTCTCATATACTATATCTCTATTTCACGCAGTATTGAATTCCAGTTTGATTCATGCCCATTTCTGTCATTCAATATTCAACATCTTGGATTTGTAAAATGCTAAGTCATAAAGAAGGGATTGGAGGTAGCCTGTTGTCATTCTTTCGTGCTCTTAACTAACCTGCTGAACAGGATGTATTTTACAGAGCAGAATGATAGAGTATTAAGAATTATTAGGATGCCTGTACTTTCAAAGGCCTGTTTTTTGTATCTTACATCTTGGATCATTCTTTGCTTTTTAATAATCTTTTGGAGATTGTTGTCAGTGCTTTTAAGGAAGAGGAGGAGTGAAGGGCAAGCAAGCGGATGTCCATATGCTACTGTTGAGAGAAGTCCTGAACTTATTTGTGGAGCAGTCTTGGTTCCTGTGGCTTGATGGCACTCAAAAGAGTGGAAGTCCCAGAGCTTTGCTTTAGGGGGAGAATATTTAGAGGAGCAAGACTACAACTATCCTGGTAATCACAGGGAGCCTCCATATCTATAATGCTTAGATTATTATTTTTTCATTGTTAATTTTGTCCCCAGATTTCAGTTCTGTGCATAATGGCACCCAAAACAATAATAATTATTATTTATTGAGTGCTTATTATGTGCCAGCCAAAGTATGAACAACATTAGATTCTAACAGCTACCTGATGATGTGAGCACTAATTTTCACTGTATAAACATGAGATAAGGATAATGAGCCTTAAAACATTTCAGTTCTTGCTCACCCAGTTGAGCTTGGATTTAAACCCAGGCAAATGGACTTTAGAGCAGATGAAATTAATTGCTAGATGTGTCATGGTGTCTTCTGCCACAGTGCAATGCTTGAAAGAAGCTCAACTTTTATAAGTCTGAGGAGTTTTTGAATTTTTTTAGTCTAATATTACTAGTTGACCTTCCCTGCAAGGGATATAAAAAGATGTTCTTCAGGGAGAATGAAAATGATTTAAGTAGAAAATCAGATTTACATAGAAAAATGTATGGGAGAAAGGATAAATGAAGGTAAAATAAAATCTTTAATTTAATTATTATTAATTTATTTTATAAGTAACTTCAAATAAAAGTAACAGAGTATTAGGTGGTTGAATTAAGTGAATCTATTAGGTGAATCTATTAGGTGAATCTATTGACAACAATATTGTAAATGATGGGAGTTTGAAATTGGGGATACTCTGTTATAAAGAACTTGAACTACATGTGAAGCAGTGTTGTGTTATTATATGAAATTATATTAGTTGTAAATACATATTGTAAACTCTAGGGGAATTGCTAAATTTTATTTTAAAGTGTTGTTGATATGCTAAGAGAAGAGATAAAATGGAATCATATAAAATGCTCAATTAAACCAGAGAGGGGAAGAAAAAAAAAATAAGAACGGTGAATAGAAAATGGTTACTAACATAGTAGATATTAATCCACCTATATCAATAACTACTTTCAATGTAAAAGGTCTAAATACATCATTTAAAAACAGATTTTCGGGGAGGATGAAAAAGTAAGACCCAACTATATGTGTTGTCTAGAGAAATTCACTTCAAATATAAATATTCAATTAGTTCCTAAGTAAAGGTTTGGCTAAAAATGCTAACACTAAACAAAAAAAGATGAAGCAGCTGTATTATTTTCAGACAAAGTAGACTTTAGAACAAGGAAAATTATTGGGGATAAAGGAAGTATTACATAATGATAAAAAGGAGTCAGTTCTCCAAGACATCATAATCCTGAATGTGCTTGTCAAAATATGTAAAGCAAAGCTGATAGAACTTCAAGAAGAAATAGGCAAATCCACTATTATAGCTGGATATAATTTCTCTCTTTCATTAATTGATAGATTAAGCAGGCAAAAAAATCAGTAAGGGTAAAGCTGATCTGATAAACACCATTAGTCAATTTGATCTAATTGAAATTTATGGATTACTCCATCCAACAACAGCTGAGTACATATTTTCAAACTCACATGCAACATTCACCAACATAGTTAATGCTCTGGGCCATAAAAATGACCTTAAAAAATTTCAAAGAATAGAAGTCATGTAAAGTATATATTTGGATTACAATAAGGTTAAACTAAAAATCAATAACAAAAAAATAGCTGGAAGGTCCCCAAATACTAGATTAATCAACTATTTCTAAATAACGCATGGATCAAAGAAGATGTTTCAAGTGAAATAAAAGAAAAATTGAACTAAACTAAAAGGGAAATATAACTTATCAGAATTTGGGGGTATGCAACAGAAGCAGTGCTTAAAGGAAAAATTATAGCATTTAAATGCATATATTAGAAAAGAAGAAATATTTAAGATCAATTAATCTAAGCTTACACCTTAGGAAACTAGAAAAAGAAGAACAATTTGAGCCTAAAGCTAACATAAGAAAATAAGTAAAGCAATGATAAAAAAGAGGAGAAATCAGTAAAATTAGAAACAGGAACATAATAGAGTAAATCAAAGAGAACAAAATCTAGTTCTCTGAAAAGCACAATAAAATGGATAAACACTTAGCCAGGGGAATGAAGATAAAAAAGAGAAGCCACAAATTACTACTATTAGAAATGAAAGAGACATGTCACTACTGATCCAATGGGCATTAAATCTAAAACTTTAAAAAATAAAGTTTATTTAAAATAAATTTTAAAAAATTAATAATAATTTTGGTTTTACTGAAGGATACGGCTTCTGTGCAGATGAGAGAGTGCATGTACAGGTTGAGCTCATGAAAAGTCTCAGTGAGTTTAGGGATTAGTTTCCAGCAATGGATAGTGAGACAAAGATGCTAGAAAGCATGGCTTATGGTGAATGTATTTGGGGGCCATATTTATTGTCATTTACCAATCCTGAGAACATTGTTGAATTAATATGAGTATTCACAAGATTTGAGGCAGAATTTATCAGGATTGAAACCAATTTGCTTTCTATTTTCCCTTAAGAAAAATGAGCTTTGGTGGTCAGTAAAAAATAGAAAGATTTAATATAATAACAATCATAATGGCAGTTGAAACCTTAACCCTCAATGCAAATGTATATGGCAAAAGGGCTTTTAAGGTGGTAATATAGTTTAAATAGAATCACAAGGGTGAGGTTCTAATCAAATAGGATTGGTTGCCTTATAAGAAGAGAAAATGGAATGAGAGAGATCTCTCTCTCCATGCAGACACACTGAGGAAAGGCCTTGTGAGAACACGGTGGGAGGGCAGCCACCTGCAAACTGGGAAGAGAGGTCTCATCAGAAGCCAAGCCATGCTTCTGGAACTGTGAGAAAATAAATTTCTGTTTTTAAAGCCTCTTAGTCTATGGTATTTGTTATGGCAGCTTGAGATAATTAAGACATTCTCCATCTCTTTCTCTAACAGTGGAGGATCAGTGGGGTCGATAGCCAGACAGATAGGGAAAGGACAGATAGGGAAATTCCCAATGTGGAAGTTTGGTGTTTACAATTATTTAAAGGGAAATTTGGCTTGTCTCTTTGTGTTTTAATGTTAGAGAGGTATTTCAACTCCATGGCTGATTTAATCTTGGTCTGTGGTGGGGGTTTGCATTCTTAATTGTGATTTACATTGCATGACACCAAATGTGATGACTTCCACTCCAAGGGCCATTGCTACATCTGTGCAACTCCATTCTGTAACTGGCAATGTTCTGAGAGCTAAGGTACTCCCATTCAGTCAAGAAACTAGTGCTGTGAATTACATCCTTTCCTCTCAACCCCACCAATTGCTATATACCATTTTTCTTAAAAACTCAGTGAAAGCAGCATTTTCCCCATGCCCTCCCCCTTTCAGTAAATGCAAATTTGGCTGTGCAATCAGTCATTGAAACTTTAGGCTTTTTTTTTTTTTTTTTGCATTTCCAAGTATTCATGAGAATGTATCTGTTGAAAATTTCAAATATATTATTTTAAGAATATATTTAGTACCTGAGCTCCTTAACTAACTACTGTACTTCAGGACCATCTTTGAAATTGGAATTTTAGCCATCTGTATGTAAGCAGCAGCCATCTCTGTGATTGTCTTCTAAGACTGTAACTGATGCTAACTGATAAATAACACCTGTAATTTTACTGTCAACATTGCAGTTCAATGATGGTACCTAAGAACCAATTATTCTATGGGCTAGGTTGAATAGATAATAGAACATGGGACTAGAATTGTGAGAGTAAGGTTTGATATGCTTATTTAGATTGTATCATTAGGCATTATTATCCCATATAAGTTATCCAAATGGGTGGTCTTCAATTTTCAAGTCACTCAGATTCTGTAAGAAGAAAAAGGTGCAGCAGAAGCTTGGAAAAGAATCAGAATCTTAAAACCAGCTAAGCCAGTAATGCATTCCAGTGAACTGTTAAGATGTTATTATTAAGTTAAGAAGTTCTCTGCTTTCCTATAAAGGCCTCTGAGAGTATTTTCTGTTGGCCATTATTAAGGCAGAGCAAGTAAAACCAGGCAGCAGTTGTGACTTGAATGCTCGGTGCTGTAAAACTATTATGTGAATCCATTTTAGTTTAGGTGTGGAAGATGATGGTGCCTCGATGCTGTTTGCATCATTAAAACTCAGGAGGGAAAATGGAAAGTGAGTGGAAAAGAGGAAGGTGGGAAAAAGTTAAATGGAGTTGTGAGACTAATGATACTCCCATCCAGTCAGCCCTATCTATAGTTCAAGAATTAAATGCTGTCTAGAAGACTTTGAATGAGTCACTTCTTTCGATTCTCTGGAAGGCCATTTACTTCTTGCCTGCATGTAAGAAGTGGAGCCCCTGGAATGGACTCTAACTCTGTGCTTTAGAAAATGGAAATCAGGATAAGGCAGAAGTTCTTGGATTTTATCCAGTAGAGTTTAGTTACTGAAATAACAAATATCTTTATTACCCCCAACTTGCTCCTTCAACCTAACCCAACTCCTTGGATTTTGGGCCTTTGTGCTGCTCCTCATCCCCAGAATGTACATCTAATGAATAGACTGGAAAGGAAGAGACTGTAATTAGGCAGGAGACTCTGCAATTAGGTGGGTACTTAGGTAGGAACTCTGGGTCCTAGTCTTAGCTCAGACACTTAAAACTTCATTGACTTGAAAGTCCTTATCTGACAAACTTGGCTGTGAGGCTAAGGATCTTTTATATCTCATCAGCACCAAGAGTTCCTAAGTCTGAGCATTTCCCAACCTCATACAAGTTCACTGGCATGCAGAGAGAGGTGAGATTTACTTACATCCATAAAAGCATTGACCTGGCTCCTGAATTTTCATGTGAAAAGATTAATCCTACTTTAACTCTTTGCTTGTCTCAAGTATGAGTTTGTTTTGTATCAGCAGTAGAAAATATTAGCCCTATACATCTTTTTCTATGAATATTTTTGAGAAGACATGAGCTCATACTATATTGATTGTTAATATTCTGCTTTCTTAACATAACCATTTTTATAGTGAGCATATATTCTGAACCAAGTACTGTACACATGTTATGTTAGTGGAGTCACATTCAATTGAAGATGTCAGAAAGAAAAGCAATTCAAATTAGCTTTTAAGCAAGAAAGAAAAATTATGGCATGTTACTGAGAAATCCTGTGGTGGCACTTGGTGTCACACATAGTATCTTTCATTCTATTTAACAGCTCTGATTTCTCTTGTTTTCTGAGTCTTAGCTCTTTCTTAACACAGAAAAGCCCTCTCTATATGCCAAGAGGAGACAGCTACCAGTGCTCCCCTTTGTCTACATTATACGAAGAGATGCTTAGACTTAAGGGGATCTAATTTTCTCCACATAGCTTGCGTGCAAGCCCTTCCACCAGTCTCAGTGGACAGGAGTTATGGATTACCATGAAAGTCAGGCAGTGCTCTGATTGCCTGCAGATTGACAAAATCAAGAATAGTCCACTACATTCTATTCCTGGTCTGCTCAGCACTCTCACACCCTAACTGAAATGCACACAACAGCCTTCCGCCTTTTCCTGGTAAACTTTGTACAAACAACCTTCCAACTGAAATCATAAACACTTTCTCTTTCTAACTGAAAATAACCCAAAGATAATCTAGTCAATGCTTCCAGTGATATCTGTGAAGAGACTTCTTTCCAAAAGCGTGAAATTCATTTGGTAAAGTTTTTAATAGGAATATAAATCAAATTTTACATTTTCACATTTTCAGTGGTCACAGACACATTCACTATCATTTTGAAGTCAGCTCTTCAAGTGGTTCTGAAGCTCTATAAACATTTAGACTCACTGTGTTCAGTCACACATGTATGGCATCAGATGTCATTTGCAATTTGAATGTTATTTCCATTCCCATCTAGATATGTTGTCTGAGCTCCCTAAATGTATGTCCAGTTGTTCACTGCAATCTCTCTTGAACTCAAACTCCATCCTCATAAAATATATTTTTGCCCTTCATCTCTGGGATCACACCTTGAATTTATTATTAAATTTCACATTATAGGGGTTTGTAGCACCAAATTCTCCATCCAAAGGGGATATTAACTACTCTTGCAACGTGCTTCATTCTTTCCCACTGTCTTACCCTTGTTGATGCTGATCACTCATTTCTATAATCTCATCTCTATTTTTTACTACTGCATCATTGACTATCAAAATCCCATTTATTTTATACTAAAAACAAACAGAAATGTAAAATGGAGACAATGTCAGGAAACCAGTCACTGGAAGTAACTTTAGTGGCTTAAATAAGTAGGAGTTTAATTATTTTATTTTTCACATAACAACTATATCTTGGGCTGTCAAAATTTTCATTTAAGGCTTTTTCCCAAAATTAATATAGAATTAATGGTTAAAACTGAACATCATTTGGTCATGTTTGCTGTGTGTAACCCCAGCTATAAGGTCACATCACAGAAAGTATGTTGGCAGTAAATTCACTCCTTGTATAAGTAGTTCCACATCATTAAGGATCAATGCTCTTATGATCTTTCATTTTACTCTGCCCTCCTGAATTTGTTAGCTTTCCAATAATCTAATCTAAAACAACTTTTTCTCTCCCAAACATTGGAGTTAAACCAATTCAAAATCCAGTGGTCTTGGGCTTTCAACTGAAGGAAAGGAAACAAAACTACAGCAGCATAAATAAATTTGATGGCTATTGCAGTGGCTCAATGACATCTTCAAGGAATCAAGATCTAAGAAATATTTCCACTCTTCAATTCTTGGCTATATTTCATCTTCATATTTCTTGTCTCCTGGAACTAATAAGGCTTCTTTATTGCAGTGTTCCTCATCATATTATTATCCCTTGATATGGGAAGGCTTCCTTATTTTAGCTGTCATATTTGTATTCGGTTGGCAAAAAGGGAAAGAATGAATGCTGAATGGTAAAATAAATCTTTCCAGGTGTCTCTTTTCTTTATCAGGTACACAAACTCAGTAGATTTCTCCTGCTGTCTGTTGATAGCTGTGTCAAATGTCCTCAACACTCTGGAGTGGAGATGGGATTTGGGTCAGCTAACCTAAAGTATGAGCCACATAGAAGTAGATACCACAATAGAATTTCCAGAACTGGCAGGGTATTAAGCTATTCCTACAAGCACCATATTTTATAGATCTATGCTGTACAATATAGTAGCTAATAGCCACTTGTAGCCATTTGAATTAAAATTAAATGCAATTAAAATTCTGGTCCTTTGTCTCATTAGCCATATTCAAGTGTTCAATAACTATATGTGACTACCATATTAGACACCACAGATAGTACTTTTGTATCTCTGCAGAAAGTTTTATTGCACAGCGCTATACTAGATGAAATAGGGTCAGTGAAAGGACAGGGTTAGTTCTCAGTTCTTGGAGTCGGCTAGTAGCAAAGCAGAGACCAGACACCTGGTTTCTGATGTACAGGTCAATATTTTTTAAGCAAATAGCATGCCTTTCTATACATTTCTGTCTTTCCACTTAATATTGCTTCTCATTTTCAAGAAATTATACCTAGCCAGTCAAGATGGTGGAATAGGTAAATGCCGTGCTTGCCTCCTCTCACGACAACATCAAAATTACAACTACTCAACAAGCATCAATAAGAATTGCCTGAAGTCCAGTTGAAAAGAAGTCCTAAAACTAAGGACATACAGAAGAAACCAAGTTAAGACTGGTAGTAGAGGTGGGAACACAGAACATGCTGGTCCCGCACCCACATGTGGCTGTTAAAAATCAGGAGGGATATATCATGGATGCAGAGGTTCCCATGAAGGAGCAAACAGTCCAATCCCCACATCAGGCTCCCTAGCCCAAGGTTTCAGTGCCGGAAAGAGAAGTATTCATAACCTCGGTTGTGAAAACCAGAGAGACTATGACAGAGTGAGACAGAGAGTGGCTCAAGTTCCTCTTAAAGGGTCCATATGCAGATTTACTCACTGAGGGCTTCAGTGCTAAAGCAGTGACTTGAAAAGCACTAGGGACATATGGGGAAAAACTGAGTTGTCTGGCTTCAGGGTGAAAGCTGGAGGGGCAGCTTTCTCCCAGACAAAAGTACTGGCATAATTCATTATCTCTTTGTTGAGGCCAATCCCCTGCATTCCCCAGTGTGGAGACATATCTGAGTCTCCATCAACTTGGCTAAGAAGGGTCACCCCACTCTGGTGATTCCCTGGTACCCCACCCCACCCATGTTGTGGGCTCACACAAGCCACTTCCAATGGCTTTTGCATACAAATAGCTTGTCTTGGCTCATGCTATGGACTTTCCTAAAATCTCTCAAAGGTTCACAACTCCCAGCAATCAACATCTGGCCTCTGCATGCTATGTACCACTTGCTGAGCAGCTCTGAGCCTAGCACTAACAGCATCTGGCCTCAGTCCGCGGTTTGGCATCTCCCAGGCACCTCCAAGCCTCACACAAGTGAAAACCATATACAAATCATACTGTAGCTCATAACGAGTGACACTGGGCAAGACACAGGAGGAGGTGGCTGAACTTGACCTGCAATAGAGGCTTTCTCAAGAGGCCCCAAAACCAAGACACCTGGAGGCAGATTCAGACAACACCAGAACACCACTCAACCACCTCCATAAATGATGCACCCAAAGGACAGAATAGGCAGGCACCAGAACCCCACTAAAGCAAATGCTGCTTTAAAGGGTAAGCTCCTGCACAACACCTCCTCCACTGTTGTGATGGCTAGTACTCACAATCAATTAACCTGAAGGTCAATCACTCCCACTGATGTGCAAACATCAACCAACACTCCAATACAGCAAGAGGGCACGCACAACCCACACAAGAGACACACTTGGAGCACCTGGCTAAGGTGACTTGGGAGACAGCACAACTGGGCCCCATAGGAAACCTAATGCATAAGGCTACTCTAATAAGACAAGGAGACATAACATCTCTATCTAATATTTAGAAACAAACACAGGGAGGCAGCCAAAATGGGAAGACAAAAAAACATGTCCCAGGTGAAAAAAATGGAAAAAATCTCCAGAAAAAGAACCAAAGAAAATGGAGATAAGCAATCTACCAGATGCACAGTTGAAAACACTGGTTATAAGGAAGCTCAATGATCTCAGTGAGAACTTCAACAAAGAGAAAATATTAAATAGTGATAGACATACAATGGTGAAACATAAAAAAGAACCAGTCAGAAATGAAGAATAATAACTGAGCTGAAGAATACATTAGAGGGATGAAGGAGAGAATGGATTCAGCGATTTGGAAGATAAGGTAGCAGAAAACACCCAATGGGAACAACAAAGAGAAAAAAGAATCCAGAAACATGAGGATAGTTTAAGGGACCTCTGGGACAACATCAGGCAGGACAACATTCATATCACAGGGATGTCAGAAAGAGAAGAGAGAGCAAGGAATCGCAAACCTATTTGAAGAAATAATGACAGAAAACTTCCTGAATCTGGTAAAAGAAATAAACATACAAGCCCAGGAAGCATAGAGAGTCCCAAACAAGATGAACCCAAAGAGGCCCACACCAAAATGCATCACTTTAATATATATTTTTTTATTTTTTAATTTATTTTTTATGGTGACATTGGTTAACGAAATCCGGTAAGTCTCAGCTGTACATGTTAACAGTAAGGCATATGTGCGCTCACCTCCCATAGTTAGATTTCTTTCTGTCATCACATAGTTGACCATTTTTGCCACATCTGCCTTCTCCCCCTCTGGTAACCACTAGTCTATTGTCTATGTCAATGAGTCTCTGTTTGTTTTTCCTGTTCATTGTTGCTTTTAGGTTTATATCCCACATATAAGTGAGATCATGTGATTTTCAACTTTTTCTGTCTGGCTGATTTCGCTTAGCATGTTTATCTTGAGGTCCATCCATGTTGTCCCAAATGGCAGTATTTCATCTCTTCTTATGGCTGAGTAATATTCCATTGTATGTATGTAGCATAGCTTCTTTATCATAGGACACTTCAGCTGCTTCCATGTCCTGGCCACTGAATAATGCTGCTATGAACATTGGTGTGCAAATATCTTTTCAGATATGGGTTTTCAAGTCTCTGGGGTAAATACCCAGTAGAGGAATTGCTAGATCATATGGGAGATCAATTCTTAGTTTTTTGAAGAAACTCCATGCTATTTTCCATAGTGGCTATACCATTTTGCAGTCCCACCAGCAGTGTTTGAGGATTCCTTTTTCTCCACATCCTCTCCAGCATTTGTTATTACTTGTCCTGTTGATTATAGCTATTCTAACGGGTGTGAGATGTTACCTCATTGTGGTTTTGATTGTATTTCCCTAATAGCTAGTGATGTTTAGCATCTTTTCATATATTTGTTGGCCATTTGTATATCCTCTGGGGAGAAGTATCTGATCAGATCCTCTGCACATTTTTTGACTGGATCATTTGTTTATTTGTTGTATTGAGTTGTATGAGTTTTTGTATATTTTGGATATTAGGCATTTATCGGAGGCGTTGCTTGCAAATATATTTTCCCATTTGAATGGTTGTCTCATTACCTTGTTGATGGTTTCCTTTGCTGAGCAGAAACGTTTTAGTCTGATGTAGCCCCATTCATTTATTTTTGCTTTTAATTCCCTTGTCTTTGAGGTCAAATTCATAAAATCCTATTTAAGTCCAAGGTCCTTGAGTTTCATTCCTATGATTTCTTCCATGCATTCTATTGTTTCAGGTCTTATATTCAGGTCCTTAATCCTTTTTGAGTTAATTTTTATGTGTGGTAATAGGCAACAGTCTAGTTTTATTCTTTTACAGGTGGCTTTCCAGTTTTCCCAGCACCATTTATTTAAGAGGCTTTCTTTTCTCCACTGGATGTTTTTGGCTTTTTTTGTCGAAAATTATTTGCCCATATAAATATGGATTTACTTCTGGACTCTAGATCCTGTTCCATTTGTCTGTGTGTCTGTTTTTCTCTCAATACCATGCTGTTTTGATTACCGTTGCATTGTAGTATAATTTGAATGGGCAGAGTGATGCCTCCAGACTCGTTCTTTTTCCTTAGGATGGTTTTGGCAATTAGGTGTCTTGTGTGCTTCCATAGAAATCTGATGATTTTTTGTTCTATTTCTTTAAAAAATGTCGATGGAATTTTGATGTGAATTGCATTAAATCTGTATAATGCTTTAGGTAATAAGGTCATTTTAAGTATGTTGATTCTTCCAATCCAAGAACACGGAATATCTTTCCATTTCTTTGTATCTTTTTCAATTTCTTTTAATAGGACCTTGTAGTTTTCATTATATAGGTCCTTCACATGTTTTGTTAAATTTATCCTTAGGTATTTTATTCTTTTTGTTGCAATTACGAACGGAATTATTTTTCCACTTCTTTTTCTGACATTTTATTGTTAGAGTATAGGAACACTATGGATTTTTGAACGTTGATTTTGTATCCAGAGACTTTACTATATTTACTCATTGTTTCTAGTAGTGTTCTTGCGGATTCTTTAGGATTTTCTCTATAGAGAATCATATCATCTGCAAATAGTGACAGTTGATTTCCTCGTTTCCTATTTGGATGCCTTTTATATCTTTCTCTTGTCCGATTACACTCGCTAGGACCTCCATTGTTATATTGAATAACGGTGGCAATAGTGGACAGCCTTGCCTTGTTCCTGATCTTAGAGGGAAGGTTTTTAGTGTTGCACCATTGAGTATAATGTTGACTGAGGGTTTGTCTTAGATGGCCTTGATTATGTTAACGTACTTTCCTTCTATACCGATTTTGTTAAGTGTTTTGATCATAAATGGGTGCTGTATCTTGTCAAAGGCTTTTTCTGCATCTATTGATAAGATCGTATGATTCTTATTTTTTAATTTGTTTATGTGGTGTATCACATTAATCAATTTGCATATGTTGAACCATCCTTTGGTCCCTGGGATGAAGCCAACTTGATCGTGGTGTATAATCTTTTAAATATGTTGCTGTTTTTGGTTCGCTAGTATTTTATTTAGGATTTTTGCATTTGTGTTCATGAGAGATATTGGTCTGTAGTTTTATTTTTTGTTGTTATTATTTTTATCAGGTTTTGGTACCAGAGTAATATTAGCTTCATAAAATGAGTTGGGAAGTATTGCCTCCTCTCAATTTTTTGGTGGAATTTGAGGAGAATAGGTATTAACTTTTCTTTGAATGTTAAGTAGATTTCACTGGGGTGGCCATCTGGTCCTGGACTTTTACTTTTTGGTAGGTTTTTGATGATTGTTTCAATTTCCATACTGCTGATTGTTCTATTTAGATTTTCCAGTTCTTCATGATTCAGTCTAAGAACATCGTATTTTTCTAAATACTGGTCCATTTCTTCTAAGTAGTTAAGTTTGGTGTTATATACTTTTTCATGTATTTTTGTATGCTACTTTGTGTTTCTGTGGAGTCTGTCATCATTATCCCTCTTTAAGCCCTGATTTTGTTTATTTGTGTCCTTTCTCCTTTTTCTTTAGTGAGTCTAGCCAGGGGTTTGTCAATTTTATTCACCTTCACAAGGAACCACCTCTTCGTTGCGTTTATTTTTTCTATTGTTTTATTGGTTTCAATTTCATTTATTTCTGCTCCAATTTTGATGATTTGTTTCCTTCTCCTGACTTTAGGATTCATTTGTTCTTCCTTTTCTAGGTTTTTAAGATGAAGTGTTAAGTTGTTTAATTTGGCTTATTCTTGTTTTTATAGTTAGACCTGTAATGATATGAACTTTTCTCTTATGATCGCTTTTGCCATGTCCCAAAAGTTTTGATATGTTTTACTATCATTTTCATTCATTTCTATGTATCTCTTGATCTCTTTTTTTATTTCTTCCCTGACCCAGTTATTCTTCAGTAGCATGTTGTTTAATCTCCATGTATTTGTGATTCTTCCTGATTTCTTTCTGCAGTTGATCTCCAGTTTCAAAGCATTATGATCGGTGAATATGGTTGGTATGATTTCAACCCTCTTATATTTGTTGAGGCTATCTCTGTTTCCCAGTATGTGGTCGATTCTTGAGAATGTTCCATGTGCACTAGAGAAGAATGTATAAGCAGCTGTTTTGGGATGGAAGGCTCTGTGAATGTCAATTATGTCCAATTGGACTAATGTGTCATTTAAGAATGTTATTTCCTTATTGATTTTTTGTTTGGATGATCTGTCCATATCTGACAGTGGGGTATTTAGGTCCCCTACTACAATAGTGTTTTGGTCTGTTTCTCCATTTATTTCTGCTAGTAATTGCTTTACATATTTCAGGCCTCCCTGATTAAGAGTATAGATATTAATGTGTGTTATGTGTTCTTGGTGCATGATCCCCTTTATCGTAATGAAGTGTCCCTTGGTATCTTTTTTTACCTTTTTTATTTTGATGTCTATTTTGTCTGATATTAGAATTGCCACTCTCTCTTTTTACTCTGAATACCATTTGCTTGAAATATCATTTCCCACCTTTCACTTTGAGTCTATGCTTGTCTTTGGAGGTGAAATGTTGCTCCTGGAGGCAGCATATGGTTGGGTTTGGGTTTTGATCCAATATCCAACTTTGTGACTTTTTATTGGTGAGTTCAGTAAATTTACATTTAGGGTGATTATTGAAATATGAAGTGTTCTTTAGCTATTTTATCTTTTGCTTTCTGGTAGCTCGGTGTTTTTATTGCTTCCTTGTCCATGTTTCTGTTTTGTTTATTTTGGTTGGGTTTTGTGGGTTTTGACTATGGTTCTTCTTGTTTTATGTTATATACTTCAGTTCTGAATCTTTGGTGTGTGGTTACCATTATGAATATGTAAAGGAGAGTTTATATATATATATGTATATATATATATACACACACACACACACACACACACACACACACACACACTCACTCACACACACAGTCATCCATTTCCTTCTGCCTGTGTCTTATCTCATTCTATTTTGTGAATGTGGATCTTTGAATCCTCCCCTTTTCAATTATTGTTGTCTAAATTTGTCCCTATGTATGCTGAACATTCATTACTATCTTGTTATAACAATTTACTTCTTATTATTTCAGCTGTAATGATGCCCTGTTCTTAGTAAGAGTTGCACTCCTCTGCTTGTATTTGTCTGATAGTCACTTTACTCCTAATTATGTCTTTTTGGTTGTTATTTTGTTTTAGGTGAGCTGATCTCTTTCAGTATTTCCTATAGTGCAGACCTCATAGTGGAGACATCCCTCAATTAATTTCTCCTTCATATCTAAAGAAGAGCTTAGCTGGATACATTATTCTAAGCTGGTAGTTCCTTTCACTTAATAGTTTAAAGATTTGATGCCTTTCCTTTCTGGCTTGTAAGATCTGTGCCGGGAAGTACGATGATAATCTAATGGGTTTTCCTTTATATGTTTCCATTTTCTTCTACCATGGCTGCATTGAGAATTCTATCTTTGTCTTTAATTTTTTGATTACTTTAATACAATGTGTCTTGGTGAAGGCATTTTTTGGGTTGAGATAATTGGGGATTTTGTTGACTTCTTGAATCCCAAGCTCCAGCTCATTCCTTAGATTTGGGAAATTCTCATCCACTATTTGTCTGAAAATGCTTTCTAGTCCTTGCTCCTTTTACTCCACTTCGATAATGCCTATTATTCTTGTTTCCTCTCCTGATGATATCAACTAGTTCTTGTATTTCTCTTTCATTATTTTTCATTTTTCGGTTTCTCTCTTCTTTCTTCTGATTTATTTCTAGATTTCTGTCTTTGATATCACTGCTCCTTTCCTCCATTTGGTCAACTCTATTTCTCAAGCTTGCTATTTCATTTTTCAACTCTTGCAGTGTTTTTTTTTTTTTTTTATTCTCAGAATATCTATTCTGTTCTTCCTGAGGGTTTCAATCTCCTTGCTCTGCTCACATAGTTGTTTTTTTCAATTCCTTAAATTGTTGATATGATTTGTTTCAGCTCTCATTGAGTTTTTTCAGAAGTACCATCCTGAATTCTCTGTCATTTAACTCGCATATTTCTATGTCTGTAACCTTATTTTCTGGAGATTTTTCTCTTTCTTTCTGAGATGTCTTGTCACCTTGGTTGTTCATGGTGTTTAATGGACTATTTTTCCACCTGGGCATTAATGGAAGTGTATTCTGTTGTTTTTCCAGAAAGAAGATTTATTATATAAAGGTCTCTCTTTAGCCTGCTGCAATGTAGATGCTTTCCTTTAGGTTTCCAGTAAGTGGTGTCTGAGCCTCTGTGATTGCTGCTTTATATAAAGCATAAAAATGTCTTTTTGATTTTTTGTAGATATTTAATCCCACTCACTACTCTCAGTTTCAGTCACTGTCAGTGTTAACAATAGTTTCAGTAGCATTTGCTCAGATTCTCCTAGGGCATTGGTCTCAGAGGGTATGAGAGGAGTGGCCTTCTGCTTTGGGAGTTGGGGGTGCAGCTCAGCCTCGGTTTTGCAACTGGGGCCAGTAAAAATCAACTGTTGCTTCTATGTGGTTTTGTCCCATTTCTCTGCTTTCTGCCCTGATGACTGGACCCTGCCGTGGGGTGCTGACTGCAATCCCAGTTAGGGCTGTTCAGGGACATCCCCTAACCTTCACCCCTCCCCCTCCTCCTACAGAGAGCTCCAGTGGCTGTGATAGGCAGCTTCTTTTTTACTCTAAGTCCACTGCCCAATACCCGGGGTTCTAACCTATGGTAGCTCTATGCTCAGATCCCACATTCAGATGTGCTGGTGTGGATTTTCGTTGTTTTTTCTTGAGTTTTAGATGTTCACCTTATTTTTGTTTCAAGGGAAGAGATCTGGGGACATTTCTCACTCTGCTAATATTCTACCCAGTTCCCAGGCCTATTTCTTAAATCCAATCCTGAAATTTTTGATATGACTTGTTTTGGATCTCATCGAGCTTTTTGGAATTAACATTCTGAATTCTCTATCATTTAAGTCACATATTTTTTTTTGTCTTTAAGCTTATTTTCTGGAGATTTTTCCCTCTCTTTTTGAGATACCTTGTTACCTTGGTTGTTCGTGGTGTTTAATGGACTATTTCTCCACCTGGGCATTAATGGATGTGTATTCTGCTTTTTTTCCCAGAAAAAAAGATTTATTATATAAAGGTCTTTCTTTAGCCTGTTGTAAAGAAGGCATTTTTCTTTTGGTTTCCAATAGGTGGCATCTAAGCCTCTTGGATCTCTGCTTTATACAAAGTCTTAAAAATGCCTTTCTTTTAATATATAGATATCCAATCACACTTGCTATCCTGTCTCAGTCCCTGTCCGTGTTAGCAACAGTTTCAGTAGCATTTGCTCAGATTCTCCTGTGGCTCCACAGTGTTCGGTCTCAGAGGATATTGGGGGAGAAGCCCTCTAGGTTGGGGGATAGGAGCTGCAGCTCAGCCTTGCATTTTGCCACTGCAGCTGGTAGTAATCAACTGTTGTTTCTCTGCTGTCCTCACTTCTCTTTCTTCCCTGAACCTTGGACACTACCTGGGCATATACGGCTCACAGCTTTGTCAAGCAGGGCTGTTCAGGCAACCTACTGCACCTTCACCCCTCTCCCTTCTCCTGCAGTGCGCTCAGGCTGCGAAAGGCAGCTTCTTTATTTCTCCCAATCTACAGCCCGACTCCCAGGTTTCTGACCTGTGATAGCTCTTATGTGCAGATCCTATGAACAGACATGCTGGTGTGCATTTTGGGTGTTATTTTTGTTGAGTTTTAGATGTTTTAAGGGGAGAGATCTGGGACATCTCTCACTCCACCATGTTTTTGACCACCAATGTGCTGGAAATGGCTTTACTTCCACATCTGGAGCTCATTTTTAAAATGCCAAAGGGTAAGGACAAAGAGAGAATCCTAAAAGCAGCAAGAGAAAAGCAGTTAGTTACCTACAAGGGCGTTCCCTTAAAACTGTCAGCTGATTTCTCAACAGACACTTTGCAGGCCAGAAGGGATTGACATGAAATTTTAAAGTGATGAAAATCAAGAGCCTACAACCAAGATTACTCTACTCAACTATCATCTAGAGTCAAAGGACAGACAAAGAACATCCCAGATAAGAAAAAGCTAAAGGAGTTCATCACTACCAAACCAGTATTACAAGAAATGTTAAAGGGACTTCTTTAAGAAAAAGAAGTTGAAAAAGGATTAAAAATATGAATAATAAAATGGCAGTAACTACATATCTATCAACAATTAGTTTAGATGTAAATGGATGAAATGTTCTGATTAAAAGAGACAGGGTGTCTGAATGGATAAGAGAACAAGACCCATACATATGCTGACTACAAGAGACACTTCACATTGAACGACACACAGACTGAATGTAAAGGGATGTAAAACATTATTTCATGAACATGGAAACAAAAAAAATCTGAGGTAGCAATACTTTGAAAAAATGGATTTTAAAACAAAGGCTATAAGTAGGTACAGAGAGGGACCCTGTTAGCCCACTCCTGGGTGTTTATCTGAAGAAACCCAAAACACTACTTAAAAGGGTATGTGTATGCATATATTCATTTCAGCAATATTTACAATAGCCAAGATATGGAGGCAACCTGGGTGTTTATCAGTGGATGAATGGATAAAGAAGAAGTGGTACACATATACAATGGAACATTACTTGGCCATAAAAAAAAAAGAATGAAATTTTGCCCTCTGCAACAATGTGATGGACCTAGAGGGTATTGCGCTGAGTCGAATAAGTCAGGTAGAAAAAGACAAATGCCATATGATTTCACTTAAATGTGGAATCCAAAGAACAAGATAAACAAACAACAGAAACAAGCTCATAGATACAGAAAGTATTTTGATGGTTGCCAGATGGTGGGTTGGAGATGGGTGAAGGGGAAAGGGGATTAAGAAGTACAAACTGGTAGTTACAAAATAGTCATGAGGATGTAGAGTATAGCATGGAGAATACAGTCAGTAGTATTGTGATAATTATGTAGTGTGTCAGGTGGGTACTGGATTTCCTGGGGTGACCACTTCCTAAGTTATATATAAGTGTCTAATCACTGTTTTGTACATCTGAAACTAATATAATACTGTGTCAACTGTAACTGAAAAATATTTTTAAAAAACATTAAACATTTATACATAAATTTTGTTGTTCTATGCTCTAGAGTATATGAGTGGTAGAATATACTGACGTCAGTAAGTTGTGGTGTTTGACTCATAATGCATTTAGTCACTTAACATTGCAGCATGGCAAGGGCCTAAATGACCATCTAGAAGTCACTTGAGAGTTGATAAGAATTGTGACTGTTAAGAAACCTGTTTTAACTTTAATTGTTTTACATATTGCCCCTTAAAGAAACCAGATGGTAAAATCATGTGCTCTGATGCTTAAATGAGTGAATGAGGAATAGCTTGAGGAACAACATGTCACACACCCTTTAAAAAGCTTTTTGGATCCTCAGCTTGCAAAAGGACTAGAGGGGAAGAGAACAGAGCAGAAGCTCAAATGTTATAAATGTAACATAGAGTACATAGTCTGTTATCACTTAGACTCTGTGTAATAGATAGGTATAAATGGAAACACACCTTGTTTAAAGCATATATAAATAGCCTTGGGCGAGTGGGGTACAAAAGAAAAGACATTAGTTAGAAAAATAGGGAATATAAGAAGCCATGCATTTGAATTTCTTTTTTGTTGTTGTTATTATTTATTTAACTGGGCTATTCTGCAAATAGTAAATGGAATCTATTAAACTGATTGTTTTGTTATTTATCTAAAAGTATATAAGCATATTATCTGGTTTATTGCTTTCATTCTTGATTTCTTAATATAAATTAAGTTGTTTTGCCTGTGTTGCCTTGATTAGTCGGCATTATTCACCTTGTAGCTATAACCAGAGGTGAAAATATCTCAGAAGAGTAATCGTAACATTCTGGTAACTGGCCATCGTTTCTAACCCCCTTTTTATAATGAAAAAACTGTAACACTGAGAATCAAATACTTGACAGCATCCTACTCTAGATCATTATTTAGGACATGTCCAGTATTCTTGAGTATTGACCTCTTTTTTTCCATACCAAAGAACTCTAACTCTTTTCATAACTCATCCTCCTGGTCTATTCAGTCTCTGTGCATGTTTTTCAAGCGCTCAGCATGGATGTTAGTAACCGGTGTAAGTATCTATAGGTTGAGAAAATATTGGTTCCTTCTAGATATGTGTTTTGTTTGTTTTCACATATTCAGAAGACATAAATGGAAATCCTCATTGTGTCTTGGAAAAATAATGCACAGGTAATCAGTAGAGAATCTGAGTTCAGGATGTGTGCTTTGACTACATGTATGGCTAAAGAATATAAGGGAATTAGTGTTCTTGAGCAAGTCATTTCTTTGTAGACTTATTTTCCTCATTTGGAAATGAACTTAGACAAGTTTATTGTGGCACAAACTTCATGAATCTGTATGGGAAATATCCTTGTCCCTTAGTGTTTGGAAATCATTAAGTATGTCATCCCTCAGCATAAATGAAGAAATGCACTGAAATTGCTGAAAAGAGCTGCAGTAGAAAATGCCTAATACCACTCATGGTCTCTTTCAGTGAGAAAATTGCAAGTTCACAAGGAAATTCTCATGAATTCTCATGAATCTATTTTTCTTTCCTTCACTCAGTCTCTATACCTAGATTGTGAGTGACACATCCAGCTGAAGCCTGCACAATCATCCAGCAGCTCCTCAGAGAAGTAAGTATTGGTGGGACCCCAGATTCTACATGTATTTCATTTATTGAACAGAAACAAGTAGACTCTAAGGAAAAGAAAGCAGCTGTTCCACTGCAGTATTGGCTTTAAATTAGCCCTGCCCTAGAGTATGTGGGATCTGTCACATGTACTCTCATGTGTCCAATTAAACTCATGGAAAAGTAAAACCCATAAAGGTGTAATTTTGAAAATAGGGATAAAAAAAAAAACAATCAAATTCAAATCCCTTTCAATGGCTTCAAATTCAACCCAAAAGTAAGAATTCTATTTACAATTACCACATGACTGCTAAATCCAAACCAATCCATCATTTCGCCCCATGAATTCATTACTTGATTTAATATTAACCAAATGAGCATTGATAAATACTGGCTCCCTAAAATATCGCTGGGACGACCTGTTGCCAAGAAAAAGTTAGCTGAGTTTTTTATTGCTCACCACTGTGAGAGAGACTTCCATATTGATAGAATCTAATAGTGTTTTAGGAGATGGAGAGAAAGGCTGGGATATTGAAACTTTGAAGTCTGTCCTAATGAGAGGGGGAGACTTGATTATGTTTCAGTAAAGACCATGATCTAAAATGGTTTAGAATAGATGGGCATGGAAGAATAGAGATTTGGAGGTTCAAAAAGTCTTAGAGTATAAACTGTCAATGGATTCTTTCCATTGAAGAGTTGCTGAAGTGAACAATAAAGTTATTTGTAGCTTGTATTTTCCTGGACAAGAGTTTTTTCAAATAATAAATTCATATTGATGAAAACAGGGAAATAGTAGACTCGTGTTAATGTATACCATAAGCTGTGTGGGATATATGATTTTTATTCTCAGCACCTATGTACTGGGGGAATACATGTGTCCTGCTGCTCTCCAAGTCCTTTTGTATTTTAAAGTTAACAGAGATAAGAAGCAAAAATTGAGGAAAGAAGAACACCACTGGATTTGGAGACTGAGACAAATTCTTGAAGGACGTAACATTTGAGCTAGGCCCTGATCATTGGTTATAAATTTAGAGAGTTTGGGTGGTAACCTAGCATTTCTTGCTAAAGACTACTATTGCTTGGCTAGTCATGGCTTCATTTCTTTTTTTCCGGGTTTATTCAGGGCAAGTAAAGAATTTCTCATTTTGCCATAGTCATGTGGAGGGAAAATGGAAGCAGTCACTGGGTGAGGTTCAGCACACATTTTTGAAGCCTTCCAGGCTCTCTGAAGCAAGGTGGCATGTTTTCTTGTCTGTACTTCTTTCTTAACGTAGCTCAGAACTTGGAGCAGGGCTTCTTATATAAAATTCACTAAAATATCAGCAGGGAAAGAAGAAGCATGAGATGGTTTGTTGGACTCTGGGGGATTCTGTTTAAGAATGCAATCTAGAGCAGTTGCTCATTTTCTCATTTGAACATTGTGCATATTTTTCTTTTCAAGATGACTAATCTGAAGGGCAGAGCCCTGTTTTTATCAAACAGTGCGTTATAGACCTCAGAAGCAGGAGTTGCGAAGCTCAAGATAACTGTGGAAGCACTGATTTACTTTGAATTTGGAGCTTTCTCTCCCTCCCTCCCTTCCTCTCTCTCTCTCACACACATCTTTACACTTTTATTTTAATGGCAGCAAAGAGGAAAATGATCTGGCATGCAGAATGAGGAATTATTTAAGTAGAAAGAAGAATGAGAATCACTTTTTAAGGGTTAGAGGTATGATTTAAGTTTTGAGAATCCATTCTTAAGGATATTTCGGGAAAAGTTTTAAAAAACGCAATGAACAAATTAAGGTAAATTTGCATTTCTTCTATTTAGGGAACTGATCCTTCAGGTAAAACAGATTGGTGTTTTGAAGGCTTGATGAGGGTTTTTCATTCCAGCAGTTGTGGCGTTTAATACATTTTCTAGTTCAATTTTCCAAAAAGTGACTATGTAAAGTTCCCTCACAGTTCTTACTAGACTGTCACATGTATCCTTAACTAAACTGAACTTCATTGTTGTCCTCCTTACCTTGCAAAGAAAAATGCTATAGCTCCCCCTTGTGTTGTATGAAGCCACAAACATCCTTGATTGATCGACAGCAGCAGAATCCACTTTGTCAGTATCCTCAAAGTATCTCCTCAAAACTTTCTTGGGACAGGGCCCTTGCTATATAGGAAAGCACCAGAGGATCCAACCAATCTTTCATAATTTCCCCCTTTATTTCCTGCTCTCCTCCAATGTATCTAAGAGCTCCTTCTAGGAGGGTCACCTTTTTCTTGCAAATGGTTCCTTAGGGATGATTTTCTTCATGAGATTGTGGTCCAGTTAACTTCCACTGAGTACATCGAATCTTGTACAGTTCCTCTCCAAATAGAGGGAGTGAAACTTGTTTTAATTATTGCTTCCTCTTGCCCTGTCATAGGGGCCACTTTATTCTGTATCATGACTTCTCAGTTTAAGTTGGCATCAGTTTCTCTGCCACTACATCTCCAGAATAAACATGTCAAGTTTCCCAAATCTCTCACACTGTAATTCATGAGTTTGTACTTAAACATTTTAGCTGCTCAATAAGTATGCAGCACACATCTCTTTTAGAAACAATTCCCCAAGCTCAGCCCCACCCCACACTTGACTTGGACATATGAGTAGGGGAAATGCCACAGTGCCCCATATTAATGAATTTCCTTACTTTAAATAAACTTTGAAAGCTATCAATATTTTTCATATGCCTAGTAATTCTTATATAATGTGGTTCTTATTCCTGATTTTGCACTTTTGCTAATATTGCAAGACAAGGGGAAATGTCTCATTTTACGGGTCATTTTAAGATTATATAAGATACTGACAGTTAAAAAGATTTACATAGTTTTGCAATTATATCTTTAAGATAAAACCTTAATATAATTGCTTCATTGACTGTGTATGCATTTTAAATTTGATAGACAGTAGTCTTCACCTGTCTAGTTTCCTGTCTTTCATAACCTGGTCTTATGTCACAGTCAGCTTGATGTTTCAGTGAAAGTTCCAGCCCATTTAATTTCACCCCTTCTTTCTCTGTCAGCCTTTATTTTTAAAACTTTGGACACTGTTTTCTTAAGGAAATTTAAAATTTTTTGGTCCCAACCTTAAAATACTCCTATGTGTCCAACTTTATGATTTCCCTTGACAAAGGAAAGTTTCACTCCACACAGACTGAAAACAAATTCTTCATTTTCTAATATCTATTAACTTTGTGGCTGGATTATATGAAGCAGCAATGCAAAGTAGCACAGGCTAAGTGACAGTCTTACAAAAAGTGAATGCTTTGTGAAATCTGATGCAGGAAAAATCAGTCCTGAAAATCTTCTAAATGAAGTGATACTCAGACAGATCTTAAAAGGAAGGGGAGAACTGAGATAAAAGTAGGGAGATTATTAGAGAATTTCAGGCAGAGAGGAAATGTTACAAGAAGCCAAGATGGCAGAAAATACCTGGACTCTTAAATAATACTTGTATTGCCATATTTTTTTTTTTTGTATATTTGTTTACAACCTCTTTGAGGTTAGGAATATTCTATTGCTTCATCTTCAAATCTTGTTCATCGTCAATGTCCAAAGTTGACTAGGTATCAACAAATATTTTAATTAGTAAGTGAATAAACAAATAAATGCAATACTTAGCAGAAAGTGCTGGAAAATACTAGGAGGGTTGCAATAGGAGAAAAGGAATTAATTTCCAGAAAGCCTCATTTATCTTGATTTCAATGTAACAAGTATGCACTTTCTCATGAGAGACCACTTTCTTAATGAAATCATTTTAACTTCTGGAAAATTATCTGCATTCTGTTCTTTTAATCAACTATGTCTAATTGGTAGTAGTAACACAATCATTCTAAAAGAATGAAAAACAAAACAAAAAGAACTCTTCCAAATCTGTCTCAGAAAAGGTACAAAGTTTGAGTAGTTCATGGGAACAATTTGCTAGTCTAGAGAATTCTTCTCATTTTGGTCAAGGCATCCTATGGAGAGATTTATGTGCAGTGTATGTCAAGGCAAAATAATAGCATTTCTCTACTATACAATGACACAGACATTTGCTGAGTGTAGAAATGCACCTTTAAGCCAGAGAAAGCAGCAGAGTCTGCCCTGATCCAATCATTTTGAAAAGCCATGTACACTGAAGTTGAGACCAAGCATAATAACAAGATTTACTTGCTAATACTCTATAGGCAATGTGCCTCTCGATGTGTTGACCCAGACTTGGGAGGGTAAAAAAAGAGAAGGATGGTTTCCCTTCCTCCATTTCCTCCCATATGATCATGCCTGTCTCTAACACTGTTCACATACCCCTAATATTCAACTCTCCATTCCCATTCTCATTAGTTACTTCCAGCTTTTGGGGCCAGGGTCAGAATGTATAGAACAGGATGGAAGGTGGGAGGAGAATTGAAGAAAGTCTACGAGCAGTTGACAGCTGCTTAGAATAAGGGAGCAGATTTATAGCTACAGAAATTAAAGCTGAACTCCTGGTCCCCTGATGCTTCTACCACACCCCCCAATATTTCATGAGATTTAAACCTTTCCATCTTTCTGTTCTCTGTTCCCATTTCACCTTTTCTGGTCTCTTTCTTCCTTCCTTCCTTCCTTCCTTCCTTCCTTCCTTCCTTCCTTCCTTCCTTCCTTCCTTTCTTTCTTTCTTTCTTTCTTTCTTTCTTTCTTTCTTTCTTTCTTTCTTTCTTTCTTTCTCTCTTTCTCTCTTTCTCTCTTTCTCTCTTTCTCTCTTTCTCTCTTTCTCTCTTTCTTTCTTTCTTTCTTTCTTTCTTTCTTTCTTTCTTTCTTTCTTTCTTTCTTACTTTTCTTTCTGTGTTTATTTTTATTTGTTATTTTTCAATGACAGTTAATATTCAATATTATTTTACATTAGTTTCAGGTGTACAGAAGAGTAGTTAGGCATTTATATAATTCACAAAGTGATCCCCTCAATTAGTCTAATATCCACCTGGCACTATACATACTTATTAAAATATTATTGACTATATTCTCTCTACTGTATTTTATATTCTCATGACTATTTTTAAGCTACCAATTTGTATTTCTTAATCCTTTCATCTTTTTCACCCAGCCCCTCAACCCGCCCCCTCAATATTTACAATAACTCCTTTCTCTATACCTTTAGCTCCATTACTTGGTTGTTTATAGATGGCAAAACCTCTAGAAAAGTTAAATTCAAAGCTCTACCTGTTACACATCTGCACCATGGCAGCTGGACAAATGAATACAGCTGGAGAAAAAACACAAATATGCTGATTCGTCTTGTTGTAAATTTATGACCCCTAGTCTAAGTTGACCCCTTGTGTTACTGAGGAAAGTTACAAGTCTATTCACTCTCCTGCTCTTTTATAAAACTTTCATGATTTCTTCTTCTTCTTCAAATTTCTTCACTGTTTTCTAGCCACACTGGTCTGCTTTCTATTTCTAACATGCCAAGCTCACTCCCACCTAAAGGCCTTTTTATTCATTCCGCCTCCTGCCGGAGCACTCTGCATTTATCTATTTGCTATCTCACTTCCTTCAAGATTCTGCTGTATTGTGTCATCATTATCAGTCAGACCTTCCCAGGCCACTCCATATAAAGCAGCATGCACATCCCCACTACCGTGTTCCCCTAACTTTAAGTTTTCTTTAGCAATCACCACCATCTTGCATTCTATATATTTTAGGTGTGTATATTTTCTGGCCCGCCTGCTAGAATGAAAGTTTAATGAGAACATTTTTTCTTTCTTTTTATTCGTCTATAACTACAGCTTAATATAATGCTTGCTATATGCCATGTATATTTGTTTAAAGAATGAATGGATAGATGAATGCCTGTTGGGGTTTGAAAATCCCCTCCTCCCATTTGCCAAACCCAGCATATTCACCTACTCACCCTTCAACATTGTTTATATGGTGACCATTTTTCCCAAGCCCAGATTCAAAGCATGTCATCTAATTGGTAGAGAAAGTATCTTTTATTTGGATTATCTTGGGAAATCCAATGTGCTTTTTAAGTATATTCTACATACAATCATAGTCTCATAAAATCAAGTCCTCAAAGGAAGCTTAGATGATCATTTTCGAGTTAGTTTAATGGTCTCTGATAGTGGAATTAGCTTGTCCGAGGTCACTAGTTTAGTTTAAAATAAATGTGAGTTGAAGTTGTTTGTTTTTTTGGAGCTCTTGCTTAGATTATTGTAGATACCCAGAAATTATTAGAACCTCTATGGTAATTATCTGGTCCTGTCTTTTCTACTTATTTCCTACAAGAGCTTGTACACTGTACACTACCTCATGGGTATTCTATCCAGTGAGACTTGCTTGGGTGACTGAGTGGAAATCTCTTATTATATGCTAAGCACACTCCATGTCTTTTCAAACATACAAAGTTGTGAAATAAAATAATTAAAACTCACCACCTGTATGAAACTACCTCTATACCTCGATCTTCACCTATTAAGTGGAAAAAAAAAAAACATTTGAGTTTATATAGGTGATCACAGTTGTGATCAGATGTCAATGGAAGACATCGACATAGAAATGTTACTTGCTCATAGTCACTGAGCCTAAAGGGCCTCCTAGGGTTTATTCATCTGCCTCCAGAATGTAACTGCATTCAAATTTTCTCCTTTTGTGATGAATGCTTTGGGAATGATAAACGTATGTTCAAATTTCAAAAGGTGCATTCTCATAGTTCTCAAGTGTTTCTTGCTCTTGAAATAGTGAAAGTATGGTGGGAAATATGAATACAAGTTACAGAGACTAAATACTCCAAAAACCTCATAAATCCTCATTAAATGATCTTAATATAGAATTAATAACCTGGGCTTCTAGGTTCTTGGGCTGGCAGGCATTTTTCCCAAGGGCAAATCTCTTAGTTGCTCTGTAAAGAATGAGGCTAACCAAGCCTTATCGTTTTTCAGAGTGGAGGTAGGGCTTGAGAAATCTCACTCCAGGAGATCTTCTCTTTTACTAAACACTGTTCCCACCCTGGACATGTGTCAAGCTCCAGAAAATGACAGTGAAAGGATATTTTCCCAGATCCTTCGTCCCTACTGGAAGCAAGGCCCTTTTTAATTGTGATGTTTACACAATGACATTTAGAGTCTACATTGTTTTATGAACAGTAAATGCTCACATCCTTTGTGCCCCTGAGAGCACTGGCCAGAATACCTAGCATGCAGCAGACACTAAGGAATTCATAATATGCAGCATAGAGCAGATGCTCAGCAAATACTTACTTGATGACCAAGAAGATCAATGTGAAGTGAATTAGTAAATTGACAATGAAGCAGGAATTTGTACCAGGAGTTTTTTAACCTTACAGCCAACTTCTTGACACGACAGGTCATAGGCGTAGTGCAACTTTATGAGGTTCTGGCTATGTTTTGAGATAAGCAGCTAGCCCAGTGCATTGTACTAGTAGGTAATCAATCAAATCTAATGAACTAAGTTTAGGGGTAAAATGAGAGAAAAGCATTTTGGCTTTCATAACTTTTGTATAGTCGTTATCCATATGTTTTGAATGTGACATGAGAGTGGCAAGGGAGGAAGAATATCACTACTGCTGAAGTTTATTTTAGGGTACATAGGAGAGTCACATAAATCTCTTCAGTGGAGTCTTGGAGAACTTATACTTTTTAATTTAAATCTCCTAAAAACAAGCAATTAGAGGAAACCACTAAAAGCCTTTGAGTGATGAGGCAGAATCAAGAAAGGGATTTAAGCTTAAGATATGCTAGGAAAAGTGAGCAATGTTTAGAACCCTCAGATGTGCATCAGCAAGAAGTTTCTTAATCTTCACTTTCCATGCTCAATGGGATCAAATAAATCTCCTTTATTTTCGATTGAAATGTAAGCAGGTTGAACTCTGAAGGAGTGATGACTAGAGACATCATTTTTGGATACACGTCTCTTAACTGTGTTTTTGAAGGCAGAGAATGGAATGCCATGAGAGTCTTAGATTATTTTAGTTATCATTAAAAAGAACAGACAACAATTTTTGATAAACACAGATCAGCTGGGATTGTAAGATTTTTGAATTCATATTGGAATTGGTTCTGGGGTTGTAGGTTATCTTAAATAGTTGAAATATGAACAATTAAGACTGTTTCTTTGTGGAGAAGAAATAGTTTAAATTCTTGCTTAGCATTTATAGTAGGGCAGGGAGAACTATATATAAATAATTCAGACAACTTGAATTTGTGGTTATGCTTGAATGTTCTTATGGCCCCATTTCTACCATGATAAATATAATCATTCTCTCACTTGGATGTATATATATTTTTGTTTATGGATAGGTGAAATCCTTACTTTACTGAACATAGGTTGATAGAAAAGATACTTGATAAAACAAAAATCTCAGTAATTTTTGTCATCGATTTTATGTTTTTGATAATTTTGTTTTGATAATTTTGATAGAGACTAAGCAGAAGTTTCCTTTAGTATTACCCATAAAGACCAGGTTTGCTGAGCAAGTTAATAACATAAACAAGGTTCAGGAAGAACCCTGATGTAGGAGAAAACATAACTTCTGATCAGTTCTGGGACACGTGCTTTTTCATACAAACTGTTGTGCTAACTGCTCACCTATTCATTAATTCAGATTGGTTGACTACTGGATTATTCATAAATTTTAGATTTTGAATGATTAAGTACATCTGATCTTTCCCCACTGGTTCTGAGTACAGGGGCCTAGCTCAGGTGATGTGAGCCCTTTGGCCAGAGCTGGCTATAGGAGCCTCTCTAACTATACAGGATGGTCAAGAAATTGTGACATACTTATTTTTGTCAGTGAGACAGATACTTTATAGTTGCCCATGGTGTCAGTGGGATATTAGTCACTAATATAACTTTTTTGAAATCACTAGTGTGCGATATGGAGGGCTAAGTACGTTAGAAGCAGGTGGGTGGGGGGACATTCATTTTTGATACCTTATAGCCTATGGTTTTGTCTTGGCTTCATAGTAAATATTTGTCAGGAGGACAAATATTGGTGAAACATTTTTAACATATTTGTACAGTGCTCAATACCAATGGGCTTATACTGATGACCATTGGAAGGAGCCATTCTATTTTAGGAAGAAATATTCATGACCAACAGGATAATATCTAGGTTGTTAGGGAACAGCAGTATATCTGAAGTCTATTTTAATATCTTTTTAGAACATTCAGGACTTTGTGAATAGTTTCTTTACTTACTTGGCACTCAAGAGTCTGTCCTTGTCTTGAACATGTTACCACAAGTTTAGTGAATGTTCACATAGGGTGTTTGAGATGTTTTTAGAAAGCTGGACATTTGGCTGAAAGTTTTCTGTATTTTTTCACCATTTGTAGTTGATATAGGATGGCAACAGAATTACCAATTGTGGGGCTTTTTTTGTTAAAATTTTCTGTCATATTTTTAGAACACTTAGCATAGGTTAAGTTTTAAGTTCTACCTTGACTTCTTACATGTGGTAAGATGTAAGAAGGTGATCTCAGTGCAATGTCATGGTATTGTTCCTCATAACTGATTGGACCTTCTTTTCCCCTACAACAATGATTTTCTCTCTTATTGTTTAATTTTACTTACTTTCTGTTAGGTGATGTTACGGACCCCACAGGATACAGAGAAGAATTGCCAAGGCATCTGACTTGTCCTGAAGCAGACAGTGAGTACGTGGAAGTGTTAATATGTAAAGAATCAGGATTACAGGTTTATTGCTTAGTGAGAG
>CM053505.1:82195323-82228963 GCA_028627145.1 Eidolon dupreanum | reverse complement strand
ATGTACCACAGCTTCTTTATCCAATCATCTATCGTAGGACACTTTGGTTGCTTCCACGTCCTGTCCACCTGAATAATGCTGCTATGAACATTGGTGTGCAAATATCTTTTCAGATATGGGTTTTCAAGTCTTTGGAGTAAATACCCAGTAGAGGGATTGCTGAATCATATGGTAGATCAATTCTTAATTTTTTGAGGAACCTCCATATTGGTTTGCATAGTGACTGCTCCGATTTGCAGTCCCACCAGCAATGTATGAGGGTTCCTTTTTTCTCCGCATCCTCTGTGGCATTTGTTATTATTTGTCCTGTTGATTATAGCTATTCTAACAGGTGTGAGATGGTATCTCATTGTCCACACCTCAATTTAAAAAGACATCATTTAATTTTCTTGGTCATGGCTTTTTCCAAGATGAGATTTTTATATTCCACTTCCACAGCTTCTGGTTTATCAGAAAACTCATGCTTTCCTTTTTTGAAGGATTTTGGTCCTGTTGATGTTTCTGTATCCCTTCCAATATTCTTCATTTTCATCTTTGCTTCTGGAGGCATTTTCTCTGGTTTGTTATCTTCATTGTTATTAAAAGCTGCTGCTAACCAAAGGGTTTTTGTAGCAAAAGTTGGAACAGTTTCTTTAGACTTATTTTATCTAAGTTTGATGGCTACGGCTGAGGCTTTCTTCATCATCTGACTACCTATGGCAAATCCAGACTTGAAGATCTTTGTAGGCTTTGTTGAAAAGTCTACAGCTTCTTTTTCAGTTGATCACTTCTCAGTGCTGCAAAGAAAGTTCCCCTCCATTACTAGAAGAAACAGTCTTAGTTTTCACAGGTTTTTCTGTTTCTTCTTTAGGTCCTTCAGCAACTCCAGCTTGCTGTGTCTTCTCAGGCTTCTCCTCTCCAATCTTCCCATCTGCCATTTTCCCCTCCATGGTTTCCCTCTACAATTTAGTCTTTAGGTAACAGAATATTCAGTGGGTGCCTATCTGATTTTGAATAATAATTAACAGAGCCCACCATGATGGATACAATGACTGGGGACTCTGAATCATCTCATTTGAGGAGAATGGTGAAAACATATAAAATGATTAATGTATCTACTAGGTAGAAATATAGAATTGTATTGCTGCTATAAGAGTTCAAATGTATGTAGAGGGATGCATATGAAAGCAGAGTAAAAAAAGGGATGGATTGTGCC
This sequence comes from Eidolon dupreanum, assembly GCA_028627145.1. Lineage (NCBI taxonomy): Eukaryota > Metazoa > Chordata > Mammalia > Chiroptera > Pteropodidae > Eidolon > Eidolon dupreanum. Next base: position 82,227,768 of record CM053505.1, on the reverse strand, counting down.
TCTCAGCTCCAAATTTACCCTTCAATCATACTCTGCAATAATAGACAGAAATCCTTTAGGCATTTCTCATTTACAGTAAGCACATGTTGAGCTTTCTTAGTAGAGGGTATAAAAGGTACCTTGCAAGTAGAAGGAAGCGACTTTCTTGCTCTTTCCAGTTGTTGATGTGGATTAGCAATGTGAGCTGTGATAGTGAGAGTATCTGGTGGTACACTAACTCAGCCACAGAACCACAATGCGTGGTCCCTGATGGCTTCATAGCTCCGGTCTGGCCTGGCAATGACTTTTCTGCTGCTATCCCAACCTGGACATCATGAACTCTAGGTATGTGCCCTAACTCCCTTTGATCATGTGCCCTTCCCAGGTTTGTATTTCGCAGGCCCTTCTAATGCCCAGTCCTCCTGACATGAATCTACACATGACAGGCCTCTTGCCACATCATCACCCTCAGTGCCTCTACATGACTGTGTACTTGGCAATTGATTATAGCCCTACTTTTGCCCTGGAGGGTTACCACTGGGACCCCACCCTCATTGCATGCCCATGCACTGGCTGAGGCTTGTTTACATCCTGATTGCACTCTACCTGTACTCTGAATGGTTGCTTTTCGCTTGCCTAGTGACTGTAGACCATGTCTGTCTGGCTCAGGCTAACGAGCAAACTTCTCTGCCATCCAGTAGCTGCAATTACATTTTTAACAAGATCTGAACCCTAGTCCTGGAGATCAGGGCTCCTTTCCAAATTTGTTCTTTCTTAGATACTTTCCCGCAGTCCTAGAATACAATACAGATTTTTTTTCTTGTATCCTGTAGTTACTCTTATTATAGGTTATTATCTTTATATTAAACTTCTCTTGTTTAAATAACTATAGTTTCTATCTCCTGATTGGACACACACTGATACAGAGGCTTAGCATGTGAGGTATTTTAGCTCTAATATTCCAATTAAATCCAAAGATTTCAATGTGAGTTTCTTTTTTAACTTTACTTAGTGTTGGTTTTTGGTGTAAAGCAGTGCAAAAAATGCTAGATGGAGAACCATAATACTCCAGTTGCTGGTACAACCTCTGGCAAAAGATAGCTAAGATATCAAGGAAGTTCCTCTTATTTTCATGCTTCATTTGCTACGTGGATAACAATAAAGAATACTACGTAGTTTTAGGGAGTGATTGCAGTGCAGACAAGTTCACACATGTCAGTGACAGGGCTTTGGGCCAGAATATCACTCTTTAGTGTCAACATTCATCCTTTTTCAACCTGGTTATATTTCTGCTCCCCATGTTGCCCCTACCTGGTAAAAATATTTCAAAAAAGAAAGCTTACCAAAGAATGTTTCTAGCATAGCAGAATGACATATTTCCTTCACTAAAAGTTTCAATGGCCGGCAAGCAGCAATGGGACCATGTTCTTCACGTGGCCCTGATTGTCACTACGACTCTGTGGTGATGTATGAGTGCTACAAGGAGACTCACCCAGCACCAGGCACTGGGCTTCATGGTGCTGGAAATCAACAACACATATTAATATACATATTATATATAAGCATATATTTATTTATGTATAGAGAAATTTATTTCAAGTTCATGCAAGTTGGGGAGGGGGCAAGTCTGAATTCTGTATGGCAGGCCAGCCATCTGGAAACTCAGATAGCAGTCAACGTTGCAGTTTTGAGTCTGAAATACATAGGGAACATGGGCAAGCTCAAAACTGCTGCAGTCTTGAGGCAGAATTTCTTCTTTGGAAAACCTAATTTGTTCTTAAGGCCTTCAACCGATTGAATGAGGTCCACCCACATTATCAGGGTAATCTCCTTTACATAAAGTCAACTGTAGATGTTAGCCATGTCTACAAAATACCTTCACAGCAACATCTAGATTATTGTTTGTTTGAATTACTTGGAACTATAGCCCACCCAGGTGATACATAAAACTAAACATCACATGTGTTATGTAAGTCCAGAAACTCAGCGTGCCTTAAGAAAAGCATGGGCAAAAAAAAGCCAGTTTTGTTAAAGCCCATTATATTTTGTGTTATAATCCTAAATCATTATAACATAAACGAATAATTACTAGGAATAAAATTTCAATTGGACAGTATTAAGGACAAAAAATACAAAACCTCACTTTCTAAGGAAATTGTTCCTTATGCTACTTAATAAACTTTTTGAACAGCTATCTAGTCAGTTTCATTATTGCAATAACTATCATTATTTTAAACCACTTTTGCAGCATAAAACTTACTGCATAAAATTAGCAAGTTTTTAAGAATGGAATATTTTCATCTGATACACATGCCTAATTTCCCATCTTTAATTCTACTTCTATGAGTCAACAACTCTTGATGCCTCTGTAAGACACCTCTGCAATTCTCTCTGCAATGTCAGCACCTGTAACATTACCAACCAAGATTCTCAATGGAAATACATACTTCCTTGCCTTTTCTGCACATTATAGAATTTCCCACCACAGAAATACAAGATAGATGGATGGATGGATAGATAGATAGATAGATAGATAGATAGATAGATAGATAGATAGATATAGATACATCTGGCAAGACTTCTCTGCAGCTCTGGCAGCTCCAGGCCACAGTGACTCTGGCCCACCAAGGAGGGACCCACCCATACCAGATACTGTTTTGCATTTAGAAAAGTACAGCCACAGGCCCAGAATGGGGACGCCTCTTACATGATTCTGACTCGAATGGAGAAATAGCCACAGTTTTTGTATTCTGATTTGTGAAACACTGGGAATGCCAAAAAATAAGACCATAGACTAGATTTCAGCAAACTATGATCTGTAAGGTAAATACGGCCCACTCTTTGTTTTTTTTTTTAAATAAATATTATTGGAACATGGTCATACCGATTCATTTACATATTATCTAACTACAGCAGCCCAGTTTAGAACTTATGAAAAGGCCATGGAAAGCCTAAAATATTTACTTTCATACCCTTAAGAAAAAATTTTGCCCTTCTTTAGGCTATCACTCTACCAGAGCTTGAAATTCCCTATTAGGAAGACATCATTTGGGGATGCTCTTCTTGATAAAGGGAAAGCCTTGGATAGATATAATACTCCAGTGTTTGTGGGATCAAGATGCTTTTCTCTTCCCAATTTTAGCTTAGGGCAGAAATTAATACAGGGATACGAGAAGGGGGAGAGGAAGCTGGATCATTGAGAGGTGCTGCAGGGTGGAGTATCTGATTAAGGAGAGGTGTGGTTATGAATAAAATTTACCCAAATAGAATACATACAGAGAAAAGGGAGCACAGGGTGGCAGATTTGTACGGATACTATTCCTTTCAATATATGACAAGGACAAGCCCAAATATGGAAGAATGGTGTGGAGAACACTACAAGGAGACTTTGAAAAAAATACCAAAAAGAGAGATGAGGTTCTAGTTGAAATGAATTCGATTACCGTCATTAAGGATTAATTGAGTAATTATTTATACTAACAGACACAAAGTAGATAATCTAGCTCAGAACAGAGAACTTGATCTATTTCTGTCAGTGGAGCTACCAACCTTGAAATAATAATAGCATCCACTCTAACCATTCTTTCCCTCAACCACCATATATCATCTGTCTCTTCCTTTTCATTCATTCTCAGTGCTACTGGCCTAGACCAGACTGTAATCAATCAATTCAGTCAATTAATAATCTTTGAGTCTATGATGCACACATGAAAATATAACTGATGAAACCATACAGTGCCAAAGAAAGCAACTAGACATTGAGAAAGATAAAATTTCAGAGAAGGGGGATTGTTGTGGTCTGGGTTGATTAGAGAAAGCTTAAAGACAAACCTGGCAACTGAGCTGAGTCTTGGAAGTTACACATAATTCAGACATGTGGAAAAAAGGGAGCATTTCAAGTGAAGAAACAGGCCTCGCAATAGAATAACATATATTATATTATATTATTATATTACAACATACAATGGCGCTAAAGCAGAACCTAAAATTCTTCCCCATAAAGATGAGGTGGGCCATCAAGAACTGTGACCAAGCTCCTACCCAAGCTATGTGTTCACTGAAGAGCTGGCTGAACATCTTTAGATTGCTCACTAATATTTAATTAATGTGAGAGGATATCTGTTATATCCAGGGAGACTGTTGCTTATGGTAAAGATAACATAGCTGTGTGTGGAGGAGGGGAGCAAGTGATACCCCATACACAAACCCTGTGAAATGGCATGTTAGTGAAACAAGTCCAACATGAGGAAATAAAGGTGATATTCTTATCCATATTGAGACCATGTTAAGAGATTTTGCAGTTCACCCATTCTTTTGTGAAACTCTTAAGAAATGAATACAATGTTATTTGTTTCTGGTTTGTTTATTGAACTTGTACCAACTTATCTACCATGAATGACAAAATATTCTGCAGGACAAATATGCAAGCTAGTTTTTGGAAAATCTCTCCTTTGCTGTATCTTTTAGGAATAAATTCAATCTAAAAAGCCATTGTTGAATATACATATATATATATGACTATGCAATTTCCCACTCAGATGTGACATTCTTCCTCACATACTCCAGCATGGTCATCTTCATGGCAGGTAACCAATACGAAGAAAATAAGCACTGATAAATCCTTTCCCCACCGGGAATTATCTTTTTGTGTTACCACATTCCTTGTCACATGTCTGACGACCTCTACAAATTATATAATGGTCCCATTAAGTACTCAGATGAATATTGATGCATTGAGGTCATTTGAAATTTTGAAACAACACATTGTGCTCATCTACACTGATTATTCACAACAATGATAAGTTTCACTTACAATCCATCTCCTCAAGAGCCAACACCATACACTTGAGAAACTGGTCATTGCATGAATGATGCCAAATGAACATTTAACAAGATAAAGGCTGGCAATTGGGCAGTGTTTCCCAGGGCAGTGGTGACTACAGGCATAATAAAACAAGCGGGAACAAACTCTTACTGCCACATCTCCACCCATCATCAGACCATCAGGATAAATACCCTCTTGATTTCCCCAAATAACAATGCTGGTTCCTCATCAGAAGACATATTCTTCCTCTGAATGAGTAAAACCCATTCCAATCCCCAGTAGACATGACACCCCGAGTGTGGGCAGCAGAATGAATGCCCCCCAAAGATGTCCACATTGTCATCTCTGGAACCTGTGAATATATTAGGCTACATGGGTAATTAAGGAGAATTAATAAAGAAGAATTAAGGTTGCTAATCAGCTGAACTTAAAATGAGATATTATTATCCTAGATTATCTGAGTAGGCCCAAAGTAATCACAATGATCCTTAAAAGTGGAAGAGAGAGAAAAGACGAGGGAATTGATGGTTACCAGGGGCTGGTGGGTGGGAAAACTGGGAAGATCTTGGTCACAGGGTACAAACTTCCAGTTGCAATATTAACAAGTTCTGGGGATCTAATGTACAGCATGGTGACTATAGTTAATAATGTTAATAAAATTGTACTATATACTTGAAAGTTGCTAAGAGAAGAGATATTCATTGTTCTTACTACAAAAAAGAAATAGTAATTATGTGATATGATAGACATGTTAGCTAATACTATGGCAGTAATCATTTTGGAATATACATGTATCAAATCAGCACATTGTATACCTTAGGTTTATATAAGGTTATATGTCAGTTATATCTCAGTAAAGCTGGTGGTGGGGAGAGGAAGAAATCTCTCATCCTTTTGTGTTCCAGGTAATAGATTACTGCAAAGAATCTTCCTTCCCTATATGACTCAGGTAAGAATTGTTTGTGACCCCACTGTTTACCTATATTAAGGCCAGACACAGACCCTCCAATTTCTCATCCTTTGTCTCATCAGTTGAAGTGAACTGTTTATTCCCATTGACAAATCTGGACATAATACCAGATAACTTGACTTGGTCAAACTTTAGAAGTTTCTCATCTCCCCACAGGTCCCCGAACTTTAACTCACACTCAGCCTGAGCAAGCATCAGAATGCAGAACAGCCCCCTCCCTTAGCAATTTCTCCTGAAAATCAGCTGACTACAAAAACATTCCTTAATCAACTGTCCAGTTACGCTATATGCTCATCCCACTCCCTGACATCCAATTCTTTCTACCTTATTTATTCCTTTCTATAAACGGAAAATTATTTCTTCCTGACCTTTGAGACATTCGTAGATTCTATGGTCAGAAGGTCCTCCCTATGGCAGCAGTCCCCCTCCTTCTATTGCTACAGTCCCCTCAAATAAAGTTTCTTCCTACCCAGGTCTGGATTTTTTGTTTGACACAAAATCTTCCTTGTCTTCAGTATATAGCAGCAAACTGATTTATTTTTGGTAATTGGGATAAATCACTCCATTTAGTATACTAACCCTTTTTTATGCCAGTTTGTTCAGTGGCACAAGGAGACCAAAGTGTCCAGGTGGCACTGTCAATGTCCAGTTCAAACATTTGTATGGCGCCAGGTGGAAGCATTCTTCCCTTGGAAACTATTACATTCAAACAAGTAGAGCTCAAAATTCCTGGAATAAGAACACAAATTCAGGTAGTGTGTTATTAGGTGTAATAGCGAGAGGGGCCACTCCTACTCTTACCTCTTGATTTCTGAACCTATATAGTCTGGGTATGGAGATACAGCACCAAATTATGATTTGTGATTTATAGCATAAATGGTATCCTGTGAGAATGAATCCCAACCTAGCAAGGTGTTTTCTCCCAATTGGTCCTGTAACTAAGATTTCAGCAGGCCATTCCACCTTTAAATTAGGCCAGCTGCTTGTGGGTAATAATGGATGGCCTATGACCAGTTGTTTCCATGGGTACAAGGCCATTGTCACACTTCCTTACTGTGAGGTGAGTTCTCTGATGAGAAGCAAGGCTGTGTGGACTGCCATGATGATAAGGCATTCTGTGAGTCCATGTATGGTGGTACTACTGGCAGAAACATTATCAGCAGGGAAGATAAACCCATACTCAGAATATTTTTCAGTGGAGACAGATATTCACCCCCTCTGTGGTGGAAGAATTGTGTAAATGGTGTTATATCAGGAGCTCAGTGTTGATTTGTAGGTTATACACTCAGCAGTAGCTGGAGCCAGGTCAACCTTCATGAGGGGAAGTCTACGTCGTTTCGCCCATTCCCAGCCGTCATCCCTGCAACTGCCTCTGCTTTTTCCATAAGCTCATTGAGCAAGCTGCAAAGCGGCTGGAGAAAAAAGCTGATTGACATTCACAGAGTGCATCATTGTGCCCACCTCATAACTTCACATTCAGTGCCCATTTGGAATTTTTTTCTCAGTATATACCTCTTCCCTAAACTTTCTCACATGTACATCACTGACCCATTGTGCAAGTGCCAGAAACAGGGGAGAGCCCCTTTTCTCCTGCAGTGTCCCTCCAGCTCCCTCTACTGGCAAAGTTCAACATTGTGCTCATTATAAAGAAGAAATGTTTAAATGAATTCTATCCGTTATCTCGGAGCGTGTATTGATGGATGAATTTGGAGCTAAGAAACAATGCATTAATAACTGGCACAGATTCCTCACTTTAGTACTATCAGGCCTCTGTTTACTCGAATTAAAATCCTGCGTGACTGTTAAATTACTAAAATCTTAAGCCTCAATTTTCTGACCCCTGGAACATGGCTCAACGTGTATATTCCCCAACCCTGGAGCCATCTTTAATATTAAGGGCTCAATATTGCATGTTTTCAGGAACATGTTTCTCAAACACCTAAATGTAAATAGTTCCCTTTAGGGGCTTGCTTAATCTTTGATTATCTTGCATAATCTTAATCCTAATCTTGCCTAAAATCCTTGATCCTTCCTTTTCCTACCCCACAGAACACTTGCTTCACTTCATTTTCAAACAGGTTATATATTAATTCCACAGACATGGATGCTCCAGAAAGACAATTAGGATAGCTCATCTGCAAACCTAAGGCTTTAAGGTTTTATTGAAGAAAGAAAGACAGTGGAAATTTTTGTGTTAACATGCCACTCCCTTTGCTTCCAGCATTTTTGGTATAGAGAAGGTTGACTGGTTTGGATTAGGAAAAAATTGTTGGTGGTAATGAAAGTACAAGCAGCTGGTCTAACTCAAATATGACTTTCTAGACCTTAGATTTTACTGCTACTATGAGACCTCTAGTATCATAACAACAAGCAACTTCTGAGATGGTTCAGGTCATCAGAAGGTCCTCTATTACATTGTGGGTATTCTTGTGAATGATTGATGTCCTTTTAGCAGTGTCTACCCAGAGGGTCTAGGACAGCAGCAAAATGGCATAAGATTGTTCCTGATTCCCTAAACTTTTGTGTGGTTTTGAGGCAGATATTTTTTTCACTCTGCTCAATTAAAAATGCAGGTCCATTGTTCTTCAACCCCTCTATATGCAGCAGCCTGGTTCATGGGTACCCTCACATAATGGACCACTTTTGCCTCTGCATTTGTTAGCAACCCCCATTTAGTATTATCCCGCAGATTGCCTTTCCCCATAGTACTATTCTAACTGCCTCTCACTTACTTTTGCTTCTCTGTCCCTTCTCTCAATTTTCCCTTCTAGAACATAAAATTTTTCCTTTTCTCAGTAGGTTGGTCCTCCCCAAGTGCTGGGATAATAGCAATTGCATCATTAAGGTGAATTCTTACTAAAGCTCCACTGCCTTCTCATTGGTGGCATTTGGGATCTTGAGGTGAAGAGATGGAGTTTGGATTCTGAAATCACTCCTGAGTCCGGTAGGTATAAAGCATATTTCATTTAGTCATATTGACCACTTGAATTTGGCTCTATTTGAGATCATATTCATAATTTTGAGAGGTTGGAATTTAGCAGGGAGAAGTACAAGTGGGAAATGAAAAGTTTACTAAGCAGAAACTACCCTTTAGCAATAATTATGACCATTATTGAAAATTATTATCTTCTCTATAGGATTTTCAGTTTCCTCTTTCAGAAGCTTCTGATTTTCTTTTTGCTATTTCATTTTACAAGTGATTATCAAGAAGTGCAACTGAAGTGCCAGGGATCTGAGCTGTTATTTTTAAAACTGAGAACTACGAAGTCTGAGGAATAAATGTGAGAATTGATAATAATACCTTTCCTATGCTGTCTGTGGGTTTTGTTCTTTTTTTGTGTTAGGTGGCGCAATTTCCATAAAGAAAGAAAACACGCTACTATGTTTGTATTATTTATAAACCACCATACCAATCATTCTTTTTCTAAGTCCCCTGGCACAGAGAAATTTTCCGTGTCTGTAAATCTACCCCAAACTTGTTTGGGCTGTAGTGAGAAGTCATCACTAATTTTTTTTTTTTTACTTTCATAAAGGCTAAATTCTGAAGCTGCCTTACTTTGAACAAATTATTTAATTTTTATGCCTCAGTATCCTAATCTGTAAAACACACTCCATTTTTTTTTATCTCTTGATGATTGTGAAGATTAAATGAGATGACCTGTGTGAATATGTCATACATACTCCTCATGTTAAACAAATGCTAAAGATGGAGGCACCTTTAAGGTTACTTGATAGTTACAAAACCAAATTTAAAAGTCATGTAGAATAATGAAATAGCACAAAACATTTCTTTCCCAAGTTATTGACATCTTAGAATTCTAAAGCTCTTGCTCCTCAAGGAAAGCTAGGAGTCAAAATTAATGTTTATCGATTTGGTAAGTAATTACTAATTCTAAAAAAAATCACACTTTTCCCATTTTCCTCCTCCTTCCCATTCCTCTTCCCTATGCCAAACTTCCTCCTTGCCCTGTCCAATGCCATTTCTATATGGAGTTATATGCAGTTTCTAAACAACTTGCTTGAGTTAGGATTCCTGGTAAGTTTAGATAAGACATCCAGTGGTGTGCTGGAGCCAGTTCCTACAGGTACCAGATGTTTGTGCACATTCCTTCCCAACGCCACAGTTAATGACATCCATTGGTAGCTTGAATTGGCTGTGGTGGGATAGTTTACTCCACAGGAATTAGCAAGCACTACTAGCAAGCAAATCAGGTCTTTTCTTTTTGGCTTTCAGAGAACTTGTTAAACATTTCCCAACACCTATATCCTGTTTTGGTTCTTACCTGCTTGGAGAGACTTCGATTCTCTTTTTGAACCAGTTAATAGTATATTTTGCTGCATATAACCAAAAACCCTGCTGAACAAAGGTTTAAACCTATATGTCTCATAGTAGGTACCTCTGACAGTCTTTCATTTGCTTTTGTTAGCATGTTGGCCTGGTTGTTTCTCCTTTTAATCTAGGTATTGCACCCCCAGACAATACATATTGCACATGGCCACTAATAGCTGCAAGATATTCTGGCAAATGTGTGTTTAGCTTTTCAAGCTCTGCAGCTGAAAAAAAAAAAAAAACAAGATAAAAGATGGATGGTATGGGATTTGGAGGGCAAAATCAGCCCCAAATCTGTTCATAGTTATTTGTCCCCTGATATTAGCAAGATTCAGAGGCTATACAAAGAATGAGTTAAAGCATGAAATGGGAGGATGCTTTTACTTTATTTCTTCAAGAAACAGTTCTGGTCCCAAATTGGTTCCACGGAATTACCTTTATTTCCATTAATGCCATCCTCCATTGTATGGTGTTAGTTGCATGTGATGATTTTGTTTCACATTTGTGACTGGGGATGTGAGTCTTTGCAGAGTTCATCACAGAGCCACTGGAGTTGTTTGTGTTACTCATATCCAGATGCTTTTATAACTCTTTGTTGAATCCCTGTTCTGAGGTCTTCTGTCAGCAATCACATGTCCTTAGATCCTGGCCTCTGCAATCCTAGCCAGATGGTGATGAGTCTGGTGAGAAACGTCTCTAGAGCTTCTGATCCCTTTTCTCTGAGTCCACTTTCGAGTGCACAGTGTGCAGGATTGGTTTGGGTTCCTGCTGTCCAGAGAAAAGCAAGTGTGAGAAAGCACTTATTGTTCACGATGATCAGCATTTGAAGTTGCTGTCTAAGGGAGATTGCAATTTATAGACTTAGTATGGAAATATTCAAAACAGGAAAGTTGAAAAGTAGTACAAAGAAACTTTGTATTCCCATCATCTCTATACAATAAGTATCAACCCATGGTCAGTTACGTTTGATCTCTCTCCCTTCCCTGTCCCTACTACCATGGGACTATTTTGAAACAAAATCCAAATATCATAACATTTTACTCAAACATATGTGAATGTGCATGGAGTTTGCTTTTTAGAAGAAGAAACAGAAAGTTTTATTGAACAATTTTTATTGAATATACAATTTACAGTGAGTAGCTTCTTAAGGCAGAGATATTTTCCTACTTTATAGGACTAGGGTAGGTGCAGGTGCAGAAAGAAGAATAGTGACAGGTTCTTCCTATAATATTTTATAGAATGTGTTGTCCTTTCTTTTTATCATACATATTTGTCATCTCATCTTGATTATAAATTCCATGAGAAGAGTATGCTTATCTTGCTCGTGTAACTTCATCTTTGCAAAAAGATTTGGTTGTTTTTAGAAACTCTAGGCCTGTGCCATTTCTTGCTTATTCAGTTTTTCTATGATGTTTCCTCTAGAGAGTGGGAAATAATTTCATTTTCCCACGTGCACAGTGGTCTGCAGGCATGAGAGTTAAGAATGAGAGCAGTGAGGGCAGGCAATTATACTCCTATTGCTGCTCAGCACAGGATTCCCAGTTCCACGAACACATTGTTAACCTAGGTCTTTTGCCCTAAGACAAGGTCACAAATGCCCATGTACCCGTGATGCCATTTTGCTGCCCTTTGATTAGGGCCTATCATGGCTTTTGTGATTTGGAATATACTGTACTATTTACAAAACTGAAACCCTGACTCCATTGACCCGTGTAAACTATCTACACAAGGGAAAGGCATTTGATACTTTTGTAGCATGTATGCTTGGGATGGTTATGTTTTGGAGTAGCTCCCTTTTTCATTGTCTCAAGCTACTTATGTTGATACTTGATCACATTCTCCTCCAAAGTAGTTTCTAGAATAGAAGAGTCTTTAGGTAAGGTCTGATTTGGTGATGTAGTTAAGAGATGAGGAGTGTCTGTTTGCCATGTCTGCCAAGGTGATCATGAATAGAAAATAGAAAGATGTTTAGAGTCTCTTTTTTTAATTGTTTTTTTTTTAATTTTATTATTTTCAATTATAGTTATTCAGTATTATATTATTTTCAGGTGTACAGCATAGTGGTCAGACATTTTTTATAACTTACAAACTGATATCTACCTGGATACATAGTGCATAGTTATTACAGTGTTATTGACTGTATTCCTTATGCTGTACTTATCCCTGTGACTATTTTGTAAATGCCAGTTTGTGCTTTGTAAACTGTCAATCTTTTTCATCTAGCCCCCTAACACCCCTCCTGACAACCATCAGTTTGTTCTCTGTATCTATAAGTATGTTTCAGTTTTGTTTGTTCATTCATTATCTTCTCTAGATTTCACATATAAGTGAGGTCATATGCTATTTGTCTTTCTCAGTCTGACTTAATAAACCTAGGAGTATAACCCTCTAGGTCCATCTATATTGTCACAAATGGTAAGATTTCATTCTTTTTTATAAGAGTGATATTCCATCACACACACACACACACACACACACACACACACACACACACACACACACATACACACCTCAATTTCTTTAACCAGTTATCTATTGATACCAGTTGTCTGTTGATGAGCATTTAGATTCCTTTCATATCTTGGCTGTTTCAAATAATGCTACAATTAACATAGGGATGCGTATCTCTTTTTAAATTAGTGTTTGGATTTCTTCAGATAAATATCCAGAAGTGGAATTGCTGGGGCATAAGGTAGTTCTATTTTTAATTTTCTGAGGAATCTTTATATTGTTTTCCATAGTGGCTGTACCCATTTGCAATCTCACCAATAGTGCATGAGGGTTCCCTTTTCTCCACATCCTCTGCAACACTTGTTTGTTGATGTATTGATGATACCCATTCTGACAGGTGTGAGGTGATAGCTCATTGAGGTTTTAATTTTCATTTCTCTAATGATTAGTGGTGTTGAGCCACTCATCTTTTCATATGTCTATTGGACATCTATATGTCTTCTTTGGTGAAATGTCTAATCAGGTCCTCTGCCCATTTTTTAATTGGATTGTTTGTTTCTTTGGTGTTAAGTTGTATGAGTTCTTAAAAATTTTGGATATTAACCTCTTATCACATATATCATTGGCAAATATCTTCTCCTATTCCATAGGTCATCTTTCTGTTTTATTGATGGTCCCCTTTGCTGTGCAAAAACTGTTTAGTTTCATGTAGTCCCATTTGTTTATTATTATTATTTTTTGTTTCCTTTACCTGAAGAGCTATATACAAAAAATATATTATTAAGAGCAATATTCAGAGTTTGCTGCCTATGTTTTCTTCCTGGAGTGTTATGGTTTCAGTTCTTACATTTAAGTCTTTAATCTATTTTGAGTTTATCATTGTATATGTTGTAAGAAGATGGTCTAGTTTCTTTTCTTTTTTGTATGTATCTGTCCAGTTTTCCCAATACTATTTATGGAATAAACTGTCTTCACTCCATTGTATATTCTTACTTCCTCTGTCATAGATTGAATGACCACATAGACATGGGTTTATTTCTGTGCTCTTTATTCTATTCTATTGATCTATGCAACTGTTTTTATGCAAGTACCATGCCAGTAATATAGCCTTGTAATATAGTTTGATATCTACTAATGTGATGTCTCCAACTTTGTTCTTCATTATCAAAATTGCCATGGCTATTCAGGGTCTTTAGTGCTTCCACTTAAATTTTAGAATTATTTGTTCTAGTTCTGTGAAAATTATCATTGGTATTTTGATAATTTTTATATTGAATTTATAGATTGTTTTGGGTCATATAGACATTTTAATGATGTTAATTCTTCCTATGCATAAGCACTGTATATGCTTCCATTTATTCGTATCTTCTTCAATGACTTCCAATTTTCCAAGTACATGTCGTTTACTCCTTTGATTAAATTTATTCCTAGGTATTTTATTTTTTGATGCAATTGTAAATAAGATTGTTTTCTTAATTTCTCTTTCTGATGGCTCATTATTGGTGTATAAGAATGCAACCAATTTCTGAATTAATTCCGTATCTCACTATTTTGCCAAATTCATTTATCAATTCTAACAGTTTTGGGGTAGAATCTTTAGGGTTCTCTCTATATAGTACCAAGTCATCTGCAAATAAGGACAGTTTTATGTCTTCCTTTCCAATTTGGATGCTTTTTCTCTTTCTTGTCTGATTGCTGTGCCTAGTACTTCCAATTCTATGTTAAATGAAAGTGATGAAAGTGGACAGCCTTGCCTTGTTCCTGATTTTAAGGAAAACACTTTTAGATTTTTGCTATTGAGTATGATGTTAGCTGTGAGGTTGTCTTATATAGCCTTTATTATGTTGAGATATGTTCCCTCTATTCCCACATTGCTGAGAGTTTTTATTATAAGTGGATACTGGATTTTGTCAGATGTTTTCTTTCTTCATCTATTGAATGATTACATGATTTTTATCTTTCCTTTTGTTTATGTGGCATATTGTTAATTGATTTGCAGATAATGAACCCAATTTGCATCCTAGGAATAAATCCCACTTGATCATGGTGTATGATATTTTTAATGTATTGCTGAATTTGGTTTCCTAATAGTTTGTTGAGGATTTTTGCATCTATGTTTATCAGGGATATCAGCCTACAATTTTCTTTCTTTCTTTTTTTTTTTGTAATATCTTTGTCTGGTTTTAGAATCATGGTATTGGTGGCCTCGTGAAATGAGCGTGGGAGCCTTCCCTTCTCCTGAATTTTTTAAAGTAGTTTGAGAAGAATAGGTGTTAATTCTTTGAATGTTTGTTAAAATTCACCTGTAAAGCCATCTGGTCCAAGACTGTAGTTTGTTGGGAGGTTTTTATTACTAATTTGATTTCATTAGTACTAATCAGTTGGTTCATATTTTCTGCTTCTTCTTGATTCAATTGGAAGAGTGTATGTTTCTAGGAATTTTTCAATTTTTCCAGATTGTTTAATTTGTTGGCATATAATTATTTGTAGTATTTTCTTATAATCTTTTGTATTTCTGTGGTGTCAGTAGTCACTTCTCACTTTAATTTCTGGTTTTATTTATTTGAGTCCTCTCGGGTTTTTTTTTCTTGATGAGTCTGGTTAAAGATTTATCAATTTTGTTTATCTTTTCAAAGAACCATATCTTGGTTCCATTGATCATTATTTGTGTTGTTTTTTTTAGACTCTTTTGTTTATTTCCATTCTGATTTTTATTATTTCCTTCCTCTACTCACTTTGGGCTTTGTGTGCTTTTCTTTTTGTAGTTCTTTTAGGTGTGAGATTAGATTGTTTAAGCTATTTCTTGAGGTAGGCCTGTATTGCTATGAATTTCATCTTAGTCCTGCTTTCACTGTGTCCCATAGATTTTGGGTCATTGTGTTTTCATTTTCATTTGTCTCAAGGTATCTTTTGATTTCTTTTGTTATTGTTGTTGATCTCGTTGTTAACCTATTCATTGTATGTTATTTAGGCTCCATGTGTTTTTCCATTTTTTCTTGTAGTTGGTTCCTAGTTTCATACCACTGTGGTCAGTGAAGATGCCTAATATGATCTGAATCTTCTTAAATTTATTGAGACTTGTTCTTTGGCCTAACATGTGGTCTATCTCAAAATACATTCCACGTGCAGTTGAAAAGAATGTATAATCTACAGCTTTGAGGTGAAATGCTCTAAAAATATCAATTAAATCCATCTGGTCTAATGTATCATTTAAGGCCACTGTTTCCCTATTGATTTTCTGTCTGAAAGATCTGTCCACTGATGTTAATGGGGTGTTAAAGTCTCCTACTGTATTACTGTCAATGTCTCTCTTTATGTCTGCCAATATTTGCTTTATATATTTAGGTGTTCCTACGTTGGGTGCATAAGTGTTGACTTGGGTTATATCCTCTTGTTGGATTGATCCCTTTATCATTATGAGATGTCCTTCTTCATCTTTTATTATAGTCTCTGTTTTAAAGTCTACGTTTTTTTTATAAATTAAAAAAATTTCCATTTGCATGAAATATCTTTTCCCATCCATTTACTTTCAGTGTGTATCTTTCAATATGAAGTGGGTCTATTTAGAGCGTCTTTGTTCTTGGTATAGAGTTAAGAGTTATCACAACAGACTTAGGTTGCCATGGCTCCAGACTGCTTGTAGTGCATCATGTATTCTTTCCATCAGTCCAGTGTTTCCTCTAATTGGTGCTTAGAGATAAGCCCTGACAAACTGAAATGTCAAGCTAAAACGAGGACAGGAAGATAGAAATCTACTTACATTACATATATAATATACTTATACGAATATAAATTTTCTGGTGAATCATACTCAGTTAAATATAAGTGTTATTTAGTTTCAGAAGGTAGAAGATTTGCCAGAAGAGTCATACCTAAAAAGAGAAGAAAAAATTTTGAATTTATATTTTTTTCTAATGATTTTAGAAATTACGTGAGCCATATGAATTTTGGGGAGGCAGAATTTTACAGAGAAAGTACACCAGATTAGATGTCAGGAGACTTTTACCCCACTCAAATCTAGGGCTGATATTGAATAGGTAGTAGGTCCTTTGCCAGGCCACCCAGCCCCTCTGGACTTGTTTCTTCATGTTCTAATAAGGGTGTTGAACTAGATTGACTCTAATATTTCTTTGCAGCATTAAGATTTTCTGCTTGATTCCAAAAGGAAATATATATTAACGGGCCAACTAGTGAAATATATGGTACCTCCAGAAAGCAGGTAGAGGATATTATCTCTGCCTTTTATTTGTCGCCTAGCAACACATTTGCATTCGTGTATCTGTTTTCTGCTCAAGACATGTACATGCCAATCTTAGATTGAGTCTTAACAACAGTCATATTCCAGCTTTTTCATGTTTTGCAGCTCTTCCCTGTCTCACATCTAATAACCCAACTACTGAAGCTCTTGTCCAAGTACAACTGAAAGTCTTGCTCAAACTTTCCATTTGAAGGCTGATTATCAGTTGGCTGCCTGGGTTACCAGGAGCAGCCTTTTCAGGGCTATGCAACCAGTTCACAAGTGTAGTTTTTTTTTCTATTGCAAACACTGTTTTATTGAAGCAAGTAAAGGTAAAGGGCATATATTCATTGAAAACAAAACCACTTGCAAGTCTTTCCTAGAAAGAACTTATGTGATATTTCTTCTCTAGAAGCATGAAACATAGCAACTACCTTTCTCAAGCATAATTGATAAAACTAGAAAGGCCCAGCCAAGATGAGGACTTAATAGTGTCCTTTGACCATTATTAATAATTTATGTAGGATTATGTAGACATACCTAAGAGAACAGAGAAAATGCTAAATAGATATATTCTTATATGTATTATGATTAAAGCTGTACATAAACTTCACAGTTTGATTTCACTCAACTCTGAACTCTTCGAAACAGAGACTGAATGAAATATTAAGTGACATTAAAACAGTATTTTGTACATAGTAAATGGCACCCTAATTGTCCTTCGAAGAAAACGGGTCTTCCATGTGCAGGTTGCCCCAGGTTGGGGTGTGGGGACTGAGTGTTGGTATGTGGACTGAGGCACTGTGACCTATCTGCTCTATGTGTAGAGTTGACAATAAGCCTATTGGCACTGCCTAGGCAAGAAATCCAAATTAGAAGTCAGGCAGATAGGCAGTGTGTTCATGATAAATAGAAATAGAAATAGAAATAGAAATAGAAATAGAAATAGAAATAGAAATAGAAATAGAAATAGAAATAGAAATAGAAATAGAAATAGAAATAGAAATAGAAATAGAAATATATATATATGAAGAGATTTGTCTAAGGTACAGCATATTAACATTTTATATATATACATACATACATATACATATACACACACTTGTCTGAGGTACAGAATTCAGATAATTAATATTTGAGATTGATTGCCAGATCAGAGAAAAAAGAATCTGCTTGAACTGTGTGTGGGGTAGCATGTTATATAGGCACCTGGCTGGCTTAGATATCTATTATAAAATATTTGTCAAATTGCTTTGAATAAATAAGGTGAATGGAGTACTGTGTCTAGTTGTGTTAAAATTGTGCAGTTGGTGGGAAATTTTGCAATCCTCAGTACATTTATTAAATGTTTATCAAAGTCCTCTCTTCCTAGAGATATGGGAGGGGCTAGAAAGATACATATAGAGGCACTGGGGTTAAGAAGAAACTTCCTCCCTATTAATTGTGGAGGAGAGGAAAGAAAACCATTCTGATGATTTCTTAAAAAATAAATTAGCCATGTCTTTTTCACTTCATAGTGTTTGGCATGTAGAGTAAAGAACTTCAGAGTAAAAGAACAATTAAAATTATGGGAAAAGGGGAATGGAGGAGCAGATAATAAGAACATAATAATTTGGGTTTCAAAAATACCTGAAGGATAAGAAGGAGAAGGTGACAACCAGGGACTAAAGAGAGGTTAAAAAAATATTTTTAAAGACAGGTAAATGCTTTGATTGCCTTCAACATTAGAAGTGACTTAGCTTCTAAAATAACAAAACTCGTTCAGTTATGGGGAGCAGAGATTGATACTTCTTGGGCTCTAGCTGCTTGTGGCCATCCTGTAATAGATACAGTTAAATCAATTTTAGTACAGCCAGAAAATAGAAAACTCTTTTGCTGTTAAGATTGAAGCAAATCTATATCTAAAGTTACCAAAACTGTGTAAGGTATATCAAATGAAAACAGGAAGTTGTAGAACAGCTAGTATAGTATGATCCCATTTTAATAAAAAGCTATATGTGTAGAAAAGAGTCTGGAAAAGAACACAGCAACATAATAACAATTGCCGTTTCAAGGAGATTTTTACTATTTCCTTTCTTCATTTTGTGATAATGTGCCTTTGTATAACCATTGGAAAATCATATCAACACTATTTGGAAAGCAATTTGGCTATACTGAAGATCCTCAATATTTAAAAGTATTAAAAAATTCCAAACTTTGAAAAAAGTTTAAAATATTGAAGTTGAGCTATAAAACAGTTCTTGTTCTTTCTTTTGAACTCATCAACTGAAGTTTGTACAATCTAGTCTAACTAAAGAATTATTTTCTGGACAGGAATATGAAATTCAAAATATAGATTATTGACTTATAATACATTTCTTAGCTTGTGAGTATGTCTTTCATGATCTCAATTTATATGTGGAGAAATTTATATTGCTTTAAATTGAGGGCTTTAATTTTTTAATTGAGAGCTTTAACTTTTTATCCACAACTTGGAATTTTTTTATATTCTCTGTGGTGATATTTTGCAGCAGCATGGAATATAAAATTTGTAAAGTTGGCATATGGTATGTAACCCATGCAAGTAATTTGGACGCCATGCACACAACCTGCAATGAAGTTTATTGAAGAGGATAAAAAATTATCACTCTTATTTTTTGTTTTTTGTTTTCATTTAATTTCTTTGCAAAGAAGAGGATATTACACATAGTTTCTAAAATTTATGGTGTCGAGGGATATAGAAATTAATTGAGTATACAATCTCCAGATCTTGTATTCTTATTCCAGAGTTTAAGATAATATATGCAATGTTTGTATTTGTGAATATTTCTGGGTTAAAGTTCTTTTTACATATATCTGACTATCAAAGACTAGAAGACCCAAAACACATTCAGAATTACCTGGAGTGAGTTTGAGGTCCCTCCAAATATTTTTTTTATATTTGTTGTAATCTTGTTCTTTGATATAATCTAAGGCATAATAGAAACAAACAAGTGACTGCATATTAAGTATTCGTCAAAATTTACCCTGGCTTCCTGACCCACAGAAGAAAGTTTACCATGAAGAGAGGTCAAGTAGAAGCCATGGGGGCTCTCTTTGCCCATTAAATGCAAGCACAGGTCCTGCATCTAAAGTAGACCGAGTCATCATTACGGTGATGTGTGTTAGTGTTTTTTTTTTTTTTTTTAATTTTGATGGTTCTCGGAAGAGGCTAGTTTTCTTTTTTGTCAGACTACCTGTGCTATTAGGTTGCCAGTGGAGTGCACCTGGATATCTCTACATTCCTGAGCCAATTTCAGGATGCTTGTGCTAGTAGTTGAAAGGAAAGAATTATAAGTGGGATCTCTCATGGTTTTGATATGTAATTTATTATTCCATTAACTCTTATCTACTCATGAACTGTTTCAAATTTACCTCAAGGCCTGACTCTGCTGATAAAATAATTTGGCATAATTTCCTGAGTTATTACTGGACAGAATTTATTGTATTGGTACATTTTATTGGGTTATGAACTAATTCAAACAACACTGAAGCCCTTAGTGGGTTGTAGGATGTCTGATGTGAGGATAATTTAATTGCTTTTCCTGTATTTGACATGTATATGTGTATGTGACATACAATACAATTTGAATGATATCCTCTATATGCCTTTGGATTTGAATTTGCTCTTTCAGACCACTGTGCTTACTTTAATATCATAGCATAAGAATTACTGAGAGCTGCCAGATAGGTCATCTAATATTTTGGATTTGGGTTAGATTCCTGAGCTTTTCTTGAGTCTCCCTTCACTTTTATATTCACTTCTTATTAACTTGAAATGTTGATAAAACCTGTACTGCTTCTTATCAACTTGACCAAAGAATAGCAGTGACCTGATGCCCATGAGAGTCACTGATTTTCTCAATCTCCTCCATCAGTCAGACACAGCAGTCTTACAAAATGCTGAAAAGACCTGTTGTAGACTCCACTCTAGTATCAGCTTTGAGAGTATAGGATGTAGAATACACTTTTAGCCAGGATCCAGGCACCTTGGCTTCTCTTCTGGGACCCAAAATAGATGGATTTGGGAACCCGGGATTAGAAGTGAAAATTGAACCCCCTGTAATTACAGATGAGTGGTCTCCCTCAAATGTTTTTAGATTGTAGAACTTAAGAGGAAGAATGTTCCTACTTAAGGAAATAGGAAATGCTATTTTAGCTTTTACATAATTGTGCCTTGATTTTCAATTTGTTTGTAATATTTTGCATTTTGTAATATTTTGGTGTTTAAGGTTAACTTTTAGTCCATAGGTCTCTGAATCTCAAAGAATCACAACAGAGGCCGTGAACTTCACCTAGAAGACTTCAATTCAAGGAGGTCCCGTGACATCAGTTCTTAGGGTGCTATTTGGCCTTGGCTTGGATACTGGGCTATTCTCACTGCTTATAATATGTGTACCTACTTGTGCTTATACAAAAAATCTTGGAATTTTACATATAGGGAGATATCAAAATATGTACATACTGTATTTATCTCCTACATAGTGGAAGGCAGTAGTTTCAGGCTGATTGGTCTTTCCAGCAGGTTCCTTTTCTTTGAGATCTCCCCATGCCCTCTGTTTTCTGTGTCACTGAGTCCCTGGATGTAGCTACTTGGTTTGATATCTGTCACCTTCACCTTACCTTGGCTGAACTGATCTCAGCGTTTATCCTGTTAATTTTGGAATTTGAAACTAGACCACAAGACTGGGTGAAAGCCTACTAAGTCTCATTAATGCTCTTTTATTACAGAAAATACTATTTAGAAGACCTCCTATTGAGTTTTCCTGAGCTACCCTTGTTTTTGTACCTGCAAAGCATGATCGTTGCTTTGGGGTTTTTTTTTTTTTTTTTGTATTTTATAAAACAATTATGTTTTTCTAATGATTTGCTGTTGCTTTTGTAAAGCTCCCACATGCAGACTTTTATTATTCACAGTGATTACAAGGATGATCAAGGAAGCTTGTAGTTCTGCCAAGTACATCACTCAATGTTCCAAGGCAGATTTCTGAGTTATATAAACTGATGTATTGAGGACAGAGATATGGGGGCAAGGTGTGGGGTCTCCAGGCCAGGGTTGAGGTTATTTCTTTGTTAAGGAAAAAAGTTAGTAGGTAATCTAATACCCTTCTTTGAGAAGTGTTCTTTTTGGCCACTTCTTGAAGGCCACAAATACATATTTGGAGATTGTGGGGGCGGGTGGTAGGGGCACCTTCTGCCTCAGATAAGGGAACGGCAAACCCACAGTAGCACAGAATATCTGTTCACAAGTCACGAGAACATGGACTGGAAGCAATGGGCACATTGTTAGCTCCTAGTCAAGCCAGCAGTCTAATGCTTGTCCCTTGAGTCTGGTGCATTTCTCATTATACCATACTACTTCATCTGATAAATTTATAGTAAGGGCAGAATACAAAGAGGTAAGCTAGTTTAAGATTACTTTTGGCATTGTTTATCCTTTAAAAAGTAATACTCTTTCTACTGTTTGTATAAAATTTCCAATAAACTAAAATTGCATGTTTTCTGTACAGCTTACCATGGTTTAAACATTCATCAAATATCCTTATCAGTTTGGTCACTAAAATTTTCCCCTATGGAAAAGGGGAGCAAGACTGCCAGTCAGTTACACCTGAAGATGTACCACACTGGGTAGTTGGACACAGGTGACTCCCCGGGATTTCATTATGATCTTGGGCTGCAGGTGTTTGTAACTCTATTATTGCCATTTAGTCTAGAGGGGCCTAAGCTGAAATATCTTGTGTCTTGGTCTTCCATAGCAGCTGGAACTTTATTTATGTCCCTATTATTACCTTCTCTGTGTTAAGGAATCGGTTACCCACTGGGTTGTGAGTGACTCATACCTAGCTACACTCACCTATGTACTACCCAGCATAGTGTGTACTCCTTTCCTCAGAAATTATCTGAAATTCTGTTCTGGATGGTGAGGATTTTCTAAGGGATTGAGGGATTGGGTGAACAGATAGCTAGTGACATTTGGAGTATTGCTATTAACATGACTCCATTTCAGATACTCCTTTAAGATTGTAAGGAGAGTCTGATCAGGAAGTTTGTGTCTTTTTTCCCCATAAACGCAAATAGTTTTGGAACTGGAAAAGTCTTTAGGAATATGAATGACCTCAAGGGTAGAGTAATAACTGTTTTCATTTATTAAGGGCTTTTTTAGGGGGTCCCAGTTTCTGTACTGTTTACTATTTGTAGTATCTCAAACTGACCCAGACCCCATGCACTGAATGACTAGTTTCCACTGATTCTAAAAATAAGGAGCTGGTTTCAGCAGGTAGAGAAGATCTGTGCCTCTGGGCTATTTTAGAGCTGAAAGCAATGAATGCCAGGACAGCTGCTTTTTACCGGCACAGAGCTCAGCAGTCTCCCCGAGTTTCTCACCTCTCTACCTTTGACTATACATGTAGGTTATACTCAGTCAAATATCCCAAATTTTGAAAATATCTTTTGTCTTCACTAGTCACTTTATCTAGACCTTGTACCCGGGTATCATTTTAAGAGAGTGTAAAGTTGACCCAATGACTAAATTTAATTATGAATCATCGGATAGCAGGGAAAGCCAGCAAGAAGATATTGGAGTGCATCCCTGTGTGTGTCTATGTGTGTTTCTCTAAGTGACCTGTCTGAGCACCCATCTTTATTCCTTAAAGGCAAATCTACACAGAAGAGGGCAGACGTTGATAAAAACAAACACACACACATCTTTGAGTTGAAGTTTAATAACCAGAGCCTGAGAACACGGACCAAAGTGAGAATTCACTAAAGAGCTACCACTTAAAGAGACTTTCAGTGTGGGTTAGATCACTAACAGGACTAAAGAGAACACATTTTCCTCCAAGTTTCCCTGTTCATACTTTTAGTATTTTCCTCATACTACACACAGGATCCAGAAGACCTGCCACCATTCTGAGGCCTGGTAAAGTGAGACCAAGAGTGAAGCTGAAGACATGTTAGTGAAAATCCCAGATCATCATGTTTCCTACTTGAATGGCTAGAAAGCCTTTTGAGTGACTCTCATAGACTCTATGATAAGCAGTTAATATCCATCATTTCTCTTCATGCTCATAGTAATCTGAGGAGCTAGGTGCTATGTTATTTCTCAGAGAAGTTAAGCTATTTGCTTAAAGACACACAGTTAGTAAATTTCAGAGCGAAGAGTGGAGTACACGTGTATCTGATTATATAGCTTGTGTGCTCTTATCCACACAGCACCCTAGGTTGTCCTGGGACTTATTGAGGGTGGGGAAATGTGGGAAGTTTTGAATATTATTTTTAAATCATGGAAATTAATGAGATTTTTGAAAATAAAAATGGAATACATCCACTTTATTTTTTCCATCTAAACACAAATACTTTTAATATTTTGTTGTATTTTCATCTACTCCTTCCTTTGCAGAGTTATAATTAAGTATTTACATTTGTATTTTTATAAACTCTACCGTGCATACAATTTTCTGTTTTTACTCAACATATTGTAGCATTCTGTTATTTATTTATTTTTGTAATCCGAATTTTCCATTTTTTTTAAAAAATAGCATTGTATTCTTTCTGATTACAAAAGTAGTTTGTTTCTTACTGAAGAGAATATGAAAATCAGAAAGGCACAAAGAAGATAATAAAGAATGAATTCTAATTTCACCATGCAGAGAGAACCACTTTAATCCATTTTTTATTTTTAATACATTTAAAAATATTTTGATATATTTCCTTTCAGTCTTGTTTTCCTTTAGGTATACACATATTTTTCCTTCAACAAAATTGTAATAATGTACACACAGTATTTTGATTATGCTTTTCTCACTTAAATATTATAAACAGTTTCCTATGTCATTAAAACACCATTTTTAATGCTTATGTGACACTATAGCATATAAAGAAACATCATTTATTTAACTTATTATCAAATTTTGAAACTTTAGTTTCCTTCCAGTTTTTTTCATTTTAAAATACTATTTCAATAAATATTTTTTCAACTAAGCCATTTCCAAGTTTTTGATTATTACCTTAGGATAAGGTTTTAGACAGTGAATTACTGGGCCAAAGAGTATGAATTTGAAAAGACATTTTAAATATCTTATTAAATTACTTTCAGGAATGGTTGCATCAATTCATTCTCCTATCTGCAGGATGTAAGGATGTCTGTTCATTTTAATGACTTCATATATTAATTAGATATACAATAAAGCATATAAGCATTTACTAATTCCAATCCATTCTTATTATAAATAAAGTTGCCATGAACATCTCTGCAGCATGGCTGTGGATGCCCCAAACCTGGGTTGAATTCCAGGTTCACCTACAGGTTATATATGACCTTGCACATTTGAGCCTCAATTTTTTCATCTGTAAAGTGTAGAAAGAACAGGTGCCTCAAAACATTGTGATGTTAATTGACTAATCATTAATTCAATCAAAATGTCACGTGTCATTGCCCTTACTTTGCATTTTGACTTTTCTTCAGTTTCCCTCATTTAGCAAAATGATTTGATCTATAACTTGTTTTGATTATGTGATCTGTAATCTTTTTTCAGCTCTGAATTTTTATGAATTAAAATGGAGAAAGTTGCAGCACTCACAGACAAAATTAGCCTACTAATATTTTCTTATTCTGTTTTGGCTGTCAGGGTATGTTTAAGAATATTTCTTCTACAGCCATGCTACCCTGAACATGCCCAATCTTGTCTGATCTCGGAAACTAAGCAGGGTGGAGCCTGGTTAGTACTTGGATGGGAGACCACCTAGGAAGACCAGGTGCTGTAGGTTTTAAAAAAAAGATTTCTTAGAAGGCAGAGTGTAGGTGAAGTAAGTGGATTACTTTATTGTATCACGTGAAATCATTTCGTTTTCATTTTTCTGCACTCCCAGTTAAGGAATGAAAAGTAATCAATGTAGAAACTTCAAATATAATAAAGATAAGTTGTCATTTACCAAAATTCCGATGTGTTTGTTAAACTTCATCTATCTTACTTGTCTCATTTAGCTACTTTCCCCAAAATTGATTTAAATATAGTGCACAGAAAGCCAGTACTTTGACTATGTAGGCTAAATAAACATTACCCAGTGAATTCCCAAGCAGAATGCAACAAAAGCCTAGGAAGTGGGGAGCTGTCTCTTAACTAGATGATCTTGGGAACCGCAGGAAGCATAGACCTGCTTCCACTACTGAGGTTAATCCCTCTTCCTGGCCTTCTGTTAGAGAGCACTTCCTGAGGCTCTTTCTTTTGTCTCTGAACTCAAGGAATCCTGCTGCTTGTTTATCCCGGTGTGTCCTAGACCCTGCTGTGCCTCCACTTCACCTGGGGTGTGTGTGTGTGTGTGTGTGTGTGTGTGTGTGTGTGTGTGTGAAAATATAGATCCTTAGACCCAACTGCCCAGATATTTTAAGTGGTGTAGGACCTGCAAGTCAGCAACAGATTCACAGATTAGCACTTGGCAGCCATTGACAAACCACAAATTATGCAAATGGATAAAGTGAGGCCAAGAAAGACTGAATGGACTTGCTAAAGGTCATATAGCTATTTTTCCAGTCAGGATCAAAACAATTCTTTGTTTCTTCTGTTTGATGATGAATGAGATAGCTGCAAAATTGTTGAAACTTGAATGTGGAGATGCAACCAGGAGCACAACCTTCTAGGAGAGACTAAATGAGAGAAAGTTCTGGGATGGGGGAGGAGGCAGAAACAGTGTTTAACATTTCACTTGACGCTATCCGAAAAAATTATGTCCATTTAATTTTGCTTCTTTAGATGCTTGGCCTAACTTCCACTTTGGCCAGCTTTCCCCACCCTACTTTGAATTTCATAGTTTTTTTAAAAAAACTTTTGACAATAATTATTTGATGTTACTCAATATTAATGAAATATTTATTAAAATGACATAATGACTAAATGCAATATGGAATCCTGAATTAGATCCTGGAATAGGAAAAAAAAACATTAGTGGAAAAGCTTGTGAAATCTGAATAAGGTCTGTAGTTTAATTAATAGTAATTTACCAATGTTAATTTCTTAGTTTTGACAAACATACCATTGTTATGTAAGATGCTAACATTATGGGCAACTGGATGACAGGTGTTCAAGGACTTTGCAACTTCTCTGTAAATATAAAATTACTGCAAAATAAAAGGTTTATTTAAAAAATAGTCTTAGGTAAGAACAAACCAGAGCAGTCAATGAAACAAAGACAAATTACTAATCAAAGTACTGATTTTCTCTCACATTGTGGGAAAAATCTTTT
This sequence comes from Eidolon dupreanum, assembly GCA_028627145.1. Lineage (NCBI taxonomy): Eukaryota > Metazoa > Chordata > Mammalia > Chiroptera > Pteropodidae > Eidolon > Eidolon dupreanum. Next base: position 82,200,719 of record CM053505.1, on the reverse strand, counting down.
AGGGAAATGACTGCTTTGTTTGTGTAAGAAAGTTATTTAATAGAAAAAGCCTTTAATATCCCAGAAGATAACCTGGCTGAGTTGGGGAGGGTGCTTTAATTTTGGGAGAATCAAATGGTGATTTTCTTCCTTGATAGCACATTCTATTTTTGCAATTTTCACTAAAGTAATTGCTTTCCTTTTAAGTAATCAAAAAAACTGGAATAACCTCATAATGGGATTCATATACAGTAGGCTAAAGTGGATAAATAGCTTAAGCTGAAATACAACTATGTTACTTATATGATTTCTATAGAAGCAAATATTTTTTAAAAGTAATATTTTGTAAGGTTAGTCATCTTCATTGGGCTGCATTGCCCTACTTGGAGGAGGTACCTGCACTCCATGTTGTAGGATGTGAGGAGACTCAAAGGTCTTCAGACCTCATGTACCTTTCACAACTTCCTACTACAGTACCTAAAGCATCCCCATGGTTCATTCCCTCATTCGATAAACATTTACTGAGTAGATTAATCATAACAATTAAAACCTAAGGAATAATTATTATGGGCAAGGTGATTTGCATAAATTCTTTAAATTCTCATAACGACAACATAAAATGAAGATGAGTTATTAGCTTTGATTCTACAAATGGGGAAACTAAGGCTCAGACTGTTTAAGAAACTTGTCTGAGGTCAAACAGAAAGTATGTGGCAAGGCTGGATGTTAAGCCTGGTTCTGTCTGACTGAATGGCTGTGAACTATGCCACAAGGACAGAGGGTAAATGGCGAAGAGGGGACTTTGTCTGTGCCAGTGTGAGTTGGGAAACAAGGGGCAGCATGGTTGGTTGGAGACATAGATTTGAGAGTCAGCCACTAAATCGCAGGAAAAGAAGACATCTCTGATGGAGAGGAGAGGGAAGGTGAAGACAGTCTTGAAGAGGCCCACATATAGGTGGCAGGAGATGGAGGATAAGTTTGTTAGAGAGTAAGTGGAGGCCAGGAGAAGTAAATATTAAGGTTACTAAGTGGGCAGAGAATTTTAAGAAGTCATCAAATGCTTCTGAGAGGTCAAATATGATGGAGAATTAAGAAGCAGTGGCATTTAATAATGAGATGTTCACTTGTGTCATAGGAAAGCAACCCAGTATAATTGGGGAATTGTGTCCAGACTCAAAGAAGTAAGGAGTCAGAGGTCAGTGAAAAAGGAAAGGTAGCAAGGGCAGGGTGCTTATTCCATCAGTTTGGTGAGGAAAGTAAAGAGAAAGGAAGAATAGTGCCATTTAGAAGATTTTTTGAGTTTGAAAAGCTCTGAAAGGTGGAGCATCTACTTTCGAGTAAGAAAGTGATGCTGTGCAAGAAAGAGGAGAATCACTGATGTGGCAAGACCTATAGCAAGTGGGATGGGACAGGATCAAGGGCACAATGAGTAGAGAAAGGAAAAAGCAGTTATTCCATTTGAGACTGGGAGTATTTGTGGAAATGTGTGACAAATAGAGCTGTCCCTCCCTGAGAGAACATTCTTTCTCCTTCCTGCTGTGTGTTCCCTTCCTTCTCCTGGTTTCTGCATAAGACAGGTGGGCTAAAAAATGTCACTGAGGAGTAGTGTGGTCTCTCTGCAACTGGTGCAGCCTGAGGGCACTGTCTACCTGTGGCTGTGTCAGTTGATGGAGTCAAAGACAAATATTCACTTGGTCATCATTCAGGGCCTATTTCAGATCAGCAGGCACAATTTCACCAATGCCTTCTGCTTTAAGTCTTTAACCAATGCCACAAAATTACATTATCCCATTGATCATCAGATTACTTTCTCTAACATCATAATCACAATTGCATATCCACATATACATCACTATTCATTTAGGGTAATCAGTTTTAATGACACTCACTTCAGTTTCTTTCATAAATCACATGAGATAATAGAGGAGATGTATCTAATTTTGATCTAAGGCAAATGAAAAGTGAATGCATGTGTCTTTAAAAGTATTTAGTTGGCTTATAATGTCCATTACTTAAAAGGAAGAAAATATCTCCTGACTTCTCTTTCAGAACAAAATGAGGCAAAAGTACAGTGGCTTTTAAATATGAAAGCATTAGCTGTGATGTACTATAAACAAATAATAAGCGTAACTTCCCCTTAGTAGCTTTTGCACAAATCTCAATTGAGTAGAAATCAATGGTTGTGAGCAGCATGTGTGATATTTTCCCAATGTGTTAAGGAGGAAAATCTTAATAACACACTCTCTTTACAGGAGCAGAACCAAACTCTGAGCCTGCTATGTTGTCTGTGGAAAATAGAATAGCAATTTCTTTCATCCAACAAACATATATTAAACTCTTACTATGTGGCAGACAATGTACAGTGATGGATAAGACACATTCTTTGCTCTTGAGCAGATGGCATAGTCTAGTTGAGGAAGCAGACATGTATACAAGTTAATTCACTAGAGCGGGCTAGGTGCCAGGAAAAAGGCAATTACAAGGCAAAATATGAGCATTGAGGAAGAAGTGTTATCTGTGGTGTGTGTGTGATAGAGAGAGAGTGAGACAGAGAGAGAGACAGAGATAGAGACAGAGAGACAGAGAATAGAGTGGAAGGGTTCATCAGAGAAACTCACAGAGATTGTGTGGTGGTGGTATGTGAGCTAAGTCTGTACTGATGTATTGGAATCCCCATTTATAGACTGTTTTCACTACCCTAGGATTTATCTTTCTCTAAATCCAAGTCCAAACTTAGTGGCATAGGAAGCTTTTTAAAACATGGTCTGAGACAGACTATAGGACTCTTTTGGTTATGTACTCTGTTTCACTGAATTTCTTTTAGTATTTTCAGAACACTCTTTCACAATTCCTTTTCTTTGCACATTCCCATCACCTGCAATGCTGTTTTCAGCTTAATGAGGTGACTCTTGTCAATCTAGTACCCAGAGCAAAAGAAAACCCCTTAGCAACAACCCACAGATCTCTCTGGAGCTGCCACTATTTCTCCCTGGTGCAGACACAGGCTGGTGAGCTCAGTGAGTATGGTTCATTCTCTGTCTTCTGACTGATCTGATGGGGTATGGTCCTGCTAGCCAGATCTTTTCCATGGAGAGATGGCTCCTAAAAATGTACTCACTTCCATCTGTAGAAATTTTGGACCCCCTTTGCCTTCAACCTTTCACTACCAATCGCTGTGAGGAAACTGAGGTAGAATGACATTTTCCTCTGGTTTTATCAAAAGTAGGCAAATTATAATTTTCTGTTAAGATTTCCTCAAATCTTAAACCCTAAATTTTGTTCTTTCTTTTGAAAAATGCCTTTAAATAATTAAGGTAAGATTTGATCCTTGTTAACAACAACAACAACAACAACAACAACAAACAACAAGAAAAATCCTTTTAATCTTTAATCTTGCCCATTAAGCCTTTCCTGAATGAATGCAAACCTTTAGACTAAGGCCTATTGCCCTTTCCATTTCAAACTTCAATTCTAGGTACCTCATAATGTCTTCCTCAGAGTTTTCTGCAGTAGAATTACAGCCAAATAAGTTAATTATTATAGAATTGATATGATAGACCTATAAGAAGAAGGCCAGAAAGAAACCTTTTGAAGGAATATTATTTCACATTGTAACAGGTTCACTGCTGTTAAAAATTAGTACACAAAGGTTCCCAGAATTTGGTGAATTACATAAATGCTAATGTCAACATTGGTATCATTTAGAAAACATATAAAGAAGGATTTTCTGTTTTTATGTGTCAAAACCATTTCTCATCTATCAGGTAATAAATTTTCAATTTTCTTTTCACAAATATAGTACATTGTTAGCACTACTGAAATCATAATTGATTTCACAGCTACAAAACCATGGGAAACCAAAGAACCTTTATTATAAGATAGAACTTGAAAATATGAATAAGACACCACTTCCCCAAGAACCACAACATCAATAGATGACTATAGCATATGGAACTGAATCATGCATTTACTATATAATCTTGGCTTTGGATGAGTGCCAGATGGCAATAAAGTAGATCTTAAGTGACCATCAAGGGCTCGAATGGGTTGCTTAGTAAAAAAAATTGTGCTTTCAATTAAATGTCAAAGACAATTACATGGGAAACATCAGAGCATCAGAAGTAGGGCAGAAGGATTACATTTCACTATCCTAACACTCCATTACCAAATTTCCCATCTTTTGAAGTTTTGACAGAAACTTAGTTGTTCCAGGAAAGCATAACATTCCACATTCATGAAAAGACACAATGAAAGGGATTTAGAGTAAATGTCACTTTCCAGATAATATGTGGGTAATTTAAGGTCATGGAAGTGTGAAACAGTAGGATTCTTCTGTTTTTGATCCCTCAGCCAACATCTAGAACTCTGTTGAAATTCTTGAACCTAACCACTATTCTTATGAAATATTCCAAAAATAATGTTTCTTAACTGCAGAATTGACAAATCTTTTCTTTGCCATTTTCATTGTTCTGTTCCCCCTCTACCCCGTCATTCTCATCAATCATCAATAATTGGTGAGGTGTCCAGGAGCTGTGGCAAATTCTAGCTGTAGTTGTTGGGTATCATGTAAATGGCTGTGGTCCCCTGGTGGTTCAACTGTTTGCCCTCTGTATTCATTCTAGTGCCAGCACAATCCTTGTTCACAGCTAGACCTGCTGAGGAAACTTGGAAAGAGGCTTTACTTATGTGAGAATCAGAAGTTTGTCCACTACTCTCAGAGAAACCAAGAAGTGGATTCTTACTATGACCAGTCCAAGGTCAGTCAAGACAAACTTACGAAGAAAGGCAGATTTGTCTTTGGAGTTCCTCTGTTCATCATTTAGGGGCCCCCATCTTTTCTCTTCTATGTCCTAGGCCAAGATACCCTAGAAAGCACCTTAAATTATTGAGCCATACTCTCCATACTCTTTCAGGGAATACTAGACTAATGAGATATTAATAGGTATTTTGTGAACAATTTACTTCCTATAAAGAAGAAACTTTCTAATGTGCTATATCCCTCTATGGGAGATGTACAATGCCAATCAACTCTAAAGATTCTAAGATGCCCTGCCATTACAAGTACATATTTTACTTTATTTGTAATTTATTTTTTGCAATCCTTTTTTTTTTTGATTAGGTAATAAATATGTGTAATACCAAAAAAAATTATATAATGAAAGGTAAATCTTCCTCTGACGTCTAGGCTTCTTGTCCTGCCATGGAGGCAGTCACTGTTATAAACATATTTATATGCACTCTTTTAATTTTTTAGTTTAATTTTTTAAATTATAATTGACATTTTTGAGGGGATCACTTCATAAATTATATAAATGTTGTATACCTGAAACTAATATAATATTGAATGTATTTATTTAACTCAGGTTTTTCTATACTTGTTTGACCATGGAGCACTTCCCTTCATGTAACTAATCATG
>CM053505.1:82150021-82194823 GCA_028627145.1 Eidolon dupreanum | reverse complement strand
GTTGAAAACTCCCAGAATTTGATTGTAAATTTATATTTGTGTTCACTTTTTTTCCAGAGAAAGCCCTTGGGTTTCATCAGATTTTCAAACTTGGGTGCTTTCGTAACTCACTAAAAGTTGAGGAGGGCCGCCCTAATCTCTTGAAGAATCATTTGCTTCCTGCCTAGAGACTTTATTCAGAGATCCAGATTCCTTTATTTTTCTCCATCTCCAGCCCCGTTGTCTGTGCAAGCCTAGACCTTTTCATTCTCTCTACATCAAACTTGCCCCCATCTCACAAAAACCTCTCTTCAAACTGCAGTGTTTTATCCTACTATGCTTATTCTGCTCTTGTGGCTCTAGCAAACTGCTCTCTGCCAACCCCACTTATTTAAACTGACAGGGACTTCAGAGGATTTCTTTCCTGTGTGTAATTACTTGGACAATCTCCATCGAGAAAGTAGTTGATTATGGCCGTGTTTCAAGAAGGCATTGTGGTGTTAGCTCACCCCTATAGGCATGTAATTACATGGCTTTATTTATAGAGCTCCAGAAAAGGCCTTTGAAATGGAGGATATTCACCCACTACTCTGCCTGCAATTTTGTACCCAGAGAACAATCCGTTTTAACTAAAGATCCTGATCCATGTGCAAATGTACATGGAGGAAGGAGGATTATCACTCACACTGTAGTGTTAATGAAGGATCTGAGTGAAGGTTTTGGGAGGATGAAAGAAGGAAAAAGGAGGGTATTAAGCCCATGAGTAGTGGCAGTAAGGAAGTAGATTCACAGGGGTGTGGGAGTGGGGAGTGGAGTGAAGCAACTGAGCATAAACTTCTAACTTTTCACTTTTTCACAGGGTCCATTTAGACCTGGGTTATCACTGTAAATGTGTTGTAATTATGAGTGCTTCCTGCTTTGTCCCTTCACCTTATCCATGGCAACAAAGGGCAAGAGGGATAACAAGGGGCCACTGATATATAGCTCTAGATGCTTTGCTGGGAACAAAGGGAAAAGAGAGATGAACTCATGTTTATTGAGCTCCTGCTTTGGGCCGGTTACCAAGAATGTCCACATCATCTTCGCATTACTTGTTGGAGAGGGCTGAAATAACTCACTGAGCTGAACCACAACATGTTGGGAGATCAGGGAAACTAAGTCAAAAGAAGAGAATTAGTGAGAACCAGCCAAAAGATCTAAAGGAAGCTCATTTAGCCTGTCCCCTTTATTAATATCTCCCTTTCAACAGTTATGGAAGCTAAGAATCAGGGTACTCGACTCCCTTAAGATCACACAGCTAGTTTATGATAGAGCTGGGTTTGGGTTCTCTTCTGTCCAAGAGAAGACACACATCCTTCTTGTACCAACATGGCATGAAAAGAGAGACAAAGGGGATGCCTGACTTTGGTCAGTCATATATGTAGGCGGACATCAGGTATTAAATTACGAGGACATATATTTTCGGAGGAACTCAAAAAAGAAAGGAAACACCATGGGGTATAGTGTCCCATTCCTCCTTGAAAGCTGACAATATGGGAAAAAGAAGGAAAGAAAAAGAAAGAAATAAAGGCAGCTGAAAGTCATATATTCTGGAGAGCTCAAAAGATAAAAATGATAGTCTAGTTTGGAATTTATCTTAATAGCAAGACTCAATCAATGGTAAGTGGCAGATGGAATAATTTAAAGTTCAAGTTTCCTTCTCATTTCTTTGTATAAAAGAGAACCAACTTTATGATTGTTTTTCACTCCGCTGTAATATTCAGCTGCATAAAGAAGATTGAACACCAAATACCACATTAATATATTATTTGCATCTTTCTTTTTTTCATATCTTACATGTTGGTTGTAAAACCATCCAGAGAGACTGATAGCTGTAATATATTACAGTTTTTCAACTTCAAATTAATTTCATAACAGCACAGTAGAGCCAGATATTCTCTGCTCCAAAAAAGTAACTCAAAGTAGGTGGTACTCTTTTTCTTTGCTCTTTTGAAAACTTGGGTCTGTTTTTATTATTATTATTATTATTATTATTATTATTATTATGTAACCTATCTAGACTTTACCTCTTTATTATCTATTATCTGCTCCAGTAATTATCACCTCCTATGAAATGTCCAAACCTCCAGCAGATAGATGGAGTACCTCTCTGAAGGGCCACCAGGGCAAGCTACACAAAGCATAAAATGAACAGAGAAGTTACCTTTTCATATCCAGAGTTCCAGCTTGAGTCAGTGGCCCCATGTAGACATAACCTAAGCCAATGACTACATGAGATTATAAGTCAAGGTGATGTCCAGTGACTACAAAAGCATGAGTCCTTCTATTCCCCAGCCAAGCTCCATGACCTGAGCAGGGAGCACTCTTCCTTCTTCCTTCTTCTCCACCACTTGGGGGAAGGGGTGGTGAAGAAGGGGACCTGGCACCTTCTTCTCTCACCTGAGTCTCAGGATCCCTCTAGCTGCCACAATAAAAGGATCAAAAATGAATTCCATTCTTCCATCTCTTTCCTCTAGAGCTGTGCTGTTCAATATAGTAGCCACTATCCACATGTGGGCATTTAAATTTAAATCACTTAAAATTAAAATGAATAAAAATGTTTTGTAATTAAGTTAGATTAAAATTTAATTCCTCAGTCACTGTAGCCACATTTCAAGTGCTCAGTAGCCATTGATAGCTAGAGGCAATGGTATCAGAAAATGCAGATGAAGAATATTTCCATTGTCCCAGAAAGTTATCTTGAACAGTTCTGCTCTAGATCCCAAATGTCTCTGATAAATGAAGGAGGAGCAGCATATTGATTAGTTGTAGTGAGAAGGGAATATATTTTATAATAGAATTTGCAGGGACAAATGTTCATTGTTTTGGTATGCTACAATGCTCTATGAAGAGAACATCTTTAAATCTCTGGTTTTCTGCAGCAGTCTGTTTTATAGGCATATACAGAAAGAACTTAGGGCACTCTTTAAAAATCTCTAATTCAACCATGTAAAGTAAAATAAAAAATAAGGTAGAGAAAGCAGAGCAAGAGAGTTTCAAAGGATGTAAATGCATAATGAAATCTCCAGATTTAAATTCAGAAAATACTTTTTAAAAAGAGTGTCTTAATTGTTTGATTTAGAAAATATGATCACTGAGCTGTAAAAATAATTTATTATAATTAATAATAATAATCTAAAGTTCATATCTTGGGTTAATATTTTTTATTCATTTAGCAAATATTTTTAAATACCTGCTATGTGTCAGACGCTCTTTTAGGTCTTTGGGATATATCAATGAACCAAAAACATCCCTGACATGCAGAAGCTTGTATCTTAGTGAATAAAAATAGAACATGAACAATAAACATCATAAATTAATAAATATATGGAATATTGGAGAGCGATAAGTTTTATGAAAATATAGAACACAGTAAGGAACATCCACAGTGCTTGGCTGTAATGTAATGTTAGTGGATTGGGTAAGCACAAAATAAAGACTAAGCTGGTCAAAATTTATGTATATGCACATTCTTCTATCATAACATGTGTTGGTAAGGATGTGGCAAGCAGGGTACTCTCGTACAATATTCATGGGATTGCCTTAATGGAGGGTAATATGATAATATCTATCACCCTCAGTCATAATAATTCCACTTCCAGGGTTCTGTATCAGTCAGAATAAGCTTGATTATTTTGTGTTAACAAAGAACTCCAAAATCTTAGTGCCTTGTAACAAACAATGTTTATTTCTATATGTACACATGTCCACCAAAAGACCTGTTCCTCGCAATATAGATGAATCTTACAAACATCATGTTGAGTGAAAGAAGCTGGACATAAAAGAGTGGATATTGCATGTGGTAGGCAGAACTCTCAGATGGCTCTTCAAGATTCCTGGACCCTGGTGTACACATACCCTCCACTAGTTATTCAGTCAAACACTAAACTTGGTGCTGCTATAAAGGAATTTTGCAGATTTAATTGAAGTCCCAAGTCAGTGAACTTCAAGGTAGGGACAATATCCAAGTAGGCTTGACCTGATCAAATGAGTTCTTTAAAAGAAGAGCATGTTCTTTGCCTGCTTGCAGAAGAGGGAATCAGAGAGTTGAAACATGAGGGAGGTTAACATGAGAGAAGTTCTCTGTTGCTGGCTTTAACATAGAAGAGGCCTTGTGACAAGAATGTGGGTGGCCAGTAGTTGCTGAGAATGACCCCTGTTTGACAGCCAGCAAACAAATAAGTACTTCAGTCATACAACTACAAGTAAATGATTTCTTTCAACAACCAGGGAGCTTGGAAGAGGACCCAAGCTCTAGGTGAGAGCCCAGCACTTGCTGACATCTTGATTTCAGCCCTGTAAGGTCCTGAGAAGAGAATCCAACCACACTATGCCTGGAATTTTGACCTATAAAAACTGTGAGATGATAGATTTGTGTTAAGCTGTAGAGTTTGTGGTAATTTGTTACACAGCAACATAAAACTTGACAGGGTAGGTAGATAGGTTGATATGAGCTGGAAGAAGAGGGACAACAGAGGGTTAATGAGGCCTGAGACCAGCTCAGCAGAAGACTATATACAAGCAGGTATCTGTCAGGCTTTTGGAGCCTTCCTTACTCCCCCAAGGTCAGAAATCAGATAAGCAGGCAAGAGACCTAGTAGTGCCTGGTGCTTTCCTCCCTGCTCCCATATCCTTACTCCACACCCTCCCCTCCACCCCCATACCTGTAAGTTAACTGCAAATGCCCATTATATGACCTTATTCTGGGATCATTTGACTGGTATGGGAAAAATTAGTTAACAGGGCATGCACATACCCTCAAAATTCCCACATAACAGGCATATATGACTTTCATTTATGGGCACACACTACGTATGCCTAGGCCAAGAGTAGGAGGGTCTGAGGGAGGACTATAGAATTAGTGACATTCAAGATAGGAGGGACAGAAGGAGAACAAAGAAACCTTATGGCCCATATAAATTCTGACCCTCAACTTCTCTGGGTCCTCAATCCTCCCAAGTGTACTTTGCTTAATAAATCAATTTTACTTGCTACTCCTTGCCTACTATCTTTCTTCTCCAAGCCTCCAACCTCCATGCAAATCTTTCCTATGGGATCCAAGGACTGAGCTCTGACTCTCACACAATGCAGACACTTGATTGCTGGTAACAAACTGATACACTTTTTGATTTGATATACATATCGAATTTATATTGATATGTCAGAATAGTGGACACTGTTGGGGGTTCATTGACTAGAAAGGGGCACAAAAGAGGCTTTTGGGGCAATGGTAATGTTGCTTGATGTGAGTGCTGATTACAAGTGGGTTCAGCTTATAAAATTTGATTAAGCTGTACACTTATTTCATGTTCACATATTATACTTCAACAAAATATTAAAACATACATACAAAACATACATTGATTACACTAGGGGAAGGGAATGGAATTGTATGGGGGTCAAGAGAATTGTTGTGTTTTCTATGATTGAACTTTTTTAAAGTTTTCAGTCATGAATTACTTGGATAATCAAAAATGTGAAGATAGAATAGTAAAGCATATGTATAGAGCCAATGATTTATCTAAGAAGAATAACTCTTGGCCAGAGTGGATGCAGGCATTCACCAGGATTTAAAGGACATTAAGAAAAATCCAGCCTCCTTCTGTCCCTCCTATCTCTTCTGCTTTGTTCAAAAACAAGAACTGCCATTCATTGAATACCTATTCTCTGCCAGGTTCCGTAAAAGGTGTGTTACATACATTATCCGTCTAATTTTTCCTGCATACCTTATAAGATAGCTAATTGTATCATTTCCATTATACAGAGGAAGAAACTGAGGTTCTGGAAGTACTTGCCTTAGGCCACACAGTTCGTAAGGAGTAGGACTGAAACCCAAATCCCGGTCTAACTCTGGAGAGCATATTCTTCCACTGCAATTGCCTGCTCCTCCAATGGCCTTATTGAGCCTTAGGCTGGCATAAATCAGGATCTTATGATTTATTCATTTGTTTTAAAACTGTGCTTTAAGGAAGGGAATCCTCTGAGTCCCTCACACCTTGGTGGAGGTAACACCTGAGGTGTTCCTTGGGTTTTTTTCCTCCCCCTTGGGTGTTGAGGCACACCTTCAGGTGTGGATGAGAAGGCTGGAAGAGTGGGTCTGATATAGAAAGGAAGATGTTGTATCCCAGACAGGGTTGTCTTGGACATTTCTCAGAGTTCCTGAAGGAACGCTGGCTGTTTAGGGTGCTTCAGTCTCCTCCTGGGGGCTTGGCTCAGCCTAGCTTCAGGCTATAGGCTTTATGACATAGATTCCAGCTTGATCTCAGTGTGACCCTGCTGTACAGAATATTATTAATAACAATGGTGCAAGCACTGTAGACATGGAAGGTGAAATCCAATCTCTGTCCAGGAGATTCTGATCCTCAAGACATAAAGGCTAAGCCATCCATCAAATTGCAAAAGACTTACAGTGGAGGCAGCTGATTTGAGCCTGGACTTGATACAGAATTCACTGACTACTAGAGGGTGAGCCTGACACCTGACCTGCAGCAATCTCTGCAAAGGCACTCAGGTTACGGAGATAAAAGAGCAGCCTGCAGCACTGACCTAGAGCGTTTGCAGCAGACTTCTGAAACAGGAAGGGCAGGAAAAGGACTTGCTCAGAGCATTGTATTTATTTGGCTTTGAAGGAGTTCTTATGTTCTTTTACATAAAGAATGGTCTGTAAATATTCCTAAAAGAGATTCCTGCTTTTTCATTTCAGATTAGTTTTGGGGGTATTGGGGGAAGACACCATTCAGCCTGAATCTCTTACTCTCAGTTTTTAATTTATTAGGCTACAAACTCTACTATATAGTAGAGCATAAAGGAGGCTTGAAGAATAAAATAACATCTTTATTGAATTTTCTATATCATAGAAAATTGTTTGACAATTCTGGCTATATCAGCTAACTGATTTTTGGTAAATTTAGTGTTGAATAAAAAACATTACTACTCAGCCATAAAAAAGATGAAATATTGTTATTTGGGATAATGTGGATGGACCTTGAGGGTGTTATGCTGTGTGAAATAAATCAGATGGAGGAGAAAAAAATGTATGATTTCACTCATATGTGGAGTAAAAACAAAAACAAAACAAATGAACAGAGAAAAACAAAACAAAAACAAACCTATAGATACAGACAACAGATTGGTGGTTATTAGCAGGGAAAGGGAGTGTGGGGGAAGTGAAATGGGTAAAAGGGGTCAAAAGTATAATGATGGATGGAAACTAGATTTTTGGTGGAGAGCACGCTATGGTGTACACAGATATCAAGTTATGATGCTATACACATGAAGGAGTGACATCAGAAATGTGGAGTGAGAGACATCCCCAAATCTCTCCCTTTGAAATAACAATAAGCTGAACATCTAAAACTCAACCCAAAACACCCAAACTGCACACCAGCACGTTTGAATGTGAGCTCTGCGCATAACAGCTACCACAGGTCAGAACTCCAGGAGTCTAGCAGTAGACTGGGAGAAACAAAGAAGCTGCCTCTCACAACCTAAACGCACTGCAGGAGAAGGAGAGGGAAAGGTGTGATGGGTTCCCTGAACAGCCCTGCCTGGGAGAGCTGTGAGCTCCACGTGGCTGGCAGCAGGGCCCAGACACCAGGGCATAAAACAGAGAAATGGGGGCTGCAGAGAAATTGGGACGGCAGAGAAACAACAATTGATTTTTACCAGCCCCCATCCTCCGACCCAGAGGGCCACTTCCCACATATCCTCTGAGACCAAACACCATGGAGCCCCAGAGGAAACTGAGCAATTGCTACAGAACTGTCGTTAATACTTACAGGGAATGAGACTGAGTGTAGGGAGCATGATTGAATATTAAAAAAAGGCATTATTAAGACTTTATATAAAGCAGGGATGCAAGAGGCTTAGACGCCACCTACTGGAAACCAAAAGAAAAAGACTTTCATTACAACATGCTAAAGAGAGACCTTTATATAATAAATCTTTCTGGAAAAAAGGCAGAATATACTTCTGTTAATGACCAAGTAGAGGAATAGTCCATTAAATGCCATCAACAACCAAGGTGACAAGGCAGCTCAGAAAGAAAGCAAAAAATCTCCAGAAAATAAGGTAAAGACATAGAATATGCGATTTAAATGACAGAGAATTCAAGATGATACTTCTGAAAAAACTCATTGAGATCCAAAACAACTCATATCAACAATTTCAGGAATTGAAAAAACAACTAGATGAGCAGAATGAGTTCTTTAGCAAGGATATTGAAAACTCACACAAAGAACCAAATAGCACTTCTGGAGATGAAGAACACTGCAAGACATGAAAACTGAAATAACAAGCTTGGGAAATAGAGTTGATCAAATGGAGGAAAGGATCAGTGATATCAAAGACAGAAATATAGAAATAAATTAGAAGGAAGAAGAGAGAAACCAAAAAATGAAAAATAATGAAAGAGAAATATAAGAACTGCCTGAAACCATCAGGAGAGGAAAGAAGAATAATTGGCATTCTCGAAGGGGAGGAAATACAACAGGGATCAGAAAGCATTTTCAGACAAATAGTTGATGAGAATTTCCCAAATATATGGAATGAACTCAAGCATGGAATTCAAGAAGTCAACAGAACACCCAATTATCTCAACCCAAAAAGGCCTTCTCCAAGATACATTGTATTAAAATTATCAAAAATCAATGACAAAGAAAGAATTCTCAGGACAGCCAGGGAAAAAAAGATCGTAACCTATAAAGGAAAAACCCATTAGATTATTGTCAGGCTTCTCAGCATAAACCTTACAAGCCAGAAAGGAGTGGAATCCAATATTCAAACAATTAAATGAAAGAAACTACCAGCCAAGAATAATGTAATCAGCAAGGGCCTCTATCAGATATAAAGAAGAAATAAGGACCTTTCCAGACATACAAAAATTGAGGGAATTCTCTACTACGTGGCCTGCATTACAGGAAATACTGAAAGGGATCAGTTCACCTAAAACAAAGTGACAAAAAAAGGTAACTAGGAGTAAGGTGGCTAGCAGTCAGATAGAAGTAGAAGAGTGCAACCCTTACTAAGAGCAGGGCATTATAAGCTTAAACAATAAGAAGAGATTTGTTATAGCAAGATAGTAATAAACATCCATCACATGTTGGGAAAAATTGAGACAACAGTGACTGAAAAGGGGAGGATTCAAAGATCCAAATTCGCAAAAGGGAATGGAGATAAGGCATGCACAGAAGAAAATGGGCTATTGTGTATGTGTGTGTGTGTGTGTGTGTATGTATATATATATATATATATATATATATATATATATATATATATATATATATGACTATCCTCTACATATTTGTAATGGTAACCACACGCCAAGGATTCAGAACTGAAGTCTATAACATAAAACAAGAAGAACCAGAGGGAAAGCCCACAAAACTTTCACCCTCCCCCTGCCCCAAAAAAAAAAAAAACAAAACAGACATACAAGGATAAAGAAGCAATGGAAACACCAAGCTACCAGAAAGCAAAATGTGAAATGGTTATAGGAAAACTTCACATTTCAATAATCACCCTAAATGTAAATGGACCGAACTCACCAATAAAAAGGCACAGAGTTGCAGACTGGATCAAAGAAACAAAACCCAACCATATGCTGCCTTCAGGAGAAACATCTCAGCTCCAAAGACAAATATAGACTAAAAGTGAAAGGGTGGAAAATGACATTTCAAGCAAATGGCATTCAGAGAAAAGAGGGAGTAGCAGTACTACTATTGGATGAAATAGATTTCATAATAAAAAAGGTAAAGACACATATTGAGGGACACTTTATAATGATAAAGGGAATCATACACCAGAAAGACATAAGACTTAATATATCTATGTTCCCAATCAGGGAGCCCCAAAATATATAAAGAATTACTAAAAGAGCTAAAGGGAGAAACATACCAAAACACTACTGTAGTAGGGGACCTAAATACCCCAGTGTTAGATATGGACAGTTCATCCAAACAGAAAATCAATAAAGAAATAACATCCTTAAATGACATACTAGACCAACAAGACATAATTGATATTTATAGAACCTAGCATCCCAAAACAGCTGCTTATACATTCTTCTCTGGTGCACACAGAACATTGTCAAGGATTGACCACATACTGGTACACAGAGATAGTCTCAATAAATATAAGAGGGTTGAAACCATACCAACCATATTCTCTGGTCATAATTCTTTGAAGCTGGAGATAAACTGTAAAAAGAAAGCAGAAGAACCACAAATATATGGAGATTAAACAACATGCTACTGAAGAATGACTGTGTCAGAGAAGAAATCAAAAGATAGATCAATAGATACATAGAAACAAATGATAATGACAGTACAATATATCAAAACTTTTGGGACATGGCAAAAGTGGTCATAAGAGGAAAATTCATATCATTACAGTAATATCTCAAAAAACAAGAACAAGCCCAAATAAACAACCTAATGCTTCATCTTAAAAAAAAAAGGAAGAAGAGAGAAAAGGAAGAATAAATGAACTAAAATCAGCAGAAGGAAAGAAATAATCAAAATTAGGGCAGAATTAAATGAAATTGAAAGTAAACAAACAAACAAACAAACAAAACAAGAGAAAAAAATAAATGCAACAAATAAGTTCCTTGATAAGGTTAACAAAATTGACAACCTCCTGCTAGATCCACTAAAGAAAAAAGAGAAAGGACACAAATAAAATTAGGGATGAAAGAGGAGAAATTACAACAGACATCACAGAAATACAAAGGATCATACAAGACTACCATGAAAGAGTATATAACATAAAATTTAATAAACTGGAAGAAATGGACCACTACTTAGTAAGATACGACCTTCCTAGACTGAATCAAGAAGAACTACAAAATCTAAATAGACCGATCAGCAGTATGGAAATTGAAACAATCATCAAAAACCTACCAAAAAGTAAAAGTCCAAGACCAGATGGCTTCACCAATGAGTTCTACCAAATGTTCGAAGAAGATTTAACACTTATTCTCCTCAAACTCTTTCAAAAAATCGAAGAAGAAGCAATACTTCCTAACTTATTTTATTAGGCCAATATTACTCTGATATCGAAACCTGGTAAAGATAACACACACAAAAAAATCTACAGACCAATATCTCTCATGAACACAGATGCAAAAATCCTAAATAAGATACTAGCGAACCGAAAACAGCAAAATATTAAAAAGATTATACACCACAATCAAGTGAGCTTCATCCCAGGGGCACAGGAATGGTTCAACATACACAAATAAATTAATGTGATACATCACATAAATTAAAAAATAAGAGTCATATGATCATATCAATAGATGCAGAAAAAGCGTTTGACAAGATATAGTATCCATTTATGGTCAAAACACTTAACAAAATCGGTATAGAAGGAAAGTACGTTAACATAATCAAGGCCATCTAAGACAAACTTTCAACCAACATTATACTTAATGGTGAAAAACTAAAAACCTTCCCTCTAAGATCAGGAACAAAGCAAGGCTGTCCACTATTGCCACTGTTATTCAATATAATATTGGAGATCCTAGAGAGTGCAATCAGGCAAGAGAAAGATATAAAAGGCATACGAATAGGAGATGACAAGTCAAACTGTCACTATTTGTGGATGATATGAATCTCTCTATATAGAAAGTCCTAAAGACTCCATAAGAACACTACTAGAAACAATAAGTAAATACAGTAAAGTTTCTGGATATAAAGTAGATGTTGAAATATCCATAGAAATCCTATACTCTAATAATGAAATGTCAGAAAAAGAAGAGGAAAAATAATTCCTTTTTCAATTGCAACAAAAGAGTAAACTATCTAGGAATAAATCTAATGAAATACATGAAGGACCATTATAATGAAAACTAAAAGACCCTATTAAAAGAAATCAAAAAAAGATACAAAGAAATGGAAAGATATTTCGTGTTCTTAGATTGGAAGAATCAACATAGTTAAAATGATATTATTACCTAAAGCATTATACAGATTTAATGAAATCCCCATCAAAATTTCATTGGCATATTTTAAAGAAATAGAACAAAAAATCATCAGATTTCTATGGAAGCACAAAAGACCCCAATTGCCAAAGCCATCCTGAGAAAAAAAGAACGTTGCTAGAGGCATCACTCTGCCTGACTTCAAATTATACTACAAAGTGACAATAATCAAAACGGCATGCTATTGGCAGAAAAACAGACACACAGACCAGTGGAATAGAACCGAGAGTCCAGAAGTAAATCCATGTTTACTTGGGCAAGTAATTTTCGACAAAAAAAAGCCAAAAAGTGGAGAAAAGGAAACTTCAATAAATGGTGCTAGGAAAACTGGAAAGCTACTTGCAAAAGAATGAAAGTAGACTTTGTCTATCACCACACATAAAATTAATTCCAAATGGATTAAAGACCTGAATATAAGATCTCAAACTATAAAATGTGTAGAAGAAAACATAGGCACTAAACTCAATGGACTTAAAGAGGATTTTATGAATATGACCTCAAAAGCAAGGGAAGTATAAGCTAAAATAAATGAATGTGACTATAACAAACTAAAAAGTTTCTGCTCAGCAAAAGAGATCTTTAACAAGGTAAAGAGACAGCCATCTAAATGGGAAAATATATTTGCAAGCAATATCTCCAATAAACACCTGACATTCAAAATATAAAGAACTCATAAGACTCAATAACAACAAAAAAACAAACCATCCAATCAAGAAATGAGCAGAGGACCTGCACAGACACTTCTCCCAAGAAGGCATACAAATGGCCAAAAAACATATGAAAAGATGCTCAACATCACTAGCTATTAGGGAAATGAAAATCAAAACCACAATGGAATTCCACTTCACACCTGTTAGAATAGCTGTTATCAACAGGACAAATAATAACAAATGTTGGAGAGGATGTGGATAAAAACGAACCCTCAAACACTGCTGGTAGGACTGCAAATTGGTACAGCCACTATGGAAAAAAGCATGGAGGTTCCTGAAAAAACTAAGAATTGATCTACCATATGATCCAGCAATCTCTCTACTGGGTATTTACCCCAAAGACTTGAAAACCCATATCTGAAAAGATATTTGCACACCGATGTTCATAGCAGTATTATTCACAGTGCCCAGGACATGGAAGCAACTGAAGGGTTCTATAATAGATGATTGGCTAAAGAAGCTGTGCTACATATATACAATGGAATATTACTCAGACATAAGAAGAGATGAAATACTGCCATTTCCGACAACATGAATGGACCTTGAGATAATCATGCTAAGCAAGATAAGCTAGACAGAAAAAGTTGAAAACCACATGATATCACTTATATGTGGGATATAAACATAAAAGCAACAAAAAAAACAGGACAAGCAAACAGAGACTCATTGACATGGAAAATAGACTTTGGGTTATCAGAGGGTAGGGGCAGGTGAGCGGGGAGGTAGATGGGGTAAAAGGGATGAAATATGTGGTGACAGAAAGTAATTTAACTATGGGAGGCAAACACACAGTGTAAATATATATCTGCCTTACTGTTAAAATGTACAGCTGAAACTTACTAGATTTGGTTAATCAATGTCACCATAAAAAATTACCTAAACAAAGATTAAATAGATAAATGAATAAATAAATAAATCATTAAAAAATCAGTTGATATCCAACATAAACTGTGTCTGTTTAGGATGTCATGGTATGAGCATTTAATGTGGATGATAATCTCATTTAGCCATATTTCCCAGTTGCAGCAGTCTAAGAGAATAGTCTGTCTTGCATTCTAGACTTGTATCGTCCTGGCAAATTATTGTTGTCATCATTGTTAGTTTGCTAGTCCCATAGCATCTTAACATTTAAGCTGACATAAGATTCATCCCTGATATGAGGGCCAAAACCTGTTATTTGGTAATTCATTATCTGGCATTCTTCCAGAAGACTCTTGAACAAGTATAGGTCTCTGTTTTGACTTGCTACCAAACCACTGGCAAGATCAGGAA
The DNA here is from genome assembly GCA_028627145.1 of Eidolon dupreanum. Taxonomy (NCBI): domain Eukaryota; kingdom Metazoa; phylum Chordata; class Mammalia; order Chiroptera; family Pteropodidae; genus Eidolon; species Eidolon dupreanum. The sequence goes on along the minus strand of CM053505.1, from coordinate 82,180,843 downwards.
GGATGGAAACATTTGGGGTAAAATGTAGAGTGTCTTTTATTTTACTTAAATGGTGTTCTGCTCTCTCTTCTCCCTGCAAAAAAAAAAAAAAAAAAAAAAAAGCTTATTGACTTGGTCTAAAAAAATCAACTATTTGTTCTCCAACGGGGTTGTGGATATGGACACGGACTGTACTGTGATTGTAAGACCACAGACTTCTCTGTTGATGAAAGACCCGGAAATGTCATGCTATTGGCACCACAGATTTAGGGTGAGATTTGTAGTTGGACAGAGCTAGGACACTTTTTATACAGCCTCATTGACAAGCAAGGGTCTGGGTGTGCTGAGTACAAGGAAAGACAAAACAGTTCTGTCAGCAAAAGTTTCTCTTTCTGGGACTAAGACAAAAAAAGGGAGGATTGATTGATTGGCTTTTCCAGATCTGTCCAATGTTTGCTAGAAAACTTCTGACTAATCTAGCCTACTGTGGAATGTCCCTTGAATTGTCACTGCTTTAGAGCCAATGCCACAGATTAGTCACTTATTTGCTATCCTCAGGTTCATGCATATTAGCTGTATTTTCTTACATGGATAATAAGTTCTCTGAGGACATGGTGAAGACATCGCGGTACCTGAAGAATGTAATTAATGGAAAGAAAACATTTTTTAGTTATAAATTGTCAAGTAAAGGGGAAACTAACACATCTTGAGCACCTACTCTGTGCCAGATCCTATGTGTGGTGCCCTGGGCATTATCTCTCTTGGGATTGTACTTGGGGGGATTCTGGGAGTAGTCATCAGTGGCAACTCCATGCAAGTTGTGTGCCCTTGGCCCAGTTTCTTCAGCCCCTAGAGATTCCATTTTCTCACATATAAAGTGAGGATAACAACAACTGCTTTTGCCAAGTCGTTGTGAAGTTCCAGTCAGCGTTTGTGAAAGTCTTTGGTAAACTGAGAAGCCCTAGGAAAAATATTATTGTCATTGGGCATTATGGGGAATTTCTTTAAATATAGAAATGAAGGTCTTAGCCTTCCAGAAGGTTATTGCTTTGTAGAACAAAGTTGCTTGTGACACTTCCAAAAATATAACAGTAGTAGACAATGTGGGTGATGTCTCAAAGTTGTGTATGTATTGAGTTGTCCAATCAGCAGTGTTTGGATCTCTGCTTCCCTCTTTACTATAATTCAGGCTCTGTGCCTCTACACTCTATCTCCTTCAGTGCCCTCAGAGTACATTTATGAAGACACACACATGCACACACACACATACACACACACCATGATCCCTCTCTGCCCAGCTCTCCTGCCTAAGATGACGCTAAGTCTCTTGATATATTCCATTTTGGGACAGGATGTCTCGTACTCTCCAGCTAATGTCCATACATACTTGAACTGGATGAGGGTCACTGGAGCACCAGAGTTATTATAGGGTGTGGATTTAGACAGATTTGGGTTCAAATACCAGTTCCACTACTTCCTAGCTGTGTATCTGTAACTCTGGACCCAAGTTTACTCATCTATAAAATAAGTATAATGTAATAACTACCTCATGGGGTTTCTAGGAAAGTTAATTGGGAGAGGTCATATAAAATGTGTAGTAAAGTGCCTGACATATAATAGGTTTTCAGTACAGGAACTATTATTGGCACAGTTTGCTAAGCATTCTGAGGTCAGCTTCCAGGAGACATCGCCATGGCCAGCCAGCCATAATCACTGTGTAGAACACTGAAGCTGGCATCCTTGATGTCTTCCCTTCCCCTAAATACCCCAGTTACATTTCTAACCCTTCATCCAGCCCTACCAACTGCATTTTGTCTCTTCTCATTAGGAATTGGAATATTGTCTTCTGCTTCAGCTAAATCTTCTACAAGATGATACCCACTAAGACAACTTTCTTTAGTAAAGATGAATGTTTAAAGTGTCTTTTACTAAGTTCATTTCCGCCTTCCCTCTCACCCCCACTGCTCTAATGTTACAGCTTTTTGTAGCCTAATGCCATTTGGTGAACTGTGGATTTGGAAAGTATGTACATAAAAAGTAAGTCTTTTTCCAAGTTTTGCTGTCAAGCCCATTTAAAGGTTTTAGTAGCCTCTAGTCTGGCTCTCTCTTATTAAAAATAAATTTTCATTTAGTCTGTGACATGTATGATTTCTCTAAACTATTTTTTTCTTTTCCTGTGTTATTCTTATAATACATTCCCCTTAAAGCACCTTTGAGTGACAAAGAAATTCTTTTCCTGGGAGCAAGTTTGGCCTTAAGGCTAGCTTCTTCCAAATCTTTCATGCTGCTCTGAGATATAATTTTCAGCTCTTGTATTTTATTATTCGAAATTAGAACTGCCACAGAGACCAGTCTATTGCCAAGATCCCAGGGCATCAAAACAAATGGGAGACTGTGGGCCAGGCAAGGTCATTCTTATTGTTATTATCATTATCATTATTAAAACCTACCTAGGGCTTTTGTGTCAGCTGGAGGTGAGTTTTCAACTCTTTTTCCCAATCTTTCAGTTTTGACTTTACCATCCAAGTCAGTAGAAGCCTGGAAGGTTTATTTTCAAGTTTCTGTCTTACTCATGTGGTCTAAGAAAGTTTGCTCCTCAGTTAAATCCTTCTTCTGCTTTTCTGACTCAGCTACTAGCTGGAGGGTTACCTTTGGTAGTGTATTTTTGCCGCCGCAAAGGCAAACTTTGGAAAGTGGTATCCCTCCTTAGCTAGCATAGCTTAAATCACAGAAAGCTCCTGCTGAGATGGGCCTACAGGGTAATCTAATGCAGATCCTCAGTCTACCAAGGTCAGCAACTAAATCCCAGAGATGTCAAGAGACTGGCCCAGTGCCACACAGTGTGAGCTAAAGGCAAAATTTAGACCCCGAGAGGAGGCAAGAGAATTAAAATGTTAATCAAGCTACATTTAGAGACTGTAATATGCCTATCAGCCCTGCAGCCGCGCCAGGACACCTTCAGAACAGAAGATTTCTGCTAGGATTGTTAACAACCAATTTCCCACACCTGTGAAGGGGAAACAGGAACAACAGTCTTTAAATGGAGACCTCCACAAATAAAATCAGTTATTTCCTATGGCTGAGACCATAGGAAACATATAGATTAAAGGCTGGGGAACTGCCAGCAAGACTTTCACACTATATACTATTCCCCTTCCCTTTCCTCACTGTATGCCTGTATCAAAGGAAATGGGTAAACAAAGTCTTTAAACTGTAACTCATAGGAACTAAAGAATGATATATAAACTGAATTCCCCAAACACTCAAGGTCCCTCTGACTCTTTGCCTCCGAGAGGAGACCACACTCTGTGGAGTGTTATCCATTTTCTAATAAACTTTCACTTTGATACACACACACACACACACACACACACACACACACACACACACGGGATCCAGCAGCTTGGTGCTCTTTTTATTCTGCCACTGAATTGGTGCTGCAGGCCCAGGGCTAAGTGGACCAATGGGCTTGCCCAGCTATGGTTCATGCAGGATGAACACGAAACTGACCCTGTTTTTTGATCTGACTGCTGTGGTTTGACCAGTTGATCAAACTGAAATCGCTCTGGCCAGATCAACCATTCACTGTTGAAATGAACAGAGCTCAAAATTACTGTCCGCAGTTTAGAGAGGGGCTAGTCTTGTAAGTTCTCCACTTATAATTCTCTTCTATTCTCAACCTCAGCTTCCCAAGCATCTCCTCCACTCCCCTGTTATACATATTACATAGTATTTCGTTGCAGCAATCATTGATCCTTCTGGTACATGTTGCCCTCTTCCTCCTCCCTTGTAAGATGTCTCCTGGGAGGGGTCACGTGTATATGTCCCATTTCTCAGGGCGATTGAATGGATCAGAGGATTTTCTTCACCGTGGATATCAGCCAGAAGAGCACTGGAGAAATGTGGAGGGAGGGTGATAAAAGAGAGCAGATAAAAAAATGGGATGGGAGCAAATCGGCCTAGGTCATAATTAGGCCCATGGCGAGCCACCTGTCATTAAATATGTGTATTGGGGAAATATAACAAAGAGTTCACACCAAAGCTATTCAGAGTCCAAAGGGAAGACAAATGAACAGTTACAGAAGGTTGACTTTCCCAGGAACTAGACTATGTGTCCTCAGTAGATTATTTTAGTTAACTCACATGACAACCCAGTGAAGTAACTATCATTAGCCCCATTTTCATGGATGATGAAACTGAGGCTCTGAGAGTGCTCAGAGAGCCTTGACTAAATCCCAGGGTTATGGGCTCTCCAAACCTTTGCTCTCTCCTTTTTTAAAAAGCTCATTTGAGACTGGATTCCTCTCTACTATACCACTATACCACTAAACTAACTTTTTGAATATCACTGGTCAGGTTATTTTATAAGAGCAGAAACTAATGCCAAAGAGGTGAAGTGACTATCACAGGAGCAAAGTCTGGCCTGCTGCCTACAGTCACCAGGCCTTGGGTTACCATAGCTTTAAAAGTCCTGCATGAACTGCCTCTTCCATTCACTGTCAGTGAGAAGTGAGAGTTTCACTGTTGGTGAAATGCCGGGAATCCCTCATCAGGAGAAGGGCAGTCACTGGTCTGCATGTTCAGTCTTCCATGAACCCCATTCCGGGTCTTATCTTGTCATTGCAACAGATATTTCTTTAGTATACACATCATCTCAGTGTTATCCTCCTCTTTTAATTCCTTGAGCCCCATATTTTATAAGGCTAAACAAATAAAACTCAATGTTATATGTGTGGGGGGAATAGATGACTGTTGATAGTGATATATGTAACCCACCCAGCCTGTTTGTAATATTAAAGCTTGACTTTCAGAACAGTGCTTTCATTAAATACTGCTGCTCATTCAGTTTGGAGAGATTCATAAAAACAGAAACGAATAGACTCAATGCTTTGCATGCCTTCAATCTTTGCGATAAGAATCACCTATTATGGAAAGTATGAACGTTTTTTTAAAAAACCTAGTGACAGCTGGAAAGACAGGGTTGAGTGTAATGCTCAGGATAAGGGGGAAACATATTTTGTTAGCTTTTGTACGCTAAATTATAAAGAGTTCCAGCACTTTCTTTCACATTAAGTTTTTACTGTTTCTGTTCCAATTTTAACACAGGTCCTTTACTGATATCCCTGTTATATAGGTCCAAAATAAGTTCAGCTGTTGATTGCCTTGTGGGACCCAAAAATGTGAGTGTCACATAAAGCATCGAGGACTAGGCCTACAGCTTTCCCCTATGATGAGGTGCTGAGGGTTTGGCAGCAGTTTAACCCTTGAGGAAGACAAGAAAGCATGCAACTTAGAATGTGAGATCAGGAAAATGTCCCTTGATTCACAATTTCAATTTTGCCTTCTTACAAATAGGGAAGCAGAGCCAAAAATGAGCAAGTTGCTTCTTCATAGTCATACAGGGCCTCATTAGTGGCAGAGTCAGGAAAAGAACCTAGGACTCTAGACTCCCAGGCTTGTGCTCTTTCAAATATCTTTTGCTGTCCTATCAGGCTATAGCAACCAAATAGATGTCTAGAAATGCATTGCTTAGTATGCATGCCAGGGTGACCTTTACGCTCACTCCCAGAATCATCAACCTTGTAGAAACCATGGAAGAATAGTTCTGGAAAAACTATTCTAAGAAATAAGGAGTTGGAAAACCAACTGATTATTCAGCCAGTTCTCTTCCTTTTCTGCTTCCTACACCAATCTCCAAAATAGGGCTGATTTCTATGTACCAGGACCTTTTTTATTTAGTTCCTGAAAGGAACTAGCTCCTGGGAGGTGGGTCCAGGCCAGGATTGCATGAAGCTCTATAACTTCCTGCCAAGGCCCATGCCTGTCCTCAGGAAAACATAGGTCTAGGGACACACATAGGAAGAAATTCCCTTACTTAGCAGGGAACCTCTTCACCCCAGGAGGGATCCTCTGAGACTTGTGGGAAACTTGCTCCCCCCAAAGAGAGGTTTATCCCACTTTTAGGAACCCCAATGTATGAAATTCACCATGAGAGAATAATTTCTTTGTTTTTCTTACAGCATGGAGGGAAGACTTGCAAATGCAAATATCCTCCAGCTAGCTCTTCCATGTATTCATACTAGAATATTAGTGACATATTAGATATCAGAAACTGGACTTTATAGCCTCATCCTGTCCCTTCTTTTGCTCTGCAACTACCAATTTGACTGCCCCTGTCTCTGAGTCAGACTGTGTATGTGCATGTGTTCTTTTTCATCACCTAAATAACTAAATCCTGATTTCCCCCTGTACTGTTACCATCCCCTCATCCCCACCCAAGGCACCTTGCCATGTTCCAATTCCACTAATCTCTCTCAGAGAAGAATTTCCAGAGTTAGTTCCTGGGTACATGGATGTGTGACCCACCTGTTCCAGAAGTGTTTTCCTGAGGACCCTAATGAAGACCATTAAAATGGTTTAATGATGGAGGGGTCCTCCTATGGCAACATGAGGAAAGCCTCCTACTGAACAGACTTAAGATGCTGACTGCGTGCATGGCCAAGGAGAAAGTAGGGACAGCTAGCAAGCTGAGCTCCTGGGCTATCCTCCATGACTTCCCACTCCCCTGGCTCACACCCTCACCTGTCCTCAAGGGGAGTAGGCATTTTCCACAAGCCTAGGGGATCAGGGGAGCTCTCAGGGAAGTCAAGAGGTCTATTGTATAAGTTGCTGCACCTGGTTCCTTAACATGAGTTCATTAGTCAGTGTGTTCCCCTGGATCCCCAGGGTAGTCGGAACAGCCTCCTTCATTGACTGCACATGGACAAGATATCCTCACTATCCCCAGTAGGTTTTGGGGAACCTGGAAGGACTGAAGATGTCTTATGGGAGCCAAGGACAGGGAGCACAGCTGTAAAATCTAAAAGGGCCCTTTCCTTAATTGACCTGTGACTCTGCTGGCACATTGAGCTTAGAGCAGCAGATAGACATAACCTCACATTTAGAATTGCCCAAAGGTAATCATCATAGTGACCTAGGTGGTCAAATAGGTGGAGTTTGTCCTATTTTACAGAAGAAGAAATGGAGGCTTAGGAGAGGCAAGTGATTGTTCCAGGGCTGCCCAGCAAGGAAGTAACAGCTTCTCAAGACTCCCAGACCAGTACCTGCTGTTTGATTGCACAGAAAGGAGAGTAGGGATGGAGCAGAGCTCTAGCAAGGGACCAAATATTCTGAAGGAGATACAAGGAGAACCTATCTCTGGAGGGACTTTCCCCCACTGCAGGACTCACTCAACAAATTGTCCCTCAACCCCAGTCCCAACAGTGCTTTTCTGAAACACGGCTGCCATCCTGTGCCACTTCTGCAACAGTGGTACTGAACAGAGTGGGCATTCATTCATGGAAACACCAGTTCTCTAAACATAGCAAGCTTGACCTGATCAATCATATGGGAACAGTCTGATTTCTGAGCTACTGGGGTCCTTGCTTTAAAGGGGCTTCCCTTTCTTTCCTTGCTAGTCCTTACATTCCTGGTCCTGCAGGCAAAAATAGCCTTTTGGACACCAGGGCTTTGAGGATGGTCTGCACCTATTTATTAGAAGAGATAGTGTCAGGGAATGGATAGATGTTGTCTGGTTTCTTGGGTTCAAACTGGTTTCTTGGGGCTTTGCTGTGTGACTTTGGACACATCTTTACCCCTCTCTGAGCCCGTTTCCTCATTTGTCACTTCACCTTGGGTTATATGGCCCCACTCTGATGTAGTATTTACTCATGCATCTTTCCTTCAGTAAACCTTATATAACTGAAGCCTTCCTGTAGGTACGGGGACTTATGCCCAGGGTTCAGCAAGAAGAGAGGTGAGTTTCTGCTCTGAAAAAGCTCACATTCCCGTTCTGTTAACCTTTTTTTGGTCATGCTTCTCCTTCATGCTGACTTACCTTCTCAGAAAATGCCCCTGCTTCCGTTGGAGAGTGGAAATTGGCAAAGAGTGAAAGAAAAGGTCCAATTTGCACCTTTACTATTTTAGGAGAGGTTGAAATTACGAGCCAAAGTGGAATGATGAGCTCACTGGAGTAATCTCCATTCCCCAAGACAAAAGAAAACCCAAGTCCTCTGCTTGTGAATTAGCTCCTCGGTATGAGGCATTATTACATAAATTCAAGCTCATTCCTGATCCTTAGTACCCTGAGTTGCCTGAAGGGGGGAATGGCACAACCTGCATGTGCAGCCCGGGCGCTCTGGTCGCCTCTGCAACCCAAGCGAGGAGCGCCCGCCCGCACCACCTGTCCCCGCCGGCATTCCAGAGTAGAGGCCGAATTGGCAGCAAGCCGGCCGAGATCAGTAGCTGCCTCAGTCCGCGCCGGCCCTCCTAGGGGTGTGTCTCGCGGATTCAACTCCCAGCAGTTTCTGGACGAGCCCCTAAAGGCGTATTCCTCCCTGGCGGGAGCTGCGCGCTCCCCACTCTTCGCGCTGCTACCCCGAGGCCGCTGTAGGCAGATGTACGACTTCAGGAGACGCTGGGACCTGGGCTCCCTCTGCCGGGCCCTACTCACTCGGGGCCTGGCCGCCCTGGGCCACTCGCTGAAGCACGTGCTCGGTGCGATCTTCTCTAAGATTTTCGGCCCCCTAGTCAGGTATGTTTTAGGCGAAAGCAGGACTCGTGCTTACGGGCCCAGGCGGGCGGGAGCCGTGCGGGGTGGGATGGCAGTTGCGAGGGGAAGGGAAGGGCGCAAATTCCAGCTGGCCCATGGCTACCGGGCTCGAGGGCTACGGAGGAGAGCGGCGCGCGTTTGGCTACATTGCGGCTCCCTCTCCGCGATTCCGTGGACACTGGCAGCGCAGCATCTCCGCTTGCAAGTCGGGCTGCCAGCGGACTTCTTCCTCCAGGGTAACTCTGAACGCCCTCCTCCGAGCTCACTCGAGGCGGCCTCCAAGGTGGGCAACCTGGTGCCGGCAAGAGCAAGGCTTCAGGGCGCAAGGGGAGGGAGCTCCCTCTGGCAGACCGGGAGGCGGCAGCGTGCGCGCCAAGGGGACTGGAGGAAGAAGTGCCGGAGAGTCTGGTGGGCGAAGAGAGATGGGGATGGGAGCCACGGAGTCACCGAGAGTAGAGGGAAACGCGCGGAGGCTTGGGCCGGGGGAGTGTGAGTTTGGAAGTGGGACAACTGGTGTACGAACCCCCACAAAGCAGCCCCCGAAAGCTCTGGCGCGGGGAAAGGGCAGGCAGCCAGCGGGGAGGAGTGTGGGGGGAAGGGGGTGTGCGGCAGAAGCCACAGCGCTGAGCCTGCCGGGAAGGAAGGAAGCGGAGAAGGGCGCCGCCGCCGCCGCCGCCGCTGCGGTGGAGTACTCCGTGCGTAGGGGAAAGGGAAAAGGGGCGCAACAGCAGCTCCAGGGGGAGGGGGTATGCGGGCGCACGGCGAGCGCCGGCTGAGTTGCGGGACTGACGTAACGAGCTTGGGTTTCCCGCAGCGTCGGGAACATGGATGAAAAATCCAACAAGCTGCTTCTGGCTTTGGTGATGCTCTTCCTATTTGCCGTGATCGTCCTCCAATACGTGTGCCCTGGCACAGAATGCCAGCTCCTCCGCCTGCAGGCGTTCAGCTCCCCAATGCCGGACCCATACCGCTCCGAGGATGAGAGCTCCGCCAGGTTCATGCCCCATTACAATTTCAGCCGCGGCGACCTCCTGCGCAAGATAGACTTTGACATCAAGGGCGATGACTTGATCGTGTTCCTGCACATCCAGAAGACTGGAGGCACCACTTTTGGCCGCCACCTGGTGCGCAACATCCAGCTGGAGCAGCCGTGCGAATGCCGCGTGGGTCAGAAGAAATGCACTTGCCACCGGCCGGGTAAGCGGGAGACCTGGCTTTTCTCCAGATTCTCCACGGGATGGAGCTGTGGGCTGCACGCCGACTGGACCGAGCTTACCAGCTGCGTGCCCATTGTGGTGGACGGCAAGCGCGACGCCAGGCTGAGACCGTCTAGGTGAGCGCACCCGCGCGGCGGACCGGGGCCCTGGAGCGTGGGAGTGAACCTGGGCCTGGGCGGGTGGAGCGCGGGGAGGTGCGTCCAGCTGGTGCCGGTGACCCAGCGCGCCCTTCGGCAGCCGGGCGGTTACACAGTTGCTGGGGAGGAGCCAGGCGCAATAACGCTCACGCTCGTGGCGCGGTGGCGCCTGCTGGAAGCCTGTTAGCTCTGGTCCAGGACGGCTAGTCTGTCTGTCAGCAGACTAACTTGCTTGGCGGCTGGGAGCGCGTGCCTACGAAGCGTCTGGGAGACCACGAACGAGTGCTCCCCTGCAGCGGCCTAGACAGGGTATGGCATACGGGCTGCACTGGAGCTCCAGAAAGAACCGCGCTGTCTGTAGCGTCCCTCGGTCCCTCCTGTCCTCGCTCTTCTTTACTCAGCACTCCGGTTCCGCAGAGTCCTTTTCGATCTCTCTTTCTCTTTTCACACTCCCGCATTCTTTACTCCTTTTATTGTCACTTCCTTTATTTGCCTTTCCCTTTTTCTGATGCTCCCGAGCTTGTCAGCTCCTGGCTGCTTGCTCTTGCCTTCTCCCTCCGTTTTCCTCTCACTTTGCTTCTCTTCTCTGTTTTTCACCATTTCTGTTTTATTTTTTTCTCTTTCTGGCGACTTTTGTCGCCTCTCTCCTCGTTTCTCCTCTTTGGCTCTGCTCTCCTCGGGAGCGGGTGTCCTTCTGCCGCTGTTTGTAAATGGAGAGAGCTCATGTTATCCAGCTTGCACCTCTCCCTACTGGCTGCACGCCAGGCATCTGCCGCGATTTTCTGAGTGTGAGGGGCACCCAGCGGGCTGCTCCCACCTCATGTGGAGTTCTGCCTTGAGAAACCATTGGGCTCCAGCGCGGGACGCCGTTAGCTCATTTACTGGGAACCTGGGGCTGATACAGAAAAAGCTAATTTATGAAGACACTGTACCACCTAATTTTGGAGCTAGGGCATTTTTACCTCCATCCAGTCGTAATGCTCAGTTGCTGGAGATCATGGACGGCCATCAAGGCGAGGCAGGGAGGATGCGCGGGGATACAATTGCTACAGCTAGGGTCCCACACTCCCTAATACAAATCTGTACTTGGAAAGGAGTCCAGGGATAGGACGAGGTGAGTCTAGTTGCCAGGAGGCCTCCAGACTGGGTCTCTGGGTGGGCAAAAATGTGGCTGTGCCCTCTGCCTCTTTATCAAGGTAACCACAGGGGCTCTTGAGACTGTTGCTGCAACAGCTGCGTACCTGGACCTTGTCCCAATATCCTCACCCCCCTGGACTAGGCAGCGCTTTGCAAGTATCTCTTGCATTGCAACAGCCAGTGCAGTTTCTTTTGTCCAGCCTTAGGCAAATGGACCCCATTGACTGGTCACCACTGAGAAGGAGAAGAAACATCACCCCCTACTCACTTCCCTTTCCCCTAGTTTACAGTGTCCTTTCTTGAATGCTGGAATTTGGGCAGAATCTGTTGAACTTTCATTTCCTTTCCAGCGTTACCAGATTTATTCTTCCATCCTAACAGAATCTTGGCTTCAGGAGGTTTGCTACTTTAATCCATTTTGAGACTTGTATACATCATTGTTACCACAAGATTCTGGTGTTAAGAAGATCCCAAACAATTTGGCAGTATTGAAAATAATCTCTCTTGCTGATAGAGCTTGTAGGTGTAGGGAGGGGTGGTAATATAAAAAGCTCTTTAGGGTAAAAATAAAATTCCACAACTCTGACTGTGGCAGAGAAGTAAAAATGAAGTTTTTGCCACTATAGAAGTCATGATCCCATCTAGAGATCTACAGGGCACATGTGCCTTTGTAAATCCTTTGGACATGTAGGTCATGGTATGACATGAACTATAAACACGCATTATTAATGTGGTCTTGATTATGTATTTGCTGGCTGCTGTCCTCGGCAGATCCTTCAGAAGTTTTACATAAGATACCCAGGACCTCTCAAAGGGATGGTTCAACCTCTTGGATTATCCCAAACTGAAGTGAAATTATTTGAAAAAATATCTTCTCAGTCATAGAAATAGTGATACCACAGTGCCATCTAGTTTAATCAAAGAAAGACCACTTTTTAAAGAGTTATTAGATTTTACAATATATGGGAAAAAAATGAAATAAAATTTGCTAGATAAACACATTGCTACTCCAAGGGCACCTTTTTATTACATGAAGCCTGAGGGTTTCAGAATTTCCCAAGATGTTAATAAACCCTTGCTTGCAGGAACAACTCTTGTGAGTTCTGATAATTTCTAAGAGTGAAGGGATGCATAAGTGTGTGAGAATGAGAGTGCTGTGTGAGTGTGTGTGTAGCAGGTAAAATTTGGAGACTGAGGCAGCTGTGTTGGCAGTGATGCACGAGGGTTGAGGAGCTGGTCTCAGGACATGAGAGTCAGCTACTGGGAGTTCCTGTGTTGAGCAGCCTTCTATGCTAGCTGGTGGTCTGTGTGCTCTGATGAACTAAAGAAAATAGCAGCTTAGTCTGCCTGACCTGGGAGTTCTGACACCTGGGCCTTAGTTTCAGGTCAGCTACAAACCAGCTCTGTGACCTTGGACCAGTGCCTGTCCAAGCCTGGTATCTGTGAAGAGTGCATTCCAGTTTCTGATGAGATTCCACATCTCTTATCTCTGGTGTTTCTCTGTAAACTTGCAAAAGCTTTGGGAAAAGATCAATATTATCCCCATTTATCAGATGGGAATGAATCCCAAAAGGGCTGAAGGAGATTTACAAGGTCATGGAGCACTTTAGTGGCACAGCAGCAATCTTTCTTCATTTCTGTCTTGACTACTCAGCCATTTTGCTCTGTTGACTGCACCTTGATGAGTGATGGTTTTTGGGAAAACACAGTGAGGTATTTCATGTTGGTAATTATTACAAAGTGAACTCTCAGCAAGCATTAACTAATGCTGGTATCACCTACATCATCACCATCTTCAGTAATTTTATACATGTGAGTTTGAATGAGAGATTGGACCAGGGTTGCCACATCCATTGGGAGAAGAGATTCCTATCTCCTTGAGGCTTTATGCTCACCAGGAATAAGTCTCACGGGCAGGTTGCAGAGGGTCTTGTTATTTCTGTGTTGGAAATCACTACAAAATTAGAAAAGGATGGGAGGATGCTGGGAGCCTGCTGTACAAGTGTAAGTAGGAGACCTCAGCAGCAACAAGGGCCACTTTCTGACTCACAGCCATCCATCTACATTCGGGGGCCATGAGAGACCATTGTGGCTGCATGCCAAGACCCTGAATCCTACTCCCAGTGCTACATTTGAGATGCTTTTTTGCCTCAGCAGATGGTAAAGTGCTACGGTGATGTGTAACTACTTAGTAGAAATAAATAGACTGAATAGACTGTGGTCCCATTGCTCAGAGAGGACAAAGAGAGAGTGCTTGGTTAGCAAAAGGCTCAAGTTGTTTATTAAGAACAACATTTCTTATAAAAAAAACCCTAGAAAGTCCATTTCATGTACCTATCTCCCAATTTGTTGTTTAGGATCAGAGAAGGGTCCTGTTCATTTATAATTTCTATGACTATAGACTATTTTTGAAAATGTATCAAAACATTGTTTACCAGCTATTAAAACTTTTAAATTCTGCAGTCCATCCTCAAGCCAAATTCTCTGTCTGAAGACAACTCTCATGCACCACTTGGCCTGTGGGAGGAATTCAGAATTGGACACAAAGAAATTGCAGTAGTCTCGTTCTTCTTCACTTGGTATTGCACTGACTAGCACACAGGGAGTAGCTGGGGGAAGGGAGCAGTCAGGTTCTACGTCTATTCGAATCTAAGAAATCTGATTATCATATTCATGTTGCATCCTAGACTTTTAGCATCTCTACATTATCCAGCAGCCATACAGGAGAGTAATTAATTGTCATCTAAAATCCAGTAAGATATCACAGATAAGAAAGGACTAAAATATATTTATATAGAAAAAGCTTTCCCTTCCTCTTTCTCTCTTTCCCTTCCTTCCTTCCTTCCTTCCTTCCTTCCTTCCTTCCTTCCTTCCTTCTCTCTCTCTCTCTCTCTCTCTCTCTCTCTCTCTCTCTCTCTCCCTCTCTCATGGTCATTCTTTTTAAAAAATTGTGGTAAAGGCTTTCTTTTCTTTCCATTTCTTTTTAAAAAGTGGCTCTATTTTAAAAGAGCTATGTGTTAGTAAGAACTCCTTAGTGCATGTGCCTGCTCATACCTCATGTGCTTTCTGGATTTTGTAGTGAAGCAGGATAACATGACTGGCTTGTGGTAATAGGGCCAGGCAGCGAGTGAATGGACTGTTACAGCCAGCAAAGCTGTCCTTTCTGGTCCATTAGGCTATAGACCATAGGGCTCTCAGGTTAGCTTCACTTACTAAGGATACATTTCTTCAGCTGCTTTTGATAAGAGATGTTATACTCTCCCACTATTTCATAGGAGAGAGAGAGAGAGACATTCACCCTGATAACATCTGTAGAATTTTAGCAGAATTACTTAGCATTTCTGCACAGAGGGCAAACATGTTATTGGAGTCCTGACAAAGCTCTGTGTTCTTAAAGTAGTATAAAAGGCCATTCGGAATGAGCATTTCTTAAAGTAATTTTAGATTAGTTCTGTTCTATTCTGTGGCAATAAGAATGTTAAAGCTTGTCTTTTATAGTTTTTTTTTTTGTGAACATAGGTAGCATAAAATGACATTAAAGAATAGTAATCTCTTCCCTCTGTTATTCATTAAACAAAATTTTGTAAAGTTGCCCATTATATTCCAGGGTAAACACGTTCTCTTTGCTCTCACAAAGCTTATAGAACAGAATACTTTGGTATTTTAGATGTTTAATAAAGAAGATGGATTTTGTTTCAGCATGATTTGAAAATCAATAATGTATTTAAAATGTCATGCCTTTACTAGAATATATTTAAAAATAGAGAAAGCCCATCTGTTTATGTTGCAGTTTGTGTCCAACCAGCAAACTGTGTGGTGTATGTACAGTGTTAACAGTTGAGGGAGATTACAACCAAGAAAAAGCCAAAAATGGCAAAGTCACCATCTTAAGCCTCAAGTCCATAAAAATTAGAGGGTAAAGTGTAGAACTGTGTAGTATAGACATGTCAGCAGTGGGGAGGACCTTGTGATTTGGGGCAAGTCCATACCTCTCTAGAGAGATTTAAATGAGATGCTTTCTAAGGTCCTTTCCTTTCCGAATTATGAGAAACAGGCCAGAAAAAAAGAGACATCTGTTTGGGAGGACTTCTGGGACTAGATGGGTTATAGTTACAAGAAAGGAGGTATTGTGGGTGGGCATGTCATTCTCATGGCATCGTGAAGTCCATCCAGCAGCCTCACCTAACCAGGGATGGCCAGAATGAAGAAGGTTAATGCTTGGGGAATGGTTAGGGAGGTATGTGAGGTGAGTTCTCATTGTAGAGCTCTTGGAATGGCAATGAAGGATTTGAATCCCAGTGAGTATGTGAAACTTTTGGATGGAAGGAATGTAAAAAATATAAAAGTAAATGAAGGCTGGAGTCCAATTAATAGTATCTCCCTAATTTTTAGTATGGAGTGGAGGTGGTGTCATTGACTAAAGGGTAGGTTGAGAAGGGGATCTAATTTGGGCTGGGAGAGTACTAAAGAGTTGTGAATGGTCTATGTTGCTTAGACTTCTAGTGACCAGGGCTTGTAAAGAAGGGAGAACTGGGGCTTTAGGTCAGGTTAGGGCTTACTTGTGTATGTGGAAGTCTGTGAACTCAGTTAAGCTGAATTCACAGTTGGCATTATTATTTAAATGATAGGTACAATTCACATTTGTGACTCTTAGCCATGAAAAAAAGGATGTTTGAATACAGGAAAAGATCAACAGCTATGATTATGAAAAAAGGGAGATGCTCATCTGTCAAAAACAAAGCCAAAATGAAAAGGCATATGTCAAACTGATGAAAATATGCACAACAAATAAAACAGACAAAAGGATTTCATCTTCCTGTATAAAGAATTGATTAGAAAAACAATTTAAAACATGGGAACCACAACTAATTTACAGACATGGAAAAACTTTAGTTTCACTGGTATTAAAGAAGTGCAAACTTAAATAATTAAATGTACAAAACTCTTTGCTTCTCTAATTAACCCCGATCAAAACAAAACAAAACAAAAAACTTGATGTACATCACCACCACCAAACAAAAATGTTAGTTGCCAGTGTTGACAAAGTGTGGTAAATACCATAATTTTCATATATTATTGGTGGAAATGTAAAACAAATGATTTTTTTTGGAAATAAATAATATAAACAAAGAACATTAAGAAATGTTTTATTCTTTGACCCATGATTTATTTTTTGGAATTTTACTGAAGAACATGATCCTGTACATATTTTTCATTAATTCACTTATTCATTCATTCATTCATTCATTCAATTATTCAACAGACATTTGAATATCCCCTATCACCATGCTTTGTGGTGGGAAACACTGTGAGGAACCAGCCAGATATGATATGGTCCCTGCCTTTGTGGAGTGGGAAAGACAGACATGAAACAAATAATTAATTACTTAAAAATGTGAGAAGTGCCATGGGGGAAAAGTATAGGATGATAGAATGGTATACTAAGAGGCTAAGTGGAGTTACTTATGAGTGCAGTAAATTGAAAAAATCTGACCATTCACATAGAAGAGAATGGTTCAAGAAATCTCAGCACACCCACTTGAAGAATTATTATAATACCATTTAAATGTCCTTCTGTAGAGTATGGAAAATTGCTAGTGATTTAATGCTAAGAGAAAAAGAGATAGTTATGAACCCAGTATAACTACAACTGTGTGTGTATGAAGAGAGAGAGAGAGAGAGAGAGAGAGAGAGAGAGAGAGAGAGGCACAAATCATATTCCTGTTCCAAATTTAAGCATAAAAGACAAAGAATGGAAGAAAATACCAGAATATTAATAGATTGATTAGTGACTTGTTTTCTTATTCTGCTTCTTTGAAAGTTTTGAATTTCTTTTATGAGTATGCACTACTTGGATAATAAAAGTAAACATTGACGGTTTTAAAAATGATGTTTTATTATGGCTGTGATACATTGCAGTGATGTCTACTTTTTGGTTCCTGAAGACTATGGTTGGTCATTTCATTAGTTTCTTGATATCCTGAGAGTCCTTAATGAGAAAAGCAGCCTCAGCTCCTGATTTTTCTGATGATTGGTTGTTATCATAGCACAAAGAATTTATGGAATTCTTACACCAGTACAAGTATAGAGATATTTGAGTGAATTTCTATTGTTTCATCTCTGTTTAAAAGTTAAATGAAACAGGAAATTAAGAGTGATACACAATTGGAAATATAAGGCTTATTTTGCTCAGCTGGAGCCACGCAAGTGCCTGGAGTTTGAGTCTTCTGGAGCCTCTTTCCAAGTGTCTTGTGACACCAGAGCTAATGGTCTTGCTGGAAGAGTGAAATCTTGGGGCTGGTGAAGGGCTATAGTTCTAAACATTCATAACTGAAGGTTTAGACCAGTTTGTAGAGCATGTGTTGCCCTGATCTGGGAAAGAAGGGGACTCCACTCTCCTGGAGACACCACCTCCCAGGGCAGTTTCATGTCATAAGAGCATTGCTCCAGTTAACTATAAATTAAGTGATTAGAACACTTCATTCCTCAACTGCTCTGGATATCTGAAGGGCTACTATATACAGTGATGTGCATAATCTTATTGTTGAAATTCCACTGAAACTGCATTCTAGGTACAAGTTATCTTGATAGTGCAAAGAATGTGCTTCACAGTTGAAAAACTGATGTCCCATTGTGTGACAAATAAAATTAGATATTTAGTCACTGAGTTTAGGACAAAGAGGTATGTTTTGGAATGTTCCTTCTTTCATTACAGTGAAGAATCGAATTAATGGTTTTTGTCTTCTAATATGATATCATTGTAGGCTTAGAGAAATATTTGTGTAAACTTAGTAAAATATTAATTGGCAAAAGAGCTTTTATAGTTTTACTAGATACTGGACTTTGTGGATTATTCACTTGGTCTTATTATCTCCCATTTGTTATATCTGCCATTTTGCCTCTGAGAATAGTGTTGAAGACTTTGACATATTTCAGAGCATAACACTAAATAAATTTGTCTTGCACATTCCACTGTACTTTTTCTGGAATATTATAAGTATTCAAATATAGGCACATATATGAATTCAAAATAAAATTCAATACATGCAAATTCTGCATAAATTCCAAATTTATAACTTAGCAATAGTTTTGAATTTGTTATCCTATGATATAAATGTATAACTATGATCTCATGAGGATTATCAATAAACATATTTTTCTGATTAACTGTGGGTTCTTTTTTAGCCCTAATTTCAAACTTCAATTCTGAGATATATTATAAGAGAATAATTTACACTTCATTTACCCTGAATTATCAAGAATCATGTTCTTCCTTATTGTAAATAAGGACTTCTTATTCAGTTTGATTGCTTTTTAAATTTTACTAGTAGAGATGCCCTAGTGAACCTAAGAGAATTGGGCTGTTTCCTGTGAAGAATTTAGTTTTAATGAATCACTTCCATGCACTTTTCTGAAGAAATACAGAACAATTGAAATGTGCAAAGCATTGATTTGCATCAATTCAAAGGATTGAGCCTGAGTACACCATTCCTTGCATTAATTGAATTTATCTTCTAACTGTACTAATAAAGACAAATCTTCACTATAATATCAGTTGGAGTTCACTTATGGAGATCATTGGATTTTTCTACCTTTCTACAGCTGAGTCAATGGGAGCAAAGAGTGTTTAGAAATTACTAGTGTGAAAAGGCTACAGCCAGAAAGCTCAGAGATACTTTAAAAAGTCCCTTTGATCTTGGCATTCAACTCCTCAGTTATAACAATAAATAGAAGTTGATTAAACTAACCAATTGAAAGACATAGATTTTCACAGTGTATGAAAATACAAAGTCTAGTTATATGCTATATATAAAATATAGCTATATGCTATATACGAAGCTAAAACATAAGGACACAGATAGGATTGGAATAGATATACTATGTAAATAAGAAGCCAATGCAGCAAAATTAATATGAGACCAAATAGACTAAAGAAAAATAATGGGGATAAACAGTATCACTGAGTAATGGTAAAAAGGTCAGTTCTTCAGATAACAATTCTAAATTTGTATGCACGTAATACCATAGTTTTGAAATATATGAGGCAAAAATTGACAGAACTATAGAGAGAAATTGTAAAATCTACTAACCTCTTTCAGAAATTAATAGATGAAATGAACAACAACAATGAAAGAGTGAGGATACAGAAGATTTGAACAACACTGTTAACCAGAGACTCAGGACAATGCACTAGTGGTTACCAGAGGGTAGGGGGTTGGGGAGGAGTGGAGAGGTAGACGAGGTAAAGGGAGTCAAGTATATGGGTTAGGGGGAGGGTGAAGTGGGTAAAGGGGATCAAATATATGGTAGCTGAAGGAAACTGGACTTTGGGTGGTAATCACAAAATAGAATATATAGATGTCAAATTATAATGTACACCTGAAAATTATATGAGTGTAGTAACCCATGTTACCGTAAAAAAACTTAAAAAAAATTAATTATTTTTTAATGGTGACATTGGTTAATGAAATCCAATAAGTTTCAGCTGTACATTTTAACAGTAAGGCATATATATTTACACTGTGTGTTCACCTCCCATAGTTAGATTTCTTTCTGTCACCACATATTTGATCCCCTTTATGTCATCTACCTCCCCCCTCCTCTTCTACCCCCTGCTCATTTGGTAATCACTAGTCTATAGCCCATATCCATGAGTCTCTATTTGTCCTGTTCATTTATTGCTTTTAGGTTTATATCCTACATATAAGTGATAACATATGATTTTAACTTTTTCTGTCTGGCTTATTTCGCTTAGCATGATTATCTTGAGGTCTATCCATGTTGTTGCAAATGGCAGTATTTCATCTCTTCTTATGGCTGAGTAATATTCCATTGTATATATGTACCACAGCTTCTTTATCCAACCATCTATCGTAGGACACTTCAGTTGCTTCCATGCCCTGGCCACTGTGAATAATGCTGCTATGAACAGCAGAGTGCTAAAATCTTTTTGGATATGGGTTTTCAAGTCCTTGGAGTAAATACCCAGTAGAGGTATTTAACCACCTCATCTCAATGAGAGCCCTGTGTGTATTGCAGGCACTTTTTCTAACTCTACTGAAGGAACGTGGCTCATAATTTTCCAGAGTTCAGCTGAATGCTGAGTTAAAGTTTGCATATGGGATTTGTATGCGTAGAAGGTAGCAGTTACATTGACAATTTCTCCTCTTTAAAAAAATATGGTTGGTTTGCAATGAGCAAAATTGTGAGGCTCCCCATTTAATGTCATGTTTGTTTTGCTTTTAAACTGTAGTGATGTAACCATTATTCATTGTAAGAAGGGACTGGGTGTGGGGTCTCAAGTTGTGACATTTGGCTGGGGATATCTTTTCTAGAGAATGTTATAGAAGTCAGGCTTCCATGCTGACAGCAAACAAGCCAGGGACCACAAAATTCGAGCTCTTCTGATTTGTTTGAATTTGACTCCAGGATACAGCTCTTTCTCATTAATGGAGAGAATCTGCTAAGAGGAGAGATCTGAGTGCCAGAAAGCACAGCTATGTCATTTGGCTTTTGATTACATACCTTGGTGGTCTCTGAATTTAGCTTAACACAAGAAACCTAGAAGGAAGAAAACAAATGTTCTCCCAGAACCTCAAGCAGGTAGAAATAGCTAAGAAATGGTAGGAGTTTTAACTGAAATGTCAGAGGCTAAAGGTGCGTCTGAGAAAGAGAAATACCATTGGGGGAAAAAAGATAAATTTCACCATGATTAAATGGCAGATTGCCTCTTAGTGACTCTCACTTCCCCCACCCAGATATAGTTTTGGTGACATTCAGTGTACCCTCATCTGCTCAGGGCCCTAGAAAGTGGCAATTGCCCTATACAAACTGGCAGCCTTAATAGTGAGCACCTTAGTTCTCAGAGCCACTGGTGGCTTTCAGTTTAAAATTCTGTGGCACCATATTTATGCTGGAGTGAAAGTGAAAACTGGTTTGGGGTGCTTCCTGTGATTTAGCATAATTCACTCAAGAGTCATCCAGGCTGTTGTTTGTATCAACCATTCATTCTTTTTTATTGCTGAAAAATATTTTGTGGTAAGTACACATGACCATTTGTTCATTCACCTGTTGAAGGACATATGGACTGATTGTAGTTTTTGGCTGTTATTAATAAAGCTGCTCTGAAATTTGTGTATAGGCTTTTGTGGGATGATAAATATTCATTTCTCTAGGATAAATACTCAAGAAGGCAATTGCTGGGTTATTTGGTAATTACATATTTAATTTTTATAAGAAACTGCCAAACTATCACATTCCTACCAGCAATATATGAGTGGCTGAGTTTCTTCATATCCTTTCCAGCATTTGGTGGTGTCACTATTTTTTTTATTTTAGCCATTCTGAGAGGTGTGTAATAATACCTCATTTGGTTTTAATTTGCCTTTCCCTGATGGCTAATGAAATTCAACATCATTTCACATGCTTATAGGCCGTCTGTGTGTTTTCTTCAGTTGAATGTCTGTTCATGCCATTTGTTCATTTTCTAATGGTATTTTTTTATTAACCATTGAGTTATAAGTGTTACTTACATATTAGTCTTTTGTCATATATATTGTTTGCAATATTTTCTCAGTTCATTGGCTTTTTAAAAATCTTATTTACATGGTATTTGACAGAACAAAATTTCTAATTTTAATGAGGTCCAATCTATCAGTTTTCCCTTTTATGGGTCATGATTTGGTGTGAAGTTTAAGAATTCTTTGTCTAGCTCTAGATTTTGAAGATTTTCTCCTATGTTTTCTCTAAAACTTTTATATTTTTAATGTTTACATTTAAGTCTATGCTACATTTTTAAAGTTATTTTCTTGTTTAGATACATTTCACACACCATCATTTTCACCCATTTAAAGTGTACAGCACAGTGGCTTTTAATATAGTCACAAAATTGTGCAATAATTGCCACTATCAACTTTTAAAACATTTCATCACTATAAAACAAAACAAAAACAACAACAGCAACAAAAAACCTGTACCATTGCCAGTCACTGCCCAACCATCTTATGGGTACCTTATTGTGGTTTTGATTTGCACTTTCCTGCAGGATAATGATGTTGAGTATCTTTCCATGTGCTATTGCCCATTTGAATATCTTTTTTTTTTTTGGAGAAATGTCTACTCAGATTCTTTGCCACTTTTAAATTTGCTATTTTTTTCTTTTTAGTATTGAATTAAGTGTTCTTTATATATTCCAGGTACAAGACCCTTATCAGACTTATGCTTTGCAAATATTTTTCTCCCATTTAGTAGTTTGTCTCTTCACTTTCTTCATGGTGTTCATTGAAGCACAAACATTTTAAATTTTTATTAAGTCCAACTTAACTTTTTTCTTTTGTCTCTCATGAAGGCTTTGCCTAACTTAAGATCGCAAAAATTTACTCCTATATTTTCTTCTAAGGGTTTTATAGTTTGATCTATTATGTTAAGGTCCATGATCTATTTTAAGTTATTTTTTGTACACACTGTTAAAAGGAAGTCCAACTTTATTCTTTTCTATGTGGATATCAGTTGTCCCAGAATCATTTGCAGAAAATACTTTTTTTCTTTATTGAATTATCTTGGTACCTTTGGTGAAAATCAGTTGACCATGAATGTATGAGTTTATTTCCAAATGCTTAATTCTATTTAATTCATTCACATAGCTTTCTTTATACAAATGCCACATAGTCTTTGACTATTTTTGGCTTTGTAGTTACTTTTGAAATCAGGAGGTGTGAATACTCCAGTTTTTCTCTCTAGATTTTTTGGGCTATTCTGGGTACCTCGGACCTCAGTGTGAATTTTAGAATTAGCTTATTAAAATGTACAAAGAGGTCAGATAGGATTTTGTTAGGAATTGTATTGAATCTGTAGATTACTTTGGGGGAATATTTCCATCTGAAAAATATTGTCTTTCAGTGCATAAATATGAACTTTCTTTCCATTTGTTTAGACATTATTTAGTTTCTTTCAATGAAGTTTTATAGTTTTTAGATTACAAGATTTGCACTAACTTTTAAAATTTATTCATAAGTATTTTACTTGTTTCAATCTTATTGTAAATGTAGTTCTTTCCATAATTTCATTTTTGGATTATTTATTGCTCCTGTATAGAAATACAGTTGATTTTAAATACTAATCTTGTATGCTACAACTTTGCTGAACTCATTTTTTCCTGGCTTTTTTGATATACAATAGAAAATTAATTACTACTATTTACATTGTATAATACAATGAGTTTTTTCAATTATAGTTATATAATAATATATTAGTTTCAGTTGTATAGCATAGTGATTAGAGATCTATATATCACAAAGTGATCACACTACTAAATCTAGTATCCCTTACATATTTATTACAATGTTGTTAACTATTTTCCTTATGCTACACTATGTCTCCATTACTATTTTGTGTCTGTCCATTTGTACTTCTTTATTACTTTGCCCTTTTTTCACCGTCCCTCCCCCAATCCCTCTCACATCTAGTAGCTTTCAAAACATTCTCTGTATCTATGAGTTTGTTTGTTTGTTGTTGTTGTTGTTGTGATATTTGTCTTTCTCTATCTGACTTAACTTCATTCAGCAATACCCTCTGGGTTCATCAAGGCAATATCTTTTTCCATCTCCTTCCTTTTAGTCTGTGTGTGTCTTTAATCTGAAGTGAGTTGTAGGCAGCATATGTAGAGGTCTTGTTTTCTTATCCATTCAGCCATCCTATCTTTTGGTAGGAGCACTTAATTCTTTTCCAGTTGAGGTACTTGTTGATAGGAATATAGTTATTACATTTCTTTATTCATGTTTTTGATACATGTTTTTTCTTCTTAAAGAAGTCCCCCTAACATTTCCTGTAATATTGGCGTGGTGTTGATGAATTCCTTTACCTTATTTTTGTCTGGGAAGCTCTTTATCTGTCCTTCGACTCTACATGATAGCTTTGCTGGATAAAGTATTCTTGGTTGTAGATGCTAGATTTTCATCAGGTCGAATATTGTGTGCCAATCCCTTCTGTCTCACATGGTTTCTTTCGAGAAATCAACTGCCAGTCTTATGGGTGCTCCCTTGTAGGTAACTAACTGCTTTTCTCTTGCTGCTTTTAAAAATTCTCTCTTTGTATTTAACATGTGTCATTTTAATTACAATGTGTCTTGGTGTGGGCCTCATTGGGTTCATCATTTTTGGGACTCTCTGAGCTTCCTGGGGATTTATGTCTATTTCCTCCACTGAGTTAGGGAAGGTTTCCATCATCGTTTCTTCAAATAGCTCTTCAACTTCTTGTTCCCTTTCAGGTACTCCTATGACATGGATGTTCTTACATTTAATTTTGTCCCTAAATTTTAGGCTCCTAAAATTGTTATTATAGCCTTGGCTTCTTTGTTCTTGCCTTTCTGATTGGATGTCCTTGGCTTCCTCATCCTCTATTATCAGTGGTTTGATCCTCTTCTTTATCCACTCCGTTGATTCCCTCTAATATACTCTTCATCTCAGATAATGTGTTCATTTCTGACTGGCTCCTAGCTATAATTTTTATTTCCACTTTTATGTTTTTTTTTTATCTCTTTGTTAAAGTTCTCATGAGTTCATCTACATTTCCTCTGAGTTCATTGAGCATCTTTATAACCAGTGTTTTGAACTCTGCATCTGTTAGATTCCTTGACTCCATTATTCCTGGATCACTGTTCTGTTCTCTCATATGGTTTCTGCTTCTTTGTCTTCCCATTTTGGCTGCCTTTCTGTGTCTGTTTCTGTGTATTAAGCAAAGCTCCTAAGTCTCTTGGTCTTATCAGTGTGGATTTGTGAGGTAGGTGTCCAGTGGCACAGTCCTGAGAGGGGTTCAGCTGCAGGCCAAACTTAACCCAAGCCTCTACTCCTAAAGGGCCACCTATTAAGATTCAGCAAGCAATCCACAGATGCTGTGCTTATAATTGCCTCAAGAGGCCATGCCAGAAACTGAGGCCAGCTGTCACCAGTGTGATTCTTGGAGTTGGCTCAGCAAGGAGCACTGGACTTGCCAATGATACAACTGGATTTTGAACTCATTATTTTTTAAAAGCAATTTTTTAGTATATTACTTAAGATTTTTTATATACAAGACCGTCATCTGTAAATAGACACTTTTACTTCTTCCTATCCAATGTGGTTGAATTTTTTATTTCTTTTTCTTGCCTGAATTCCCTGGCTAGAATCTTAATGGAATGTGGTGTACAAGTAGCTAGACTGGACTTCCTTACCTTGTTTCTGATCTTAGTGGGGAAAGGCTTTCTGTCTTCCATCATTAAATATGATGCTAGCTCTGGGCTTTTTCTTAGATGCTGTAAGGAAGTTCCCTTTTATCCCTAGTTTGATAAATGTTTATTTTTTAAATCAGTGAATGAAATTTATCAAATTATTTTTCTGTTTATTGAGTTAATCATGTGTTTTTCCCCGAGTGTTTTTTGATATGGTGTTTTAATATAAACTAGCACTTGGATATTAAACCAACCTTGCATACTGAGGATAAATCCCAATTAACCATAGAGCACAATCATTTTTGTATGTTGTTAGATTGAGTTCGCTAGTATTTTCTTGAAGATTTATGCATGAGGGATATTCATGAGGGATATTGGTCTATAGATTTTTTTTTCTTGTGATATATTTGTCTGGTGTTGGTATCAGTAATATTGGCCTCATAGAATGAGTTGAGGTGTTCTTACCTCTTCTGTTTTTGGAAATTTTGTGAAAGCTTGGTAATAATTTTTCTTTAATATTTTGGTAGAATTCACTAGAGAAACCATTTGTGCCTGGGATTTTTTTGGGAGTAAGTTTTAAAAATATTTATTCAATGATTTTTTTATATTTTGATTGAAATTTTATTTTTCTTTTTGAGTTAAGTTCAGTAGTTGTGTCTTTCTAGGAATCTGTCAATTTTGTCTAAAGTATCCAATTTATTGGCGTGCAGTTGTTCATAATGTTCCTTTATAATCTATTTTACTTTTAAAGGATGGTATTAATGTCCTTTCTTTTATTCTTAATTTTAGTAATTGAGTCTTATAGTTTCTTGGTCAATCTTGGTTCAGGTCTGTCATGTTGTTGATCTTTTCAAAGAACCAACTTTTGGTTTCATTGATTTTCTCCATTTTTCAACTCTCAGTTCCCACTGTAATCTATAATATTTCTCCTGCTTGTTTAAGGTTCATTTATTCTTTCATTTCAAGTGTCTTGTGGTTGAAAGTTAGGTTATTGAAATGAGAACTTTAAAAAATATAGACATTTACAGCTATAAAATTTCTTCTAAGCATTGCTTTAGCTACATCTCATAAGTTTTGGTATGTTTTATTTCATTTTAAGTTATCTCAAAGATTTTCTATATCTTTTTCTTGTGCCTTCTTTGAACCATTTATTTAAGAATACATTGTTTAATTTCCACATTAATGGGAATTCCCCCCATTTCCTTCTTTAAATGACTTATATTTTCATTCCATGTGGTCAGAGAACATAGATTGTATGATTAGATTCTTTTAAGCATATTGAGAAGTACTTTATGGCCTAACACATTGTCTGTCCTGGAGAATGTTCTATGTACATTTGAGAGGACTGTATTCTGCTCTTGGTGGTAGAGTGTTCTATAGATGTCTGCTAAGTTATACTGGTTTATTATATTGCTTAAGACTTATATTTTCATGTTGATCTTCTTCTAGTTGTTCTTTCCATTATTGAAATTGAGGTGTTGAAATTTCCAATTATTATTATTGAATTTTCTGTTCTCCCTTTAATTCTGTCAGTTTTTCCTCCATATATTTTTAGGCTCTATTGTTAGTCACGTGTATACATGTATATTTATGATTGCTGTATTTTCTTGATGTAGTGTTCCTTTCGTTATTACAAAAATTTCCTCTTTATCTCCATTAAAGTCTATTTAAAGTCTATTTCCTCTAATATTAGTATAGGCATTCGATATTTCTTATGGTTCTTGTTTATGTGATGTACCTTTCCTTCTCTATTTTTGTTCAGATTATTTTTATCTTTAAATTTAATGTATATTTGCTTTGAAAGACATGGTTTTAAAAAATTCAATTGACAGTCAATGCTTTTTAAAAAATTATTTATTTATTTTAATTAGTTTTAAGTATACAGTACATTGGTTAGACATTTGTAGAGTTTATAAAATGATCCCCCTGATTGCTCCTTCTCTGCTCTTTTTTCCTCCTAGCCAATATATTAAAGCTAACCTCATTCCCTATGCTGTGATCCTCATCCCTTTGACTATCTATCGACTACTAATTTGTACTTCTTTAACTCTTCACCCCATTGTCCCAGTCCCTCAACCCCCTCCCCTTGTCCATCACCAAATTGTCCTCTGTATTTGTGATTTTTGTGAGTCTGTTTTTGATTAGTTTGTTCTTTTTATTCCTTAGATTCTGCATATAAGTGAAATCATCTGGTATTTATCTTTCTCAGTTAGACTTATTTCACTCAGCATAATAACCTCTAGGTCTGTCCATGTCATTGCAAAAGGTAGGATTTCATTTTCTTGATGGCCGAGTAATATTCCATTGTATATATGAACCATAACTTCTTTACGCAATCGTCTGTTGAAGGGCATTTAGGTTGCTTCCATATCTTGGCTATTGCAAATTGTGCTGCCATGAATATCGGGAGACATAGATCTTTACAAATTATTTTGGTTTTCTTTGGATAAATACTTAGAAGTGCGATTCCTGGGTCAAAAGGTATATCCATTTTTAATTTTTTGAGAAACCTACAGACTGTTTTCCATAGTGGCCTTACAAATTTGCAATCCCACCATCAATGTATGAGGGTTCCCTTTTCTCAACATCTTTGCCAACACTTGTTTTTCTTTGATTTATTGATGATAGTCATTCTTATTGGATTTTTAACTCATTCATATTATTGATAGCTTGATCCAAGTCTGTAACACAACCTATTTTGAGTAAATTATAATTATTCCCATTATATGCCAGGCACTGTGTTAGGTCCTGGAATTACAGAACCGAGAGTGTCGTAGGCACTGACTTTAGAGAATTTTCAGACTGGTGAGAGGAAACATAAGCAAATAGAGTGATCAGTGTATAATAAAGTTGAGAACATGTTGCAATAACAATGGAGAAAAGGGCTTCTCAAACCAGGAAAGACTCTGCTGATGAAGGTGACACCTGACCTGAGTTCCCAAGGATCCATAGCCAGGCAAGGAACAGGTGAAAAACCTGAAAAAGCAGCATAAATAAAACCATAGCTGAAGGAAGGAGTAGGGCTTACATTTAGGGCTTGGGATGAGATCTGTGACCTCAGAATTAAATAGAAGCCAGAACACATAGATTTTCACAGGGCATGAAACATACTCTGGTCTTTATCCTGACAGTAGTGAGAAGCACTGGCACAGTTTAAGCAGGGCAATAATGTAATTTCATTTGTGTTTTAACTAAATTACTTAGCTGCTGTGTGGAGAACAGGCTGGAGAAGGGTAAGTACATGGTATGAAGCCCAGTTAGAAGGCAGAGGAGTAGTGCAAGGAAGAGGGCATGGTAGTTTGGCTTGAGAGAGTGGCTGTAGACATGCAAAAAAGTGAATGGATTCAGGAGATATTTAGAAGAAAGAATAGAAAGAATTTGGTGACCAAAGAATGTAAATGGTGGGGATGAGAGTGAGAGAACAAGCAATTCTTCCTAAGTTTCTGACTTGGGAAGATTGGAGGATGAGCTGTGGTGGTCAGGGGAATGGGGGATGAAGCTAGTTTTACACAGGTGGAATTTGAGGAGACTGGAGTCACCATGTTGAGATGCTCAGAAGCAACAGATATGTGAGTTGGGAGCTCAGAACTGCAGATACAGACTTAAGAGTCATGAGGTGCTCATAAATTATTTAAAATAATTCCTTAATATGTAAAAATAAATTTAATTGCAACACATAGACGAGTTGTCCTCACTAGTTGCTGAGGATAAAATCAGAGAAACTGGACCTAAATGATAATAGAAAGGATGAGAAGAGACTTTTCCTGACCAAATGCCATGCTAATCCTTGGAATGGATTGAAATGAGGAAGACATGCGGAATGGTTTGAAAGCCTTTACTTGCGTTAGCCAAACATTGTTTAGTTTTCTATTTCATTGCTAAATGCCAAAGTGTTATTAGAAAAACCAAGAGTGTTGTTAATATAAGAATGTGTTGCTTTATTTAAAATTAACTTTTTAAATCCATATTTTCCTGATAACAAAGTATATCAGTAAGTGGTTATTGATGTCTCTGTATTTATGTTCCAAATCTCAGGCTAACCAAGACTTGATTCTCTCCTGTGTACCCCAGTCTTATAGAAATACATTTTAGGGTGCCTCTTGATGATTTTTCTACTGTTTCAATCATACTTATGTAAAAAAAACCTAAACTGTATTAACTTCTATGACTTTGTAGCTATTATTGCTTTTTCCTTTACTTTGAAATGGTTTAATGGTTTCAAAACATTTATGTAACTGATTTTTGCACATGTTAACTGAAGCTTGGAATTATTAATGTTTTCAATGTGTCTCCTAAATATTCCTGATTTACATTCTGTGCTGGATATGTTGGGAAGAGATGACATTCAGCTAATGTGCAATATCTAAAGGATATTTTGCTTACCTCTGATGATGTGGGACAGCTGAAGAGCAACTTTACCCAATGATGACTTTTAATAGTTATTATAAGAAGTTGCATCATCTTTGCAAGATATTCAATCCAGTATTGGATGCTAGATGGGGAAATTACATTTTTGTAGAAATCCTGGCACTGCAAACGTTTTTGCAAGCTTTATGGACATTTCTTTATACCTAGAGGTTTGTTTATTTTTTATTGCATATCTGAGTAATCTATTTACAAATGCTGTTATGTACAGGGAAGACCTGTGGTGGATGACACAATCCCTTGGAGTAAGCGTTCCCAGATTTCATTCTCAGCTCAACACAATGACTCTCAACAAAGCCCCTAAAGTGTTCTCTGCTTCAATCTCCCTAATGGTGAAGTGAAAATGAATACTTACTGTCACTGAACTCATGAAGGTGCTGGACTGATAATTAGACCATGCCTTAAAAATCACTTTGAGTTCTATTGAGAAATGTGTTGTTCTCAAATGAAGTACAGTTATGATTTTATAAGCATAAATATATTGTCAAGAAATGAATCATTGGGGAAGCAAAACATGTAAACAGAATAACAGGGATTAGTAACACCACTAAACAGAGATGGAAAAGATGGCGTTAAAGAAAGCAAAGAGGAAAGTGTTGCTCTGTCAGCAGAAAGGAGCCACTGAAATGCTGGTCAGATTTAGGTAAGGAACATGGCCCAGTGGCTCGAATGGCTTTTACTCACTTGTTGGTAATGAATTGGATTTGGGGTGGTATAAATGGATGCAGCCAATATTAGTGGGTACCTGTGAATGGAGAAAAACTTTTTGGTTGAGCCAAGGTGATAACTCTGCATATCCACCTAGTAAGTTTTTGAAAGAGTGTCTAATTGTTAAAATGCTGCTTCTGTTTTATGTCTTCAGCTTTCTGACTTTTCTTCTTTCAAAGATTTGACCTGTAAGGCAGTAGATAGAAATGATCACTCATTAGAATCTAATGAGCCAGATTATTTACTCTGTGAAATATTCTCCTACTTCCAACCTCCAGCTATACATTTTGAAGCAGAGAAGCCCCAGCATCCTGACTAAGTCATTGATATGTCTGGCTGAAGGATGTTGTGGGCTTCTCATTGGCTGAACAACTTCAAAGAGAGGTCTTCTTTGTTCAGTCTGACCCTCCCAAGCAGGTTCCTGGC
>CM053505.1:82045247-82149921 GCA_028627145.1 Eidolon dupreanum | reverse complement strand
CTTCTTTCTTCTTTCTTCTTTCTTCTTTTACCAGATATGAGTTTTCTAAGTCCAGGGACTGTCACATCTGTCTTCTCAGAGCCTTTGTCCATCATAGTTAATTAGTGTTTGTTGAGTAAGCAAAGTAGCTTTCAAGCATCCAACATTCCAAAAGCCAAAGCCAATTTTGTCTTTTAGTGGATGGCACCTTAGCCAGCTTTCTAAGGAGTCTGACCCTTCTTTAAACCAGCACTTATCAAACTTTGCTATGCCCATGAATGACCTGGGGATCTTGTTGAAATGCAGATTCTGGTTCAGTAGGTCTGGGATAAGGCTTTCTTTTTTAACAAGTTCCCAGATGATGCTAATGCTGATGGTCTTTATACTACATTTCAAGTATCAAGGGTCTAGAACCTTGTCTATCCCTCATCTCCAAAATTAATCCATCATCAAGTCTTACTGACTCTATCTTTTTTACCCCAACTTTGATCACTTACCTGTTTCTGTTGCCATCAATTTAGCTGAAGCCTTAGTCATTTTTTTTTGTAGGGATTACTGCAATAGCTTTCATCTAGTCTCTCTGGCTCTTTCCTCTTCATTCTCTGCATTGCAACCAAAGTGGTATTTCTCAAATACATTTCTGATCATGCTCATCCTTCTAGCCTTCTATGTAGGATAAAGGAACAATCCTTATGTTACTAGGCTGTCTTTAAATTAGGTGGGAGCAGAGGCAGGGCAAAACATGTGAGCCAAGGGCTTAGAGTAGTGGTTGACCAGTCTTAGTATCCAACTCATGTACACATGTATTCCTACATATGCTGTTTCATCCATCCTTCCTTCCTTCCATCCATCTATCCATCCATCCATCCATCTATCCTTCCACCCATCAATTTGTCCATTCTGTCATTTAGACAGCTGGCCATGCATCCAACATGCTAGGATGGTTGGCTCTTGGACCATATAGTAAATAAGCTTTTTCATATAATTTATGGTAAAACCCCGATAACTGGATATCCATTGTTTCAGATTGTCTGGTAGATGAGACATCTCAATATTTTCTAGCCAAAATACTTGCTGTTCTTGGCCCAGTCAATCCAAAGTTCCTTGTTTACATTCTGTTTTCATTTGAATTACCAAGAATTTTAGTGTACACTGAATAACAATTTATTACAAACCTCATATGTACAAGATTGTTTGTCATTTCTTTTTTCTTTCAGATTTCTTGTGCTTTCAGCCAGAGTTTGGTAAATAGTGTGTGCACATTTTCAGTGATGGATAAGCCTTGCTGATACAGAACTTGTTCTGGGTGTAGGATATAGTTGGTCTTGCCACAGTACCTAGGGTTGCTGCTGCTATAGCAGAATGTCACACTTCCAGGATTAGGCTTTTTGTTTTGGCTTTAACAAAGGGATCCACTTGCCCTTGCTGAGACCTATTATATCTGGGATAGCCATACTTTAGGAGATGGAGAGAAGAGAAAGGCATCCTATTTTTTTGTGGGTGGATGAGTAGGAGGAATCTATCTCAGGAATTCTTAGCTCCCTGCCACTTTCCAGTCTTCAGTCAATGCCCCTCCCTTGTTTTGGCTTCCACTTCTGGAGTGTGGTCACATTTAGAGGAGAATGCTGAGCTCTCTTAGCATTTGGTAGAGTTTGTTTTCTTCCCCATTTAATTTAGCAATTCATTGAAGGGGTTGTTGTTTTTTTTCATCTTTCCAGGGTTTTCCATAAGCTGACTAATGCTTACAGCTGGCTTTCTCGAGAGAGAAGTGCTGGGAAGATCAATCAAACGAGATATTAAAGGGTTAATCAGGTTTTCAAATGTGTTCAGGGAGCTTCTATTCAGTTAAGTGAGAAGAAGTGCTTCCAAGGACAGAAATTTGCCCAGTGAAATGCCTCCCAAACGGCAGCAGAGCAATCATGCTTCAGATGGTTGTTTTGCAGCCTGAACGTCCAGTTCTGCTTAGATTTCAAATGGCCATTTAAAACTCAGGGGTGGGGGGAAAATTGAGCGCATATGACTTGAAGGAATTTGCTAATGGAAGGTCAAAGTTGTAGAAACTGTATCTTCACATGGATTATTGGAATATTGTGAGGGGAGAGTGGGAAATGGAAGTTGCAAAAAAATGCCATTCTTCAATAATTTCACTGTGTTTTTAGTTTTTCAGCTCCTATAAGGCTATAGAAATAACTAACATGGAACCTACAGTTTGTTTCAGAAAAAAAAAACTAAAGAAGGCATGGCTTAGGCTTTTAGAACTCAGTGCTGCTGTTCTCTATTTCTTAGAAGTCCACAAATGAAAATTTTATTATGGAAGTCGACATTTAGAGGAGAGAATTTGTATGACCATACAAATTTTCTATCCTCTATTATGACATTAAACAATGTTTGTGCCTATAGGATGAAGTGAAACTTCTAACCACTTGCATTAAGAGATTAGTCTGTCTTTCTACAGTGACCTTTGGTCATGTGTCCTGCAGGGGTCTAGTCTGGTAGCTATAAACCATGGGGAATTAGTCAGAGGAGCCTCCCTCTATTACTCACACTTTAAAGACTCCCTGCCACTATCAAACCAGGAAAAGCAAGTTATTTCCATTATCCTCCAAAGGAAACATAATTAGGAAAATAATTTTTTAAAACATCACCCAACATAGTACTTCATCCAATATGAATTGTCTGTTCATTATGTCCGTTTCTAGAAAGTTTTTGACATTGTTCCCCTCTGTTAGCATAAAAATTAAGGACTGACTGCATTAGGAAGCACCACGGGTTTAGGGGCAATCTGCAGGTGTGATCAGAACAGTTAACAAGGCTTTCTTGCCATTAGCATTATTTGTTCTGAGGTACCCTGTCATTTGCATCCAGACACAAGGACTGTTATGCTGAGGGTGACTGTTTGGCTGTCTGTCAGCATGAGGTAGGGCTTCCCACGCCCCCAGTAAACAGAGCAGCCAGAGGGGCTTCACTGAAGACCACCCAATAAGAGAGAGCATGTCTTACCTGACCACATTCCAAGGAGATAGCAAAGGAGTTTCTATGGAAATATACTTCTGAAGTCTTTCTTTGGGGGAAGGGGTGTCAGAAAATGCCTTCAATCTAGAAAATTATGGTTGTTCATGGCCTGTTTTAAAAATCACTGGCTCTCAGTACCAAGCGTCCTACCTAGCCTTTTGTTTACCTATGACTTTAAGACATGCTTGGCCCTCCTGACAAGTCTGCCTCTTTGGGCCAATGTCATCATGATGTCTTAGCGAAATCTAGCTGCCAGGGCTGTCTCTGTGTCTGTCATCTGCCACTTCTAGAACGGACAGTCTGGACAATCTTCAGAATTCCTGATGATTTCAAAGGGGAAGTACAGGCCTAAAAAATTAAGGCTTCAACTCTTGGCAGAGAGAGTGACATGTAAATTACTACCAAATGAAACTCCTTGGTTAAAATGAACCTGATTCCAGGCAGAACTCAGGTTGCTTTGGGACTCCATGTTGTAAGGTCTATGGGCAGGCAGGTGCCATAGAAAATTCTGTGGATTTTGAGTCCCGACAAATCAGTTTAAATTCTAGCTTTGCTATAAGCTAGCTGGGCAACATTGGTCAATTTACTTCACCTGTCTGGTTTTCAGTTTTCTCATCTCTAAAATGGGGAGAGGGATGGAGCTTGTCTTCTCTACCATCGTGAGCTTATGTTGAAGCATCAGAGGACATAGAGTGCTTTCACATAGCAAAGGGCTGTGCACTCCTGGGTGGGCAGTTGTGCTTGTCTGCCACACTGCAGCTCACTGGGCTCGAGCTTGCCCACTTGCTCCTGGCCAGGCAGGCCCAGGACTTCACTAAAACCTTTCTCACCTTAACACTAAATAAATATCGTCTCCAGCAGGGACATGTGGCTCCATATAAATGTGGCTCCATTTAATCAATGAAGGTTCAATTTAAGAAATACTCCTTTGGGGAATTCACCTTTGGAGGACACATAGCATTTCCAACCATATAGAGGTGGATTTAACTTTTTGGGAACCTATTTTTTTAAGAACTGCCTTCAGAACTGATCTTTTTAACCACAAAGGAAACTTCTTCCAACATGGTCACCAATTGACTATGCTTGGATCTTGACACCATTTCTAATTATTATTTAAGTTATTCAAACCAGAGAATGTCAGATCTCTGATGCCCCTTAGAAATCTTCTAGCTTAGTAGTTTTCAAACTATGTTCCCCACATTTGAACTGTTTAGAGAAGGGACAGCAAGGTCGAGGGAACTCCAAAGTACAACCTGTCTTTGACGCTAAGATGCCATTAATTGTGCCTTGCACCATCAATTTAATATCAGCACTTCGGGACAATTAAAAGAATGTACACACCTTTACCCTGTGGCCTCTGCCAGGTTAGAGTACCCTGGCAGAGCTCCAGACATGTGCGGAGGGGCCAACTGTGGACTTTAGACAGATTCAAAGCCAGGATTATTTGAAAATAGGGCATCCTTGGCCCTCCTGAAGAGAGGAAATTAGTGGCAGCTGGACAGTTTGTGTATGGAGTTTTCAGATAATTTCACCTGAGTGAGAAACCTGCCTACATCAGGACCTCAGATAACTTACAGCCAACCCTGTGAAGATAATGGTTGAAAGAAATACTGTCAATGGACTTTTGCATTGAAATCTTGGATCATGTCTCAAATTTTAATCAGGAAAATAAAACTTCAGAGACACTAAAAGGAAGCTTAGTGCCTAGGAATTCACACCAAGGAAACCAATGTGGTAAGAGCAACTAATTAAGAACTTTAAAATGTGAGAATGACTCCTGTTAATCTTGTTGTTTAATTGGGACTTTATGAACAGCTCCAGTTAATAGGCCTGTCAATATTCTCTTTGAATACAATTTCACTGAATTAGCAAATCAACTGTAATACTTAGAATGTCTACTTAAAAACATCTTTCTCTTTATTACTATTTTGGAATACTAATGAGCCAACTTGCTGGGTCATGTATTTGTCATTTTAGTATCTTAAGGCCTGGTTTAAAGGTGCCCCTTTTACATCTGCTCTCCCTATTTTCCAGTAAAGGCCCTTTGGGGCATGAGAATGTTCTGTGCTGCTTGTTAAGGGTGAGTTTACTACTACCTGGGTAGGCGATGATAAAATAGACCTTGAATATTATTTTCTTTTAGAATAGTTATAGATATACAGAAAAGTTGTGAAGGTAGTACAAAGAATTTCCAGGTTCTCCACACTTACTTCCCCCTAATATTAACATCTTATATTAGTATAGTACATCTGTCATAATTAATGGGCTAATATTATTGTTAACTAAAATCCGTACTTTATTCAGATTACCATAGTTTTTATCTAATGTATTTTATCTGTTCCAAGATCTCATTGAGGCTATTACATTTAGTCATATGTCTCATTAGGCTCCTCTTGGCTGTGACAGCTTCTTAGACTTTCCTTTTTTTTTTTTTGATGACCTTGGGTTTTGAGCCAGGTGTTTTATAGAAAGTCCCTCAATTAAGACTGAGTTTTTCTCATGAGTAGGCTGGGCTTCAAGGATTTTGAGAGGGATCCTACAGAGGCAAAGTGTCATTCCCATCACATATCAAGAGTACATACTAACAAGATAATTTATTACTACTGATGTTAGCCTTGATTACCTGGTTGAGGTCTTATTTGCCAGGTTTCGCCACTGTAAAGTTACTGCCTTCCACCCAATACTGTACTCTTTGCAATGAAGTTACTGTGTGCAGCCCACACTTAAGCAGAGAGAAGTTGTGCTCTCCTTAAAGGTGGACTGTTTATATAAGTTGCTTGGAATTTTTCAGAAAGAAATTGATCTTTTCTCCCCTTTTATTCAATTTATTTAAACCACTATGAACCCATGGATATTTATTTTACACTTTGGGAAATAATCTAATAATACTTTATTTTGTTCAAAGTGTTCCCGCTTTGGCCATTAAAAACTCTTTCAGTTGGCTTCTGTGTGCCTTTAATATGCCCTCATCATTGTGAGGTTATTGTTGTTTTTAAATACTTCTCACTTTATGACACTGTAAGGTGCTCCAGGTTCATCTTGTATCTGTCCTATCTGAATCTCAGGAGCACTGAGATTTATCTAAGGGGCTTGGTTCCTTTATTATTATTCAGTATTAAGGAACCCAAGATCTGGGTGCTAGATGTACTCTTGATACTGAGATGCTGTTACTTCTAGACCCTATCAGCTGATGAAACAATAAAATATATGTTTGCTAACCAGGATCCATAGTTCATTACTCTCTATATTCTATAAACATTCCATTTTTAATATTCAACATATTTTATCCTGTGGTCTTTGTTTATTCTCTCTCACCTTATCTTTTTCACCTTCAGATTCCCTTCTGGTCAAACTGAGTTCTTTCAGTCTTTGATAAGCCTTCTGCTACTGTCTCTGTGCATGCGGTTTCCCTTGCTGGTTCCATATTTCTTCTTCACTGTATCTACTTTGAGATTTTAGCTCTCAGACTGCACTTCTGCAGAGAAGCCACCTTCCCTGAAAGTCTGAACACTTATTATGTGTCCTTGCACCATGTTTTACCACAGAGCTTGACAGTCAGATGCCATATAAGAGTCCTTTCAAAAGATATTCATCAGCATCTAAAAGTTTACCTCACTCCCATTTAGCTAAGCAACCTCAATTCTACTGACAGCTAACTAAAGAGCTTCATCTGGTAAATATTAATATCTAGGTTTTGTAATCTACCCCAAATAGAATAAGGCCATAGGTAGATATATCCTGCTTTTCAATACCCTGGCAAGTAAGAGTAATGAGAGTGCTGGGTTTGTTCTTTTTTAAAAATATTGAAACAAAAAAATCATGGAAACAAAGGTATCATATTTTCCAAATCATTGGCTAGTGGTTTGCATGCAGGAATTGTAAACTCTTCTTATTAAAAGTTAGCAACAATAATAACATTATACATTACTCTAGCCCTTTGGATTTTACTGAGCAGTTTTACAAACACCCTTTCCTTCCATCTTTACCAAAGCTTGTGAGTTAAGGTAAGGAGGATATCATTATCATCATACTGTCATCTCCATACTATGGATGAGTAAACTAAGACTCAGGGAGGATAATCAAATGGTTCAAGATCATATGGATTTTGACAGAACTGAGATGACCATCCCTGGGTTTTGACTTACTCAAATTAGTGCTGTTATATATTATAGCAAAATGTAAATCTGAAAATAAATCTTGAGAAAAGAGACATTCACTAGATGCTTGAAGGAACATCATTTCACTGCTGAATGAAGTTTATCTACATGAGGAAGATTGAATTGCCAGTATCCCAGAAACCCCAAGTCATTGTGTGAGTTCACCTACAAGTTGTTGCCATTAACTGAGCTCTGTAGACTGCTTTATACTGAACCTTGGGGTTTATAGTAACAGAGATAGCTAAGGTTCAACAATGGGTTAATGGCCAATGGCAGTGCTTCCTGTACTACCATTGAGAGCGCCAAGCCAAGGAGGAGATGAAGCTGGTCCCAAAGGGCAAGTCTGATAACGGTTCAGTGACTAATGTGGGTATTAGCTGTGTTGCATTGGGTAATCTGTCTCCAGTTCAGGCTAGTTATAGGAGAGCTTCAAGGACTCAATTCACTTGACTGCTTCTTGGTCTGCTGCAATTTTTCCCTTTTTAAGTACATCTTTCCTTTTAAAATATCTTTCTTTTTAATAAGACATTGCCATTTTTCTAAAGTTATAGATGATTATTTATTTTCATTTGTCAAAGAAATGTTCATAAATATTCATACTTAAAAAATTAAAGGAAAGGAAGGAAAACCCCACATGCTTTTTTGGTCCCTTTTGTGAGTGCAGTCGGTGTCAGCTCTGTTTTGAGAGTGCAAGCCCAACTCAGCAGATATCCACTGAGGTTCAGAAGACAAGGATTTGGTCACACCAAGAAATAGAACCTGCTGGCCCTAGTTCTTCAGGTTAAGACCAGTGTTGCTGAGTTGGCTGCCTGGAATGTGGTCCTACCACTCCTCTGTGTTTCGCTTTTGTGGATGAATAGAAATTTCTATCTACGAAGCTCTATCATGTTAATTTCACTTAGTTTAAGGAGGAAAAAAACCCAATACATGGTGGTAAATAAACCAGCTTACAAATATTAGCCACAGTAAATAACGTTTGGTGGTTAGGCAGAAGTTTTACAGACTGTGATTTCCCTCAGTTCTGAAGATAAACAGGTTTTAGAGCCAGAAGTGAGTTACATGATTTAGTGCTTGTCAGATGAACGTCCCTTTTCACCTTGCTAGCATGTGGCTTGTTAGAGTGATGATATCATACAGAAAGTAAAACATTAGCCAACGTGATGGCACCTTAATCTTTTTTGTTTTCCCTTTGGAAAAGCAGCATGGAGTAAACAAAAGAGTCTGCTTTTATTATGTAATCAAATATTCACATTTTGTCTAAGATCACATGTTTAGTCAGTGAGTTTTACTGAATTCAATTGAAATGATTTCATGATGACTTAAAATGTAAAAGTATGGGTAAAAGGACAGCATTTCAGAGCAGGCAGTATGAAGCTTGAGAGGGAGGAGAATCAGAGAGAAGGGATAGTTAATCAGCCACCATTTGCCAGGACAGTATATAATGGTGCTTGATTTGATGGAATAGGCTTTTTATGGGTAACATATTTCTCGATTCCAAAGCAGGGATGACTTGGTTGTTTTAATATCTTCAGATTTTTATACAGGGCCTGGCATAGGGTTGGGGATCATAAGTTGACTAAGTGTGGATTGAGTTTTGGAGGTTGCCACCTAAGGGTAGTAGGGACTAGCAGTTCACCAGGAAAGGCAGGCCACAGGAGCAGGAGGAAAAGCTATGGATTGGGAGTTTCCATAATGGGTCAGTGGATAGGACAAAGTTCATTAACTAGAAGGGCACAAAGATGAATATTTGAATTTGGAAATGTTAGTGCAATTTTAGAGGGTTAAATTTTGAGCCACAAACCAAAGATGACCATGACCCTTTGTTGGTTGTAAAACAAATAGCTTTCCAGCAATGTATACAGTGGGGTGTTACAGCTGCATTTATTAAACTATGAATTACATTGAGTTGAATTGAGTGGTGTCTGGGAGAGAGAGGGGGTACCTTAAGTGCAACCAGAAATCCTAACCTAGTCCCAACCTCAGGGCAGCTGTGAATTTAGAATAGTAGGGTGAAAATGCAGGCTGCCTAGATGCAAAATAGATGACTCTCAGAGCAAGGATAGATCTAATCAAGTCCAATCCCTCCAATGAAGAGATAAAGAAACTGAGGCCCCATAAAGGGAAGTGACTTATCCCAGGGCACCCACCAGTTGAGCTGCAGAATCAACACTGAATGGAGGCCCCCTCATTCTCAATCTAGAATTTTTTTCCTTTACACTTCATTCTGACTTTGTAATGGAGATGACACAGATGAGGGGTCCAGAGACTCAGAGACATAAGTGACCTGCCCATGGTCGCACTATTGAGGGATCTGTCTGGTTGTAGTGTCTATGGACATAACTACAGGAGTATGTGATCGAAGGTTTTGTGGTAGGAGGAGAGTACTCCTTAAGAGGGATGCTCAGGAAAGACTACTCCAAGGAGATTACAGTTGAGCAGGAATCCAGAGAATATGGGAACTAGCCATGGAAAAGCTGAAGGTAGTTCATATTGGGGGAATTGCAAATGCAAAGACCCCAAGGTTGAATCACCCTCAGTACTGTTGAGATATTTGCTTAAGCCCATTTCAGAGGTAATTGTTTGCCAGAACCCACTGGGCAGGTGTTATTTTGCCTGTGTATCTAACTCAAGAGTTTGCATCAGAGGCTCATGTCATGAGATAACACTTAAAACATGTCAGTTTTCCTGTTAAGTTTTTGGGAAGAGTAGGATGAATCAATGGAGTATAACAGGGGACCAGGGACAGTGGGAAGGAAATTCGTTAAGAAAGGCCTTTTAGATACCTGTAGGACAAGGTTACTGGTTAAATACTGACAAATATTTCCCCTCCAAGGCTTTTAACATATGTCATGCTACAGGATTCCTGAAAGTATTTTTTTTCTTGTGTCCATCAGAGGCTTGTATTTACAGAGACAAATGGATCAAAGGCAAAGAACCACTTGCTTCTAGACACATAAAACCATTCCTGTGTGGGCTAGGCCCTGGAACAAAGCAATATGAGAGCAGAGTTTTACTTCCTGCTCTAGACCTGACTTGTCTTTGACTATGCAAGTTTTACTTTTATACTTTATGTGTGGTATGCATAAAGTGTCTGTTCTCCTTTCTAACACAATTGTAATTTCATGACACCATCAACAAAATCCAGATTCTTCATAGTATTTGATCATAGGGTGTTCTTTGATAGTGATTTAAAGAAAAATGTGTTCTTTGAAAGAGTTTATTATAAGTTGCCTTGCACATTGCCTATTGAGAAAAGATAATGGAGCCCAAATCTAGGCTTCTTATTTCCCCTCTTCATTTTTTTTGTGGTGATAATCATTTTCAAGGTTACTTTATTTGATATTCAGAGTTGACCACACAAAACAGGTAAATAAGAACTGGTTCTGAGGTTTCTTTCTCCAGCTACAAAGCAGAAAGCATTATACTAAAATAGGATCCTTAGATTTTTTTGGATCTGCAGTTTACTCCTGATTCCAAGAACTGTTGGTGATGGTCAAGATTCATAGCAGACAGTTTGACAAGTGTTAGAAAAGAATAAAATTCTCATATTATAAAGTGTAGGTCAAAATTTGAATGCTTTCAAGTTCCTGGGATGGCAAATGGTTAAGTGAATTGAATATATTAGGAATTCATGTTCACATCATCATCTTCTATCCATTTAAGAATGATGTTTGGGTGGGATGAGTGTGGGTTTCTGATACCCTCATTTACTACCACCTCTGTAGCTATTTAAGTGATGACCATTCTTGGTGGTGGTGAAATTATGCTGTATGAAATATTGCCTCCCTAAGGATCTCACTACAGACCGGAGGTGGTTATAAGAAATTGTTGTTGCTGCTGTAATGTTCCATATACCAAGATTAAACCACAAGATGAACTAATGCACATTTTTGCCTTCGAAAAGTGGCCGGAGGGAAAGCAGGATATGAACTATTGCCAAGTGAAATATAATGCCCCAGGAAACAAAGATACTGTAAACTTAAAATCATTACAAAACTGACCATCTGGGTTATATATTAAACCACAGCTCTCAATTTGTTATAGTTTGAGGAATAACTTCACAATGTGTGCCCCTTCCTCCTACCTTTCTCAGCTTCAGGAAAGCATTATATTTTCATAAATGTAATTAGCAAAAATTTGCCTTAATCTCAGTTATATTTTTAAAAAGAATTTAAATCAAATCCATAGTTCTTAGTAAAGGCAGTGTTTGCTTATGCCTTTGCATTTAGCCTTACTAAATGGTCTTGTATTGCTAATTCCACTTTAGCTTTGGGAAATACACCAGTGTGTAGCCACTAGGCCATGAAATAAATCAAATCAATGCAGAGTTGACAGTTGAAAAACTTCTCTGCCTGGATTCAGAAAACAAGGGCTCCTTCAACTCCCTTTGGAAAGCCCTCGGGCCTCAAAATCCTGGCATTTCTATGTTTTGAGACCACTGAGTAGTAGTCTTGTTTTGATAATCATTTAAAAGTATTTTACTTATTAGAGCAGGATTTTCTCAGGCAGAAAATCACATTTATGTGTTAACCTGGCTTTAACACCTCAAAGCTACCCATTGTTTCTAATCAGAAAAGACTGCTTGATGACTGGCTCATTGCTGGTTGGGGTCCAACACTCTGCAGGCTTTGGAAGTGCCTAATACCAAACCTGGGATTCCAGTGGGGTTCTTCTATGGGTCTGGCTTTGAAATATATTCTCTTTTTCTAATTTAGAAAAGTAATGGCACAAATAACCCATATACAACTCAGCTAATTTGATAGGACTCTCAAGCTTTCTCCTGGTTCTCCTTTAAGACTTTTGGATAGATAATTCACATATGGTAATACAATTCACCCATATAAAAGGTACAGTTCAGTGGCTTTTTAGTATATTTACAAAGTTGTGCATCCAAAGCCACACACAATAATAAATTTTATTTTATTTTTATTTATTAAAATTAAATGTATTGAGATGACATTGGTTAATAAAATTATAAAGGTTTCAAGTGTATGATTCAATAATACATCATCTGATATTGCATTGTATGTTCACCACCCAAAGTCAAACCTCCTTTCCTCACTATATATTTGATTGACCCCTTTTAGCCTTATCTACATCCTCCCACCCCCTTTTCCATCTGGTAACCACTAAGCTGTTGTCTGTGTCTATGAGTTTTTGTTTGTTTATCTTGTTCACTTGCTGCTTTCAGATTATATACCACATATGAGTGAAATCATACAGGTCTCAACTTTTTCTCTCTTATTTCACATAGCATGATTATCTCAAGATCTATCCATCCACGTTGTCACAAGTGGCAATCCCTATCAAAATCCCATCAGCATTTTTTAAAGAAATAGTACAAAAAAATCATCAGATTTGTTTGGAAGCACAAAATACCCCAAATAGCCAAAGCAATCCTGAGAAAAAAAGAACAAGGCTGGAGGTATCACACTGACTTCAAATTATGCTACAAAGTGACAGTAATCAAAACAGCATGATATTGGCAGAAAAACAGACATATAGACGAATGGAACAGAATTGAGAGGCCAGAAATAAACCCACATATGTATGGGCAAATAATTTTTGACAAAGGAGCCAAAAACATGTAAGAGAGAAAAGAAAGCGTCTTCAATGAACGGTGCTGGGAAAATCGGAAAGCCACATACAAAAGAATGAAACTAGACTGCTATCTGTCACTATACACCAAAATTAACTCAAAATGGATCAAAGACCTAAATATAAGACCTGAAACAATAAATTACATAGAAGTAAACATAGGTATGAAACTAATGGACCTCGGATTTAGAGAGGATTTTATGAATTTGACCTCAAAGTCAAAGGAAGTAAAGGCAAAAATAAATGAATGGGACTATATAAAATTAAAATCAAAAGAAACCATCAACAAAACAAAGAGGCAACCAACTGAATGGGAGAAGATATTTGCAGACAATGCCTTCCACAAAGTACTAATATCCAAAATACATAAAGAACTCATATGAGATATATTCCTGGGATGCGCAGTTGGTTCAATAACTGAAAATCAATTAATGTGATGCACCACATTAATAAAAT
This sequence comes from Eidolon dupreanum, assembly GCA_028627145.1. Classification (NCBI taxonomy): domain Eukaryota; kingdom Metazoa; phylum Chordata; class Mammalia; order Chiroptera; family Pteropodidae; genus Eidolon; species Eidolon dupreanum. The sequence goes on along the minus strand of CM053505.1, from coordinate 82,136,719 downwards.
GAAAGATAAAAATCATTATCATAACCAATTGATGCAGATAAAGCATTCAACAAAATCCAGTATTCATTAATGATAAAAACTCTCAGCAAAGTGGGAATACAGGGAACATACCTCACCATAATAAAGGTCATATATGACAAACCTACAGCTAACATCATACTCAATGGAGAAAGGCTAAAAGCATTTTACTGAAGATCAGGAACAAGACAAAGATGTCCACTTTAACCACTCCTCTTCAACATTGTGTTGGAAGTCTTAGTCACAGGAATAAGCCAAGAAAGAGAAATAAAAGGCATCCAAATTGGAAAAGAAGAAGTAAAACTCTCGTTATTTGCCAATGACATGGTACTATATATAGAGAACCCTAAAGATTCCACCGAAAAACTGTTAGAACTGATTAATGAATTCAGTAAAGTAGCAGATTACAAAATAAATGTTCAGAAGTCAATGGCATTTTTATACACCAATAATGAGCTTTCAGAAAGAGAAATTAAGGAAATAATCCCATTTACAATTGCATAGAAAACTATAAAATACCTGGGAATCAAATTAATCAAGGAGGTAAAAGATCTGTTCTCAGAAAATTATGTCATTGAAAAAAAGAAATTGAAGAAGTTACAAATAAATGGAAGCATATACTTTGCTCATTGGTACAAAGAATCAGTATCATTAAAATGGCCATACTACCCAACGCAATCTATAGGTTCGACGCAATCCCTATCAAAATGCCATTGGCATTTTTCAGAGAGCTAGAACAAATAATCCTAAAATTTATATGGAACCCTAAATGATCCTGAATAGCCACGGCAATTATGAGAAAGAAGAACAAAGTTGAAGGTGTCACACTACCTGATATCAGACTATACTACAAGGCTACAGTAATCAGAAAAGCATGGTACAGGCAGATACACTGATCAGTGGACTAGAATAGAGAGCCCAGAAATAAAACCATGCCTATATGCTCATTTATTATATGACAAAGGAGGTAAGAATATAGAGTAGGGTAAAGACAGTCTCTTCAATAATTGGTGTTGGGAAAAGTGGACAGATATATGCAAAAAGAAAAGAAACTGAGCCACCTTCTTACACTGTATACAAGGATAAACTCAAAATGCATTACAGACTTAAATGTAAAACCTGAAACCATAAAATTTCTAGAAAAAAACATAGGCAGTAAACTCTCTGATGTTGCTCTACCAATAATTCCTTTTAGATATATCTCCTCGGGCAAGGGAAACAAAAGAAAAAATAAACGAGACTACATCAAACTAAAAAGGTTTTGTATAGCAAAGGAAACCATCAACAAAACAAAAAGATGGCCGACTGATTGAGAGAAGATATTTGCTAATGACACATCTGATAAGAGGTTAATATCCAAAATATATAAAGAGCTCATACAACTCAACAACAAAAGAACAAACAATCAAATTAAAAATGGGCAGAAGGCCTGAACAGATACTTATTGAAAGAGGAAATATGATGGCCAATAGACATATGAAACGATGCTCAAGGTCACTAATCAGAGAAATGCAAATTAAAACCACAATGAGCTACTGCCTGACACCTGTCAGAAGGGCTGTCATCAATAAATCAAAGAACAACAAGTTCTTTGGTGAGGATGCAGAGAAAAGGGAACCCTCATACATTGTTTGGTGGGATTGCAAATTGGTGCAGCCACTATGGAAAACAGTCTGGAGGTTTCTCAAAAAATGAAAACTGGATATACCTTTTGACCCAACAATTGCACTTCTGAGTATTTATTCAAAGAAAACCAAAACAATAATTCGTAAAGGTCTATGCACCTCAATATTCATGGCAGAGCAATTTACAATAGCCAAGATATGGAAGCCACCTAAATGCCCATCAACAGATGAATGGATAAAGAAGTTATGGTTCATATATACAATGGAATATTACTCAGCCATTAAAAGAAATGAAATCTTACCATTTGCAAGGACATGGATGGACCTAGAGGTTATTATGCTGAGTGAAATAAGTCTGACAGAGAAAGGTAAATACCAGATGATTTCACTTATATGCGGAATCTAAGGAACAAAAAGAACAAATTAATCAAAAACAGACTCACAAATATAGTGGGCAATTTGGTGATGGATAGAGGGGAGGGGTAATTGGAAGGCTGGGAGAATGGGGTGAAAGGTTAATGAAGTACAAATTAGTAGTTGATAGATGGTCATGGGGATGGGGAACATGGCATAGGGAATGCAGTCAGTGGTAATATATTGGCTAGGTGGAAAACCAGAGGATAGAAGGAGTAATTGGAGGATCATTTTATAAACTATGTAAATATCTAACCAATGTACTGTATACTTGAAACTAATTTTAAAAATAATAAATAAATAAAACTGATTAGAAAATACATTTCCTGAATAAATATCAGCTTATAAAAATCAGGAGCATTTCTCTGCACCAATAACTCATCTGAAAACAGCTGGACTTGCAGGAATGAATAATCTATTACTCTTCTATATCACCTCATTTAAAAAATTTCATCTCATTTTTAATTTTTTTTCTTGGAATAGTATTATAAGACATCAGCTATTTCTTTCAGTCCTTCAGAGTGTCACTCCATTGTTGGGGGGTCAGTATGCTTGCATGGCTCCTGACAAGAAATCTGTTGTCATTCTTATCTTCGTTTCTTTGAACAAACTTTCTTTGTTGTTTTTTAGCACTTAGATTATGATATAGCATGGCATGGTCTTTTTCTTCTTCTTCTTTCTTTTTTGGGTTCATTGAAATTTTAAACTTATGCATTCATAGTTTTTATAAAATTTTCCAAACTTTTTGTCCTACTTTCTTCAAATCTTCAGGGACTTTATTAGATCTCTTAGTGTGTTGTCACGGCTAACTGATGGTTTGTTCTTATTTCCCTGTTTCATTTTGGGTAGTTTCTATTGCTGTGTCTTCAAATTCATTCATCTTTTCTTCTGCGGTGACTAATAGTGCATCAATAATTCCAGCCCATGTATTTTTCATTTCAGATATTATATTTTTCATCTCTAGGTATTTAATTTGAGTCTTTTCTGTAGTTTCCATGTTTATATTTATCATGCCCAATCTTTCTTCTAGTTTTCTCATCAAATAGAGTTATATTTATAATGATTGTTTTAACATCCTTATATGATAATTCTATGATTTGTGTCATTGCTGAATCTGTTTCTATTTATTATATTTTTCCTTGTTTGAGTTTTATCTTACTGATTCTTTGCATGTCTAATGATTTTTATTAGATGTTGGATATTAAGAATTTTATATTGTTTGGTGTTGGATTTTATTGTATTCCTTTAAATATTGTTGAAATTTGAGGTCGGATGCAGTTTACTGGAATCAGTTTGATCCTTTTGAAGATTGCTTTATGCTTTGTTAGGATAACATCAGTGCAGCCTTTAACCTAGGGCTAATTATATCCCACTACTGAGGCAATACACTTATGAGAGCTCTAATCAGTGTCTCATGTATAAGATCTTTCTAATTTACTCGTGTTCCTTTGTTAGCTTCTAGGGATTATTCTTTTCACTTTATTTTTCAGTGGTTCTTTCCTTGCTTTTGAGTAGTTTGCATCCCATAAATGGACAGCTTAATACTCAGCTAAAGACATACCTCTTCTGAAGGCCTCTTGAGTTCTCTCTTGTGTAGCTCTCTCTTCTCTGGTATTTTTCCCTATAAGTTTTGATGGCTTTGGCCTCTGCACACTCTTATCGCTCTCTCATCATCACACAAAATTCACTGGGCTGTGTTTGCAGTCTCCCTTCTTACACTGCAACATGGAAGCACTCTCCAGGCAGTAAGCTGAGGCAGTCATAGTAATTGCCTCATCTGTTCCCCTTCTCTCAGGTGTCACAGTCCTGTACTGCCTATTTTCCAATGTCTGTAAACCATTTTCTTCATATATTTTGTCCTGTTTTCTAGTTGTTTAATTTGATTCCTTTTAGTCCATCATGGTTAGAAGTAGAAATTAATACATATTTCAGATTTCAGATTGAATTTACACAGTTAGGCTTTTCCAGTGATGATTCTTCAGCTTATTAAAATGCATATGTATATGTGCGTGTATGTATTTCTCTCTGAGTCAATATAGTATGTAATTAAAAGATATCTTTTTTGAACCTAGTAGTTAGTATAGGTACCTAGAAGATAAAATATCTTTCTACACATTGGGAAAATGTAAAGTCATTTGCAGCACTAAATCACTCCAAGTGACAATATGCTGGTTAAAGTGATATTTAGCAGCAAAAATAACTCATCTGAGATTATGCAATGAATCTCATCACCCCAGGTCCAAATGGTAAGAGTGTATACTCATCTGTCATACAGGTTGTAAATGGAAGAAGACAGAGGCAGGTGGTGAATATCAGCATAGGTTGAGAGTCCTCACATTTCCCATTTTCTTGTATGTCCCCTACTTCTGGAGCTGCTTTCCCTTTTTCTTTCTGTGTGTTTTTATATACCCAGGTTGTATCACCATTCCTGGATAATAAGAGCTGCCATTCATCCATGCTTATTGTGTGCCTTGCACTGTGCTAATAAGGACTTTATATATTTTCTTTCATAGAATCTTCACATTGTGGTATTACTATTACCATTTTATAGATGAAGAAACTCAGATATAGAGCAGTTTAATTATGTCCTTTAAGACCATGCACCTAGGAATTGGCTGAGCTAGGACCAGAACCCGGGTGTTTTGGATGCCATACTCTATACTTTTACTTTCATATCTCCATCTGAATTGTTTAAAAAGCTAGGGCTTCCTTGTTCTTCTACATTAATTTCTGTACCATCTGGCACTCTTTGTACCCTCCCCCCAATATCTATTTTCAGTTACCCTGGCCCAGAAAGAGCCTGAATGTTATTCAACAACAGGTATCTATCATCTGAGAATGTTCCATGTTCTTATTGAGTTCTATTTTATCGTTTTGTTATGTTAATTATTTCTGCTCTAGGTGGTGGACTTCCTTATTGTCTCCTGCATAGACCTTGCTGGTTGTTGCCTTTAAATCTCATGTTCTTTCAGAGCTCAGGACTTTAGCTCTTTCATGTCATCTTTCTTGAAGAAATCTTTCTAATATGTTAGTTATCAGCACTTGCTTTGGATTTTGTTACATCGTCTTTCTGACTTTTTCACATGGTATATTGAATCTCTAGTTGTTTATGACACAATACCACTATATTTATATTATAACCTGTTCAAAATTCCAAATCATAAAATAATCATTGAGTTCCTAATATGAGCAAACACTCGATTTGATAGTATCCTTATCCTTTAAGACATTCAGTCCTTTCATTGTTAATGTTTGTTATTCCTCCAGTTATTTAGTATGGAGATCTGCCAAGTGTCAATATTAGAACGATGCTCCAGAAGTAAAAGGACACCTGAGTTGTATAGTTTCCATTAAGCTCATGCACTATACACTGAGGGCATGTAGAATCACTATCAGTCCATTGATAAGACCTCTTGCAACAGCAGAAGGGGCAGTTGATAGCAGAAAGAAGAAACAGATGAATCTAACAAGTACAGAAAGCCGCCAGATAGTATATGAGACATTTTAGAATGATTTTCATGGAAGTAGTTAGAATTTAAATATTATTTTAGTTCACTTAGATGTACCTCTTGTTATCACAATGACACACTGCATTCCCCAAAAAGTCTAGAAAAAGGAGGAGCCATTGTATTGATAAAATAAGAACTTCTTCTTTCTACATGGTCAGATTAATAAACACTTTAAAATAGAATAATATAATTGCTACCTTCTTTTTGGTGCCATGCTCTCTGTACTAAAGTCAAGTGACAATAAAAGGTAATGGGATAGAGGAAGAAAATTTCAATTTCTTACTTTCTTGGGGTAGTGAAGCACAAGTGATCAATGTTAGAATTTGAACTGAGCAACAGGAAGAAAGAGGTTTTTATTTAAAAGGTAAAATAAAGTTTGCTGCACTTACAGTAAAATTTGAAAATATAACCTTTACTCAGTTTTCTTGGCAATATTATACTTCTTGCATCAAACTCAACTTCCTACCTTCTAGCCTCTTATATTATTTTTTTTGGAAATTGTATCATCATTCACAATGGAGTACGTGACTTTTTAAATAATCCTTTCCATTACAAAAATGAGCCAATTATTTTTTTCTTGTAAATTGAAAGCTACTGTGACCATGTCGTGATGCCATAGCCTCAAAATGAATATAAGTTGCAATTACCTCAGAAGTACTCCAGTTTTGACCTGCTGAGTGCCAGAGGTGAATGTGAACATCTCCACATAATGTGAAGCCCCAAGCACATTAAATGGAGAATCCACATTATTGGTGAGTTCTGAATTTGTAGTTGAAAGGAGTACTGGATTTGGAGTCTAAAGGCCTGGGTTCTGGAACTGGCTCTGTCCCTTATTATTTGGAAATTGATCTCAGACTCTGCAGTTAGGAAACATAGTAACTGGTATGCCAGTAGTAAATTGATACCCTTTTTGGTGGCATTCAGTAGTCCCCCACACCATCTCTACTCGTCTTCCTCAGCTTCAGTCAGGCCATCTTGATGCATGCCCTCTCCTTTCCTACTGTCTCCTAGCCCCTAGGTGTCTCCTAGCCTGAGAAGAAGTCTGTTGGGCTTCATGGACAAATGATATTTGTCTAGCATTTCAGTTTATACCCTGAGGTTTTTCTTCAGTCCTCCCCTGTATTCCCAGAGACATGCATTTGAGAAATGATCAGAGGAACCAAAGACCCCTGATTTTGCATGCATAAACCCCACAATTCATCGGGATCATTCATCTAACTTAGAGCAATTGCACACTGCTCCCTCTTATTTCCTTTCATTTAGACCTATACAGATGTTTTTTAGTTTACTGAACACTGACATATGACAGTTTTTAAGATATAATCAAAATCCTAACAGTAAGAACATTAAGGAGTATTTGTCAAATGATTACTATAAGTCAGGTACAAAAACTCTTTGACATATGGATACTGTTAAAGAACCATCCTAAGAGAAGGTGAGGGATTTACCCAAGGTTATGTGCTATCAACAAGAGCTTTGATTATGAGAAGTTAGTTTTGCCTATGAACCTAAACTCTTTAAGTTAGTAGGCAAAAAATTAAAAACTTTTGTGTTATTTATCATAGTCTTCCCACCCATTACCTACTTACTTTCACATTGATGACTGTTCAAATGCCTCATTGTTATTCTACTCTCCTATCTTTGATGATATGCATTTCTCCTCCGTTCTACTCCACTCACTTACCCACTAGGGTAGTCACACATTTGAACATTTTTATTTTTTATTTTTCCAGTTTTATTGAGATATAATTGACACATAACATTGTGTAAGTTTAAGATGTATGACATGATTTAACATACATATATATTGTGAAATGATTACCACAATAATGATAGTTAACACCTTTATCACCTCAAATAGTTGTCTTTTTGTGTGTGTAATGACTATAATTTAGATTTTCTATTCATATATGTGAGTATAAAGTATACACACATTATTTGACAGTTTATATATTTTGGGAATTTGATGAAGACTTTGTATTCATTTTGTCTCAGGATCTTTAGGAATATCAATTACTGCAGTAGGTTATAATGTGATGCTCAATGATGATATCGATATTAACAAGGAAATGTACTTATATATACATATCATTATATAAATTATATTTTAAAAAAGTCAGAGAAGTATATGAGAACATTTAAGGCTACTCTCTAAGCAACTTTCAAGTATACAATACAATATTGTTAACTATAGTCATCACGCTGTAACACAGTTGATCTGATACTTTTTGTATGTGATTCAACTCCGAAGACCTCCACCTCTGACCACATTCATCTCTGACCACACTTTTTCTTTGTTTCTTTTCTACTGAATCTGCTCTTGGTACCTTCAAGACTTGGCGGTTTTCATGCCCTTCACTTTGGCTCAGAACAGAAGCTTTATTGCCACCCCGCACCCCCAGCGATGGATTCTAGTACTCAAAACATTGATTAAATAGACCTCTACTAAATTTACAAAGCATCTTCTCAGATGAGAGTCTTCTCTCTAAAATCCTTTACCACATTTATTTTAATTTGGGGATAGAGGGAAGCGGACAGATGCAGAAAGGGAAAGGGGGGGATGAAGGTGTGCTTCAGAGAAAGAAATAGATCAGCGAATGTACATTTTGTTAACATTTATGATGTAGTGGCAAATGTTAGAAAAGTTTTGATTCACACCTAAAGTGTCTCAGCAGAAATTGGGCACTAACCACTTGACATTCTCTCTAAAGAGGGGTTCTTATGTTTAGATACAAAGTTTGATTAAAGTAGCCTCTGAAGACTAGCTCAGTGTCTCTTTTGGAGTGTTGTGTTCTAATAGGCAAGGCCAAGAAAGGGAGGAGAAGTACCAAGAGAGCAGTAGTAAACATTGTAGATGTTTGTCTTCCAAATGATGGGAGGAGTTTCATGGCCCTGCAGGTCATTTGACTTTTTGTTGACTGTTTCCCCATGAGTTAACTATTCCAGCATAGATCATGTCTTTTTGAAAAATATTTTTTTAAAAAATTGAGGTAAAATTGACATGTTGTAACATTAGTTTCAGGTATACACTGTAGTGATTCAATATTGTGTGTGTGTGTGTGTGTGTGTGTGTGTAGCAAAATTATTACCACAGTAACTTTTAGTCTTCAACTTCTATTTTCAGTGCCCAGAACAAAGGTTTATCTTGCACTAAGGTGTTCAATTGATGTGTAATGATAATTGAATTGAAGATTGAACTGAGCTCAAAAGCTGATCTCTAAGGTTCCTTCCAGTCTGAAAATACAGATTCCTGTGATTTCAACCATCACAACTCTGGCTAAGCTTCCTGGAGGGAAACCTTGTGTTCCCTTTGTTTTAACCACCTCTTTCTGGTTGAATAGTATAGGTTTTCAATCAAGTCCTGGGAGGGTGTCAATTTCCTGTTGTACTTACCAGGATGTGATAGGATTTCAAATAAGACCCAAACAATATGTATCCGGGAGTTGAAAATGTGTTTCTCTTTAGAACAGTCAATCTTCTTTATGATGCACAGGATTTCTTACTGGGTGGCTATTAGGTAGTGGGAGGGGTCGTTTCAAACCTCCACCAGACTTAGCATGGCTCTAGTTACAAGGTGGAATTGCTTAAGAGGTTAGTGCTTGCACTATTAGTTGCTTGGTGTGTGGTATAAGTCAGGACCATAGAACTCAATATTCTCCTGTTTAGGGAGAAGAGATTGAAGGCCCTTGAAACTGGGTTTTGCATTCCAATTTGCTAATTAAACATAGATTTTAATTCCTAAATGCTTGTAATTAACAATTCTTGTAATTTGTCTTGGTTTTTGTCAGGCAATCTATTTGGGGAGCTTGAAGCAACTGAGGCATTGTGCTGGCTTTGGTGAAGTTTATTTAATTTATTTTTATGACGTTCTTCATCCTGGAACTAAGATTTTCAAATATTACTTCTCTAGTCATCATTACTGATTTTTCAGTTTTTATTTCAGAATTGAGATGGTCTCAGGGTGTCAAGGAAGCATTTTATGGTCCTCTGTATTAAAGCTGTAATCTCCAAGAAAATTGTCTGATTATGGTATCTCGGATGTGGTACCTTATTGAAAACGTTCCAGATTTTAACAATATTTATTATCTTTGATTTACATTCCAAATGATCTTATTTCCTTTAAATTAATGTTTTGTGCAATCTTTGAGAGTCCATTTTGCTTTCTAGTATAATTTAGACGCATTTCATTGGCATTTGCTATCATTCACCATTGTTGAGCATTTAAAAAAAGCAAATACATTCTTTGTGTAGCATAGAACCTCTCTTCATTTTAAAATTCACATTGAACATAAGCTGAACCAATTGCTAAAGCCTTGGTAGTAGCAGTAATTTTACAACTGCTTATTACTTGAAGGAATACATTTTGTTAGAGAGTTTTTCTTTTTTTAAAATTGTATCCCTCCAAATGGTTCTTTTCCCCCACCTCATTTTCTTTTAAATATTCTTACTCTTGTAGTTCCCTTAGAATGTCATCAATTCCATCTCCTCTAAGAAGACTCTCTTATTTCCTCTGCTTCCACATTTGGAATTGATGGCTTTGTGTTGGAACAGTGGGACTTCATCAACCATTCTCTCATCCTTCTTACCAAGGTGTGGCTTGTAGAATTCATTGAGCGCCTGGGCACTGTTTCCATTAGATAGGCAGATACCCGAGAAAAGCCAGAATGCAGTTTGGATCTGATCCTTATAGTGTCTTGCACATTGCCTAGCTCATGCATGTGTGTTGCATGAACGACATTCCATATTATAGTGAGCTGATCCTTTTAGGGAGCATTGATTGAGTCAAATGACCTGTGTGAAATAGGTTCTATCATAAGTGGACAGAGCTGAAGGGTTAGAGTTGGAGAACTTAATTTAAGCCTCAGACCTTCTACTGATTAGTAGTGTGAGCTTTAGTTACTTCATTTTCTGAGCTCAGTTTCCTCATTTTATACATTGTAACTATTGATAATACCTGATGTACATAATCTGAAAATATGCTGTGAGGATTAAAAGAGAGTAGAAATATATGTACAAACCTTTTTGAAATTGTAAATATAAATGCATATAAATTTCCATTTTTTAGAACCTCATTTTTCTTTATCTGTAAAAGAGGTGTTAATACCTACCTTCCTTATTGGGTTATTGTGAGGATTAAGTAAGATAACGTATATGGAAGTGCTTAGCAAATAGTAGGTGTTTAATAAATGTGGCCTGGATTGTCCTGATGTAGATCTTTCCCAGACCTTGGGTAATGTGTGTTGAAGCCAGGATGCTTATATCTTGGATTAGACAACTTTTTTGTTAGCCTTGCTAGCTCCAACTTCTCAGCTATAAAATGCAAAGCAATTAAATTTGCTAGTAAATGTTTATAGATCTTTGAATGACAGCCAACAAAAAAGGCTAAATATTATTCTTTTAGAATTCATGTCCTTGATATGGAGAAAATATCATATTTACATGCACATATTCCTGTCTTGTATTTTGAGAAGCAGACTAAGAAAAATGTTTCTCCCTCTGAATTTCCCACTTGAAGGTATTATTTGTATTAAAACAGCAATGGCAGCTGCAAGCAAAGAAACGTGATTTTCCTTTGCCAGGGTAAACCAAGGGTTAAAATCAAATTGCAATCAGGCCCCTGCTGGTGGGCTGGAATGAGAGCAAATTCCTTAGCAGTCACTCACTCCTCTTCTCCCTCAAGCTATCTCTCATTTCCCTCCCACCACAAAGGAGTAGATATTCCTTTAGTACCATGCATGGGCCACCTTGCCTCTATCCCTCTTTTTCCTACCTACACATACTTCTCAGAACCTCTCCACCTTGTGGCTGATTTTTCTTTCCTGGGACCAAAGGCAATCAAACCTAAAACTAAAACTTATAAGCAAAAGTAGTCCTAAATGTAAACACTACCCCTCCACACACACACCACGTAGATTACTTGAAAATAAGCTGTTATTTTGTCTCCAGATCACAAATAGCCTCACTGAAAGCTCTATCACTAAAAGAATTGTTGATGGAGAAAGGATGGTCACGAGATCCAGATTCCAATTAAGGTAGCACTTGATGCCTGTGGAACTCTAGATGGGTCTCAATTCATTTGTAAATGGGGACTGGTATCCCAAAGGTTAATGAAGTTTGCTTAAAGCGGCAGTGGATGAGGGCCTTCCTTTCTCACGTAAATTACTCATCCTCCATTCTTTGTCTCTTGACATTTTCACCACAAATGGACTGGGGGTGCTCAGAAGTTTACTCAAGCAAACTCATATTTGTCATAGGACAAGATTATAGACCTGCCCTTTGAAAAAAAAGTATTTCAGGATTTTCTCTTTACTGAAGCCCCTCATTGTAGGATTGTGGTTTTTAAATACCCTGCATTAAAATGACCCACTAGCAAAATCTTTCAGTTACAGCATCTTTTCCAATGAAGATTTTCTTTTAAGGACTCTCTTTGAATTTTCATTTCACATCCTTTTGGATACTCTGAGGCTGTATTTTTTGTGGATTAACAGAATGTTGGTGTAAACCCAAGTGTCACCTTGATACCTCCACTGCCTGCAAAATTTTGTGATCTTAAAAGTGTGCTGGCTTTTAAAATAAAACTTTCACTTCTTGTCCAAGTCTTGCTCTGTAGACTTTAGCCTTAAGTATGCTTTTCTAACAGATGCATTATGTCTGTTTGTTTCTATCAACTAAAAAAAAATCAATTCATTCAAGGTTTCCACTGCCATTCATCAAGGGCCCCTAAGAGGAGCTTTCCAGAAAGGTCTGTGCTAAATGCAAGCTAACCAGTTTCTTAGCTCATAACAAAATGCTCAGACAGACATCTCGGGTGCTGCTGACACAGATGGAGAGTGACAAAGAAAGCAGCTGGCTGGGTTCCTGACTTTTTTTTCACATGTCAACCTGCTAGCCTTTGCAGATGGGAAACTTCGAGACTGCTCATTATCTATCAAGCAGGGCTGGGCCTGCACGTACCAGGGTTCCATCTTCAGAGAGTTTACCTTTAATTTAGGGTCTTAAGGCTCTTTAAATCCTGAACTTAAACTTTGAACTAAAGAGATCATTAAGTGTAAACTCCATATTAAAACCGATTTAACTTCTCCCCAGCTCTCTACTTCTCCCAGGGACACATTAGCACCTTGTAGTCCTACAATTACTGACAATTTGGCAGTATGTGCCACCTGCTGGGATGATAATCTCCAACCTGAACTCCTTCCCTGACTATCAGTGTCTTGCCCTGCAGTTTCATTGTCATGAGGAAGTAGATATCATTTCCTTTATTCTTGGACTTATGCTTTGTGATCCATGGCCCTCTCTGAGGTGGCAGAGACACAGAAAACATCCTGGACTCTCTGCTGCCAATGTTCTGCCATGGGTTTCCATTCTGGAAGAGGGGTTGTGGGAGATCCTCTCCAGCTTGATGGAACACCCAGCCAAGTGCAGGGAGGCCTTTGGAGTCACCTTGGCCTGGATATTGTGCTGGACCAAGGACTGAGCTGCAATTTGGGTTTTCTATTCTCACACAGCCAGTTTGAGGGGGTGGAAACACAGGTGAGATTCTGAGGAATCTTGAGTGGAGCAGTTGTCCTCTCTTCAGTAGGACCAGGGAGAAGAAGTGTTTGGTCTGGACCTTGAGAGAGTTCCTATCAGCACCTCCAAGTTTAGCTATGATGTGGCAATCTGGGCTGTTTGAGTGGGGGCTTTTACCATGACCAGTTTCTTTGGCATCTCTTGTGCCTTAAGGAAGGTGTTTCAGAATTGAAATACATTTTGTATCCTGCACCTTTACTGACTTTGTTTATTCTAATATTTTTTTTTGGTGGACACTTCGTCAATAGTAATGTAATAACTATTGGTAACTGATGGTTACTAAACTTAGTGTGGTCTATATATCATATACATCATAAGGTATATAAATGTCTAATCACTGTGTTGTACACATGAAACTAATATAATACTGTATGCTAACTATACTTTAATAAAACATATTTTAAAAATGATAAAATTGAAATAAAGTTGTATTGATGGTTCTGCTTATCGATTCAAATGCTTCCTTTTTCAAGGGCAGCTCTAGGATAAATTATTTTTGCCAGTTTTTATGGATCACTTGTTTGTCTAAAAGTACACACACAGAATGCCTAAGTCCAGAGCAAAAGTGCTGGGGAAGTACCCTCTTGGATGTAAGGCCAGTCTGCAGCTTCAGGGTTATTGATAAACCTGGCAGAGGGCAGTGTACAAAACATTACTTGAGGAGAAATCTGGTATGCATTGCTACTCTCAGGAAGTAGGAGAGTGTTTCAGAAAGCTGTCAAATGCATAAAGATGTTGTCTCATCACATGGGGGTCAATGAAGCTTTGGATTCATCTTGCAGGAGCCTGAATTGGCAGCTGCTCACAATTTCACCCTCCATCGAGGTCGTCTCCTCTCCAAGTCCTATATTAAATTCTTGCTCTTGATCATTAAGTAGATTGACACTTCTATTCTTAATCATTTAATGTGTTTATTTAACTGATGGCTGTTCAGGTTATTAAAGCCATTCATTCATTCTGTCACTCTTGTTCAATCAACAAATGTGTTTTGAAATTAAGTCTGCTGGGCATGTAGTTTCCACAAGTATGAATGGATGCTTCAGGCAAATGCAGTTTAATGGAGTATGCCAATCAGGCTTTTGGTTCTCAAGTATTTTAATATATTTTCATAACCAGAGGTCTGATGGGAAGAGGAAATTGCTGGGAATGAGAGCTCTGGAATAACATACTACTTAGATGTATGAGCAAGAACCCAGAACCTCTCATTGTTACCATGGATATCTTAATTTCCTGTCTTTCCTGGGAGAATTTTAAGAGGATAAGTGGGAATAGAAAGAGCAGCAAGCTTATTTCATTGATACGGTAGAAAGGGTGATCTGAAGCATCCTGCTCTGATCTCGTGGTTTTACAGTAGCTGCAAGACAGCAAAACAGAGTAATTGGTACCTTGCATAGACTTGTCACTGAGTACCCAGTCATAAAATGTCCATGTTGCATGTTTCAGTGCTTACCAGTGACAAAGCTTCACCCTTCTATATGATTTTTTTTATTCCTGAGATATTTAATTAGCTTTAATGAAATTTTGGGAGATTGCAGAAGGTGATGGGCTGGGTTGGGAAATGGCTTGATATTCTCATGACTCAGCCATGGGACTCAGCAGTACATTGCCTTTAGTCCTGCGGACTTGTGGAAGGAAGCTCTGGGCCTCTGCAGAGCTTTGGTCAGCTTGTCTAGAAAGAAAGCATTTTGTTGATTGTTTCATGGCTATCTTTTTTTTATTGCTAAAAATATCTATGTTTTAAAACTGTTGTTTTTGGTAATATAATTCAGAAAATATGTCACATTTATTTAGTTATTTACTACTTAAAAAAAAAAACCCACAGCAATCATGGTAGTTTCTTAGTATCCCAATGGTTCACTGAGTCAGCTCCTGTCATAGTCCATTCAGAATGCTATAACAGCATACTGTAGACTGGGTAGCTTATAAACAACAGATATTTATTATTCAAAATTCTGGAGGCTAGGAAGTGTGAGATAAGGCACTAGTAGATTAGATATCTGTTGCTATCTTGCTTCCTGGTTCATAGACGACCATGTTTTTGCTGTGTGCCCACATGGCAGAAAGGATGAAGGAGCTCTCTCTTATAAGGACACTAATCTCGTTCATAACCAAATTACTTACCAAAGGTTCCACATCTAAATACCATCACATTGGGGGTTAAGATATCGACATATACATTTTGAGGGAGACACAAACAATCTATAGCAATTTCAAAATGAACTTTTTTTTATCATAAGCATTAAATATATTAAATAATGAAAAACATACTGAGTTTATATGATCATAGTAAGGGATTCTGTTAAGTTACAAGACTTAGTTATGTACACAAAATTTTACTGAGGCCCTTGATTTGTTTCAGAAGCACTCCACTGGAAATGCATGCACATGGGTTCTAGTGACTCTGCTTACCCAAAGCTGAGACTTTGGGTAAGTCATTTCCCTCTCTTCCCACTTGGTATTTTGATCTGTAAAATCAGGGGTCACTTGGTCCCCTCTAAGTCCCTCACTAGCATTAACATTCTAAGGTTTAAAAAAACTCATAGAAGGTAGCGTATCATTTGGAATCTTTTCCACATACATAGTTTAAACAAATGGAGAGTTAGTTGCAAGACTGACTTTCAAAATCTAGTACAAGACCTTTATCTATATTGGATTCTAAACTGATTTCTTAAGCAGGGATATGATTACTTTCAGTTCTCTGCACCAATAAAGGACAAATTGGGGATCATTTGAAGGTCTTTCCCACCTCTATTCCTACCTCCTGTAGTTGTAGGTTTTGTGCCCTGGAGTAATATTGAAATGCATTCATATCTTTAGCATATACCTACTAATTGTAATGAGAAATGACCCCTAGTTTTGGGAGGCAAGAAAGGATAGTGGTCAAGGCTTAACACATTTGTTGGCAAAGGGGGCATCTTTATGCTTCTGACAACATGAGGAATATCATGCATACCGATAATTTATCAAACTTTGGAGGAATGATTTTAACCAAATTTATAAGACACTGACCTGTAACTATAAAGCACCATTTCATTCATTTACTAATTATATTGTCAGCTGACACTAATTGCTCAACTCAGACCCTTAAGATACACCATTTACTGGGGATTCCACTGACGACATAAGTTCTAGACAAGTGAATGCTACATGAAGAACAGAGTTGAAATAATTTCACATATATGATCTCTTTCCCAGTAGAGATTGTTCTGTTGAGATGCCAAATCTCAATCCTGAAGAATTAGAGCACATTATGGAGTTGTATTCAAGGGCTGTGGCCATGTTTATCTACCTTGATTAGACTGTTGTGTTTCTTCCACTTCCACTAATTTCTAAATGGTATCTTACTTCGAGGTACAAATATGACTTCTTGATAAAGATCCTTTCCATTTTACTAATAGGTGCATTAATCTTTATTTGCAAACACTTGTGAATCACACTTTTACTACTACAACTACAGTTACCATAAAGTGTTTACTATGTGCCAAGTTGTGTGCTAGGAGCCTCCCATGAAGTATCTTATTTATTCATCACATCAACCTTGTGCAGGTCTCTCCAATAGAAATTTCTTTAACGATGGAAATATTCTATAATACTAGCACTACCCAACTCTGGTTGCCACTAGACATGTAAATATTGAGCATTAAAATATTTCTAGTGTAACCAAGAAGGTGATATTTTAATTTTGATTTTTCCGTGATTAAAAGGTAAATAGCCGATGTGGCCAGTAACTACAGTATTGGATGACACAGATGTTAGGTATAAGTACTTTCATTTTTCTCACTTTACATGTAAAGACAGTGTGAATCAAAGAGGCAAAATTATTTTCTCAAAGGTCACAGAGCTAGTAAATGGTAGAGCTAAGATCTGAGATTTGATTCTGAAGCTAGTGTCCTTATCTCTCTATTCTTTGGCCACCACTCAGACTGTGCTTATACCTATTGCATCCAAATTTATGAAGAAATATCTCCAGTACTCTTGCAATTAACCATATAAATAAAGAAGGCTGGTAAATGCCCAATAATAGACGAGTTATTAAAACAACATGACCCGTGTTCCAAAATAGTATTTTGGCTAATAAAATAGAACGGGTCTATAGATATGAAAATAGATAATACTGTATATGTAATTTAAATTTGCTAAGTGAGTAGAACTAAATGTTCTCCCCCCACAAAAAAGAGAGATAAGTATGTGATGGATGTGTTAATTAACTAGAAAGGAGGAATCTTTTTATAATGTATGCATATATTAAATCATGATGCACACTTTAAATATCTTACAATTTTATTTGTCATTTATACCTCAGTGAAGCTGAAAGGACAAAAAAGAATATATATTTATGTGTTATATTTATATTCATGTGTTTATATAAATTGGATATATGATAAACTGGACATCACAAAAGAATAAGGAAGAGAGGAGCTGTTTAACTAATGGCTTGAAGAAAACTGGTTATCAAATAAATAAACATAAGCTCCTAACCTGATATATTATATGAAAATAGATTTCAAATGACATATGATTCATATATTAAAGAAAACACTTATTTAAAAAGTCAAATCACAGAAAAACAACAGTTGAAAATTTGTTCGAGAAACCATCTGTTATGTTAGTTCTGAAGAAATCATGAAGGAAAAAATTACAGCTTTTACTACTTAAGAAATAAAGACTTATGAACAATAAAAATAGAATAAGAAGGAAAATAGATTTGGAGATTTTTTGCAACAAATAAGACAGAAAAGGGTGACAATTACATTATCAATAAGAAAAACCTTAAGACACCCAGGTAAATTAATGGAGAAGAATGTGAATAGACAATTTACACAACAGGGGATACAACTAGTGAATAAAATGATGGGGAATAGTTGAAATGGGGCTTTCAAAGAGGTACAAATTAAGAGATGACAAGACAGGATCTTATACCTTTTGAATTAGCAAAACTTTAAGAAAACAATATTTTTTGTATTAGAAAGTGGTACAACTGGTATATTCATATGTTGCTTGTGGCAGCTGAAATTACTTTAATTTAAAAAGCAAATGTGATGAAATAATCAAGAACCATAAAAAAATGTTCATTCTCTCTGATTTAATAATCCTCTTCTGAAAATTTATCTGAAGAAAAAACCCATAGGGAAAAATTCAACTCTTTCTACCACCAAATCTTTAAAATGAAAAAAAGCTACATATTGAATTTGTGAAGACTTACATTTATGGCATTAGTCCTAATAAGGAAAGAAAGGAAAGCAATATAAAATATGTTGTCATTGGTGGAGATGGTTAAGTTAATTATGATACATACATAATATGGAATATTAAACATCTGTTAAAATGATAATTATAACCAATATGTAGCAACATGTAAAATGTCCATAATGGCAAATGAAAAATAGCAAGATGAAGTTCTGTATCTCAGTTAAAATTTCAGCCATGTCCAAAGATATACATACATATGAAACTAGACTGCAAGGGAGATCAGGAAAATGAAAACAGTTGGTATATTACAGTCATGGGATTGTGAGTAATTTATTTTATTTTTATTTACCTATGTCTTATTTTACAATAAATAAAAAATAGAAATGAAAACATGAACAGTCACAGAAATGAATTGTTGCTTATTGGAAGCTGCCTCTTTTTCTCTCTTTACCCTCAGCCACCTACTATTAGTTTAGATGCAGTCAGAATTATCTAGCCTTCAGTGAAACATAATCAGAAGTAGAAAGTACTGTTTTATCCAAGGAGATTTATTCTGTGATGATTGGCATGATAAAGGATGTACAAAGACTATGTGTGGGCAGATTCAGCAGAGATAGTGTGAATCAAAGAGGAGGCCATCTGGTAGAATGTGCTTTGGCAAATTAAACTGTATATTATGAACATGAAATACCAAAAGAAAATCCAAGTCCAATAGACTTGGAAAAAAACCCAGCTGAAACACTATAAAACGAATCAACTATGGACAGACAATATGCTGCTCATAAACTCAGATATGCCCGTTACCAAGGAGAACATAATTCAAACCAGCTTTTGCAGACCACATTCTATATGGATTAAGGAAAAAAGTCAACAAACTACCCAACCTCACACACAGATGCCATAGACAGAACTGCTGTTGAAATGAATATGGTAAATGCAGAATTAATAGGAAGGTGATGAGTTTAATTTCTTTAGAGTCACATTCATTGGTTAACTCTAACACCCAAAACAGACAACCGGACTTACATATGGGTATAAGCTGTGTTTTCCTTTCTACCTTCCTCTCTTTCTCCCTCCCTCCATTTCTTCCATCCTCCCTTTCTTCTTTCCTTCCTTTCATTTCCCCTACCTTTTCTTTCTTTCTTTTCCTAAGCAGTTCTAGTCACTTTAGCTCACATGTCTGGAATTCTTTATAATTTTACTACACTTTCCTCTTCATTTCCACTCAGTGTTTCTTCAGTTCCCCATTTTCTTTTTATTTTTACTCTGGGGCTCTTTCAAGTGCTTTTATCTCAGCATATTCGGTGATTTCTGCTTTTCTCCACATTTTATGCTTTGCCTACTTCCATTAGAGTGTTGATAAATTTTTCATGATCCTTGTCTGAATAGAATTGTTCCTGGTATTTCAAGCCCCTTTAAGACATCTCTGCTTAAAGTGTACTTTCAATGACACCATAGTTCTATTGTGGCTTTGGGGCTTGTTTGGTTTTCTTTCCAAGGAGATAGCTACATATGATGGATTGATTGAGGAGGGGCACAGAAGTATATGTGTTTGAAGTAAAGGGCTGTCACTGGGAAAAAGGTCTTAGATATTTCCCATATGGCTAGAATGAATCTCAGTTGGAGGTGAGTTTACACTCTGTAAAAGGAAGCACCTTCTAATACAGCAGGTCAAAGATAGAATGGACTATTTCCAGGGCTGACATATCTGCGTGTGCAGTTTGTGCATTGTACAAAAGCATGTAGCTAAGGAAATGAATGGGAGCCGAAATGCAGCTTGTGCTTTGCTCACCATGCCCTGTGCTTTGGAATGGGGCTATGTTAGCCTAGAGAGGGCATCTGTTAGTCTTCCACGTAAAGTCACTATATATCCTAAGGGTAGCCCTAGCTATCCCAAGAGGGGAGTCCCTTCTCTCCAGATCAGTTGTTACAGAACAAGGGAGAGAATATCTCAGCTTGTGCATGAGAGGAAGGGCTTGCTTTTTCTCCATCATCTCTATATTTGCCGGGTGTGCTTTGATTCTACTGCACTACTGAACAATCCCTTTTTCTTAACTTGTCTGTAGTCAACTTGAATCTTCTCCTCTCACATACTAACAACATCCACATTAAGACTGCCAAATTCCCAGAGATGGATTGGTACCATCACATACAGTGCTGGGTTGAACTGTCATTTCAGAGGACATGTCTTCTCTCTTCTTTTCAGTAGAGATCAGCACCCCATTACAGCCAACTACATAGTGCTTTGTGAGGACCACAGGAGATAATGCAAACTGAATATGCTTGGAAAATGTGGAGAAGTGTCATCAATAGTGGTATTAGATGAAGTTCTGTACATTAGATAGTCAACAGGCTTAGGATTCCATTCATATTAGTGTATTTAGTGGTGACTAGTGTTACTTGTTTCACCATCAATAACTCTCTGATCACTGCAGTTCATAGCTGAGTCTCTATCAACACCCCCTTGCAGGGCTGATATCCACACCATTCATTTGGCTCTCAGCATATGACATTTGGCAGTTTAGTCACCCTTTTGTGTGTACCTGTTGTTTTCCCCAGATTGCAAACTTCTGGAGCCAGGTGCCATACCATGTACTCTCTTGGAATTTCCAGTAGGACATACTTTTAAAATTAATTCTTCCTTCTGATTCCCTCCTCTCCTTCATTCAGCAAATATTTTTTGAGCATCTACTGTGTTTAAGTCTTTGTTATAACTAGTAAAACAGACAAAAGTTTCTGCCTTCATGGAATTTTCTATTCTTGCCCAAATCTGCCTTTTACTAGCTGTGTATGGCTTCAATCAAATCATTTCTCTCTCTGGGACTAAATGTATCCTGCTGTGTACATTGAAGGTTTTACAAATGTTTTCATCTGTCTTTCCTATTATTTTTTTCCACAACCATCTCCTTGACCTTTAATTGCTTTCTTGGTCATGTCCTATAGTTCAAAATATTGAGTACTGTAAAGAAAATAACAAGGATGCCCTTTTTTAATAGTTAAACTTTGGGTATTTCCATATTTGCCTAGATCTTTTTTTTTCTGTTATAGATTTGATTAACCCAAAGATAGTGCCTGTTTTATTTCCACCTTGAGTACCCAGCTTGCAATGAGCTTTTATTCAGTTTTTCAAGTATTACTTTAGATTTTCTCTCATCGCAGAGTCAATCTTCTTTTGTTTATTTCCTTTAATTCTTTGTCCTGAGAGCAACTCCCAGCCTTAGATTCTTGAGCTGCAGGAGATTGCCTGTTTAACTGCAGTAAATTCTCAGGAGAAAATTGGGTATTTTTTTCTCCTATAATTTTATTTGTTTAAATTTTGACTGCTTAAGTAATACCCTCTTAAAGATAATTTTATTTCCAAATAATTTGGTATCTGATTTGATGTAGCTTGAGTGTTTTAGGGATTTGGGGGATATCGTTTTCCGTTTGTAATGAGTTTCCCACAATAGCTTTGTTTACTATTGTTACATCTTCTTCTTGCCTGTCTACCAGAAGGATTGTGCCTAGCTTTCCTGGATTAATATTAGTTTACTACTAATAATTAGCTCTCAAGAAACTTCTTTGTTGGCAATAGCATTTCATTTTTGTCAAAAAAATACAACTTTTCAAAAAATGTGATTTTTTAAAATCTTCAGGAAATATGATAAATTCAATCCTATATGATTTCTATAGTGTTTGGAGTACAGTGATCATTTTCACATTATTTAAGTTTCAGTTTCAAAACCTTAAGGTAAGATTGACATTGCTGTATTGTCTAAATAAGGCAATTAAATGTGTTCTTTTAGGAGTGCATACAAATTCAGGTTTAATTATTAAATGGAGTTGGTCTAGGGAGATGACGGTTCTATTTTTGATCCATAATTTCATGCATGTCAAGTTTGAGTTTACATGAGAACTCTAATAATGGCCTGTCTTTAGTTGTTGTTTTCAAGGTGCTGTGAGCATTATAATTAGTAATAAGGAAAGCACTGACCGACTCAGGGTAACATATACTAGGTTGCCTGACATGGAAAGGAAATGCTTTATTTCATAAAGTCACTTCTTTCCATAAGTAAAGAACTATAAAATTCACTTTAAACTGTTTCATATTTTCTTCGTCAGCTGGGATGGGTCTCAGGATTTTAGCCATGTTAATTTTCAGTGCCTAGTAGAAGAGAGTTGAAGGCAGTCCAATAACTTCACAAATTTCTAGTTAGTAAATAGCTGGGAATTGATTATCATCATTATTTTTAAAAATTATTTGCAAAACTTCAATATATCATGTCTTCTTCAACCCCACAGTCCTGTTGTATTTTGTGTGTTGATATAGCCATTTGTTCATAGTGCCATTTCATTTTATCAATAAACAAATATTTATGGCGTGCCTACTATTTTCCAGATACTAACTACATTAAGCAGCAAGGATATGTTGGTGAATAAAACAGACATGGTCTCTGCTGTCATGAAACTTATCATTCAGTCTCCTTAAGCAATTAAGGAAGTTAAGTACTAAGTCATTTCATATCTCTGAGCATCTACTATGTTTAAGTCTTTGTTATCGTCTTAAAACAGGTGTAATGCCTACCTTGAAGGATTGTTTTGAGAATGAAAGGAGACCATGTCTATAAAGCACCACCATAATGTTTGGCACATAGGAAACTGTGGAACCTCAACAAGTGGTAGCTGTTATAATCATTGTGAGTCCCAGAGAGTCCCAGTCCTGGTAAGTAGATTGAGGAGTTATTGAAAATCTTCTAAGTGAAGTTTCACCCCATAGGATATCTTTAGTCAATCTATTGGGTGGGGAGAGTTGAAGGTAACAGGCTACCAGGTTTGAAATTTTCATACATGGGCATTTTAAAACAGTTCAAATATATTTAAATGAGAGAGCAAAGTACATTAAGCATGGTGTTTCTTGAGCTAACCATGGGAAATGTAAAGATGACTGTTTCCTCTAGTATTTCAGAAATTATCAAAAAGCCAAACGGAATGAACAATTCACTTTTCAGCTGTCAGGAGTAAGGGAGAGCATAAGTGATTCTGAGTGATTTGAAAATCTGTTCACTTGTTGTAGAACATGTCAAAACAATTCTAGCTATTAATTTTAGTCACCTGAGTCCAGAATAAAGTAAAGGTTTGTAAATGGCATAACAAAGCAATGTTATTTTTTCTATAATGAGCAGTTCTAGGTAGAACTTTTTAAAGGGTTCTGTAATGTAAAAGAAACAGTCTTGATACAGTTTTTAAAAATTGAATTTTCCCTGTTTCCATTTTTTTATCTATTATCATATCATCATACATTAGAAGGGGCCAAAAATTCATTATGTCTTTGTCTTAGTCCATTCAGGTAGCTATAACAGAAATACCATAGACTCGATGGCTTATAAACAACAGATACTTATTTCTCACTTTTCTGGAGGCTGAGAAGTCCAAGATCAAGGTGCTGGCAGATTTAGTGTCTGGTGAGAGCCCAGTTCTTGGTTCATAGACAATTGTCTTCTCACTGTGTCCTCATATGGTGGAAGGGGCAAGGGAGCTCCCTGGTGTCTCTTTAATAAGGGCACTTAACTGCATTCATGAGGGCTCCACCTACATGACCTAATCACCTCCTAAAGGCCCACTCCCAAATCTCATTACATTAAGGATTAAGTTTCAATATATGATTTTTGGGGGGAGGTAACACAAATATTAAGTCGATGGCAGTTTTACTTCCAGATTCATGGGTCTAGAAGTAAGTTGTACAATTGTAATTGTTAATGTTCTTTAAAATGCTTTTACCCTTATTATTCTGTCTAAGGGGCAGGGATTATTATCTTGATTTTATAGGTGAAGTCATTGAAGTCCTAAGACTTACTCAAGATTCTACTGTTTGTTAGATAGAAACCAAGACTAGAAGTAGTTCTTTTCCCACAGTACTAGGCCATAGTAAGTACTTTCTGCTCTTTCATTCTCATTGACATGAAGAGGTTAGTACCAAAATCCTTTTAGACAGATGAGAAGTTAAGTTTGAGTCTCCCTAAACAAGACCTCCATCTATAAAAAGATGGATGTTATAGGACTGTGAAGATGGCAGTCTTTACAAAAAAAATCTCAGCAGAGAGTAGTATTGTGACTAGTGATGAATTAAAGCTGTGACAATTGCACAGATTCCAAAATGCTGTTAAACCAGGCTGCTGCTAGTCCTCTTTCTAGCTGGAGAGTATGGATGTATGGCTTGTGGGTATTTGTGTTTTTGATGTCCATAAGTTTCTAAGTGACTCTTGAGCTCCTGTTTGTTTTTGTTTTTGTTTTTGTTTTGTTTTGCTTCTCACAGTCCCAGCCCTAGGCTCAAAATGTTTTACAATCACAATGTAACATTTTAGAAAACTTGGTGTTTTTGAGTAGTAGTGAGTTCACCTCCTTGATTATTTACAGTCTAATAATCATTATTGGGGAATATTCTGCCTCATTTTGCTTCTTGCTGACTGCGTGCCATACATAATGATAAAGCCCATCTTTGATCACTCCTACCACTTGCAGCCTACACCACTGCACTTTGCGGGGTGGCATGCTGGTATACAAAAATAAGATGAAAATTCCTGAGAGTTCATCTTTTCAATAATGCAAAGACTATAGACCAGTCTTTCTCAATCTTTTTTTCCCATGATCATCCCTTTAAGGAGGAAGTTAAACTCAATTTAACTTATCCCTAACAATAGAAATTAAATACTAAGGAGTAAGATTTTGTGTGTACGTGGCGGGGAGTTGGGTAGGGTTGGCTGTGAAGGGCTATAAACCTCTGTAATACCTAAGATTTTTTCACCTTCCCTAATAACAAGTTTTCTTCCCCTTGTGGTCTTTATTGTCCTTGTTGAAAATACATGAGGGATATATCTGTGAAACCAGATAGTTTATGAAGTGATATTTAATTGTCACAGGTTATGGATATTGTTTTCATTATCCACATTAGTAACATCCAATGGAAAAGCAGTAATGTCAGTTAAGTTCTCACTATGTGTTAGATATTTCCCATGCACTGTTTAATTTAATCCACACTACAGCCCTGAAATTAAGAGGTTAAATGATCTTTCCAAACTCATATAAAAGCTTGAACCCAGGTCTTACTGATACTAGAGACTATAATTTTTCCAACACTTTTTTTAAAGGGGGCATTGCAAGGTGTCTATGTGTAGAAAGGACATAAAAGTGGGTGTTTATTTCTAAAGTTGATTTTGGAGTCTCTGGATTGCATTTTGGCTACTTTTGAGTAGAAAAGAAAGAGAAATTTGACTAGAAGTAAATTTTCTCTCTCTCTCCACCCTCATGTTTTGAAATGTGTTCCTTAGTACCGTATGTAAATAACCATAGCTTCTTGATATTTGCTGAGATCCTAGGAACTCAATGAATTGCGTACATTGGATATGGTTAATAATATTATATTCTTAACACAGATTTTATAGATTTTATACTAAACCCTACATAGGTTAATGGCTCTTAATTTTACCAAAAATTGACTTCCAATTGGGGAGCTTGAAGAGGGCAATAAACAGCAGAGAACGTTAGGCAAGTAGAAGAGCAGTGATCATTTGCACAGGATTGGTATAAAAAAAAGAGGAAAAATAAGCTGATTTTCAACATGCAGTGCCTGAGAAGTAGCTATGCATATAAAACCAAGACAATATACTTTGACCTAGCTCTGGAGAAAGAATACAGGAAGTCTTCATTTAACTTCATTGATACGTTCTGCAACTTTTAGTCAAAGGACATATTTTATAATTTATAATTTTTATTATAGGCTAATTAATATAAACAAGAGTTAAGTTCCTACCACATCTCATCAAGGATATACCAAAATGACATTGGATGAAACAAAGTAATTAAAGGATTTTCTGTATATCAGGTTGTATTCCACGTTGATGTTTGTGATATGGAAGTGTGTGTGTGTGTGTGTGTGTGTGTGTGTGTGTGTGTGTGTGTGTGTGTAGATGTAGCAACATAGCCATTTCTTAATCTGGACTTTAGCCTTTACATTCAAAGTAAATTATGTCTCTGCATATGTATATGGATATATCCCACCTGTGCTCTCACAGATGTTTTCTCTTTAACAAACCCACTCCCATCACTGTCCATCTTCCCAATTGGCAGCAGTGCAAGTAAACCAAATTAGGAATACAAGGCCCGATTGATAGTTTCTCCCCTCATTTTAGAGATAAAGAGACTGAGGTTCTCAGAAGCCATACAAACTGGAGTCAGACTGCCTGGCATATTGCATTTTTCTGCCTGCCATCATTGCTCCTGAATATTTACTTCTTAGAAAAAGAATGAAAAGATGTGTTGGTAGCTTCATCTGATGGCCAGAAAACAATTATGGGGCAGAGGTAAACTTTAAAGAGAATAAAAAGTGAGAAGAGTTGGCTCACCAGCTTATGTTGTTGTTGTTGTTGTTTTTTAACATAATAATATATTGGTTAGAAAATAGACTTAAAGAAAGGGAAGATCTTTTTTGCCAAATATTTTTAAATAAATTTTTTAGAGAATATGATAAAATCATACACCACACCCTTCCGAAAACACAAAATCCCACTGAAGTTTGACTTTTGGTTTCTGGGATGCCAAAAGTCTACCCATCTTGATGTATAAAATGAAGAGACATTGTTAGTATGTGAAGAGAGCATTCTGATAGGAGGTGGGTGACCTGGGTTCTAACTTGTTTTTCCGTAGGCATGCTGTGTGACCTAACCTTGGTCAAGTCAAATCACTTCTCTGGACTTTGATATCTTTTTGTAAAATAGTAGGGTTGAACTAAATGATTTCTAAAGCACCTCCCAGTTCTATAAATCTTGGCCATTGGGAAAACAAATGGTTTGTAGTCTTAGAATATTTAGATGGTTTAGCATTACCATTTTCTAGCTTCTGTGTGCCACTCTAAACATTTTCTTATTTGTGATAGGTAGTTTTGTTTACAAAGTGCATTTGATAGGTAATAAAATATTCTCAGTTATACGAGGTACAGAGAAAAATATGTATCAAACCTTATGACTTGTGGTTTGATAGAGCAGATCTGCTGACATTTGTTGTGTTACCAAGTGAGTAACTTATAAAGTCTGTGTGCCCCATTGAAACATTTCTACGTTTTCCAGATATTTTGCTTTATTGAATACTTGAGTTCTGCTGAGGGCGAATGCTGAAAACTATTGTATTTTTTTTCTTTGCTAATATTTGCATTACAGTAAGGTTCCTAGAGGTTAGGAATGATGGGGTTTGATATTGTTAGCATAAACCCCATGATCTAATGTATGCTTCTGTGTTTATGATTTTGATTTGAAAAGAAAGTTGTGTTTGACTGGCAACCTCCCCACTTAAATTTTTCCATATACAGTTCTTTGGCTCCTTAGAAGTCATGAAGTACAGTATATATAAACTAGAATACCTTCTGATCCTTACATCCAGATTTTTAACTGTCTCTTTGCATTGTCAGTGAGGGGAGGACTGGAGAGTTAATATGGCGTGTTGTCTAAAGGAAGAAAAGCAGAAATTATTTCTGCAATCAAAAATCACCAGAAGGAATTTGTTACAAATTATAACAAAAAGAAAAGCAGACACTAAAAGGATATTTTTATCATTGTTTGCTTTTTGTTTCAATGGCTTGCTGAGCTTTATCATTATTTGTTGAAAAAGAGAAAAGAAAACCTCTTTACATCAATGTATTTGAATTTTATCTAGTTACCAAGATTCCCCTACTTTTTTTTCCTACCTCAAGGACAAGGACATTTCTATTTTTCCTCTTTTAAGATATGCTGTAAGGGAACGTGGGCACATTTGAGGGTGTGAAATTCAGCTACATTCATCTTTATTATTTAGAGAGAAGTGAGGACTCTGTAAGCATACATCTTTCTAATCACAGTTGGTCCTTCTATCAATTTGCCTGTGACTGATCTTTAAAGTTGTTGGAATGTTGGTATTTAAGGAGGATGCCATTTCCAAAACAGTAACCCCATTCTCCCAGTACTTTTAGGTTTCCTACCAGAATGCTGCTGATTTTCAGTTATAGGTTTCAGTAAGGATGCTTGTGGGGTCTGTATAGAATTTTCTTGAGAATCATGTTGAGTAATTACAGTCCATATATCCTAGATTTCTTTTATATGTTTTGGGAGTGAAGAGACCTCCCATTTGCAATCCTCAAGAGTCCATGACACACATCTATGAAAATGGCTCAGGAGGGACAGCCAAATAGATATATGCTGAGTACCTCTGAGGCTGTATGCCAGGAAAGTAGAAGGCACCACTGGTAAAAAAAAATTTATCTAGAAAGAAAAAGAGGACCAGGAATGCTTAAGGACACTATTCCTTTGAACAGCAGGATCTGGCAAAGGTTTTCTTTGTGTTTCCATTTGAGTAGGTGTTGGGCATGTGCTGATGTCAGGTAAGCTCACCACCATCCCAGCTACCATGGAGGGACACATCTCCAAGCATTAAGGTCATGTTGAGGGAGGCAGATTGGAAGCCTGTGCTCATTGGTGCTTCATTTTTTTTTGATTATTAGACAAACTATATTCTTTCCAAAAGTATAGTGAAAACAGGTGATCTTTTGATCCCATGTTAAACACAGTACTGGGTAAGGTAGGCATATTCAATAGTCCTTCAGTATACTATCTTCTTAGCTTATTCTGAAGAGCACAGTGTTGGTAGCATTCTCTTTGTATACTTGTTAGAATCTCAGGGCTGGAAGAGCTTCTAAAAGTCATCTATTCCACCTGCCTCCCCCCATCTGATGCCCCAACTACTTCTACAACCAAGTGGTCATTCTATATAAGGATGCTTTCCGAGATGGGGGCTTCAGAACCCATTCCATGTTGAAAGTGTCTTCCCAATTGCTCCCACCCATCCATGCTAGCTGGGCTTCTTGTCTATTTGTTCTACATTATGCCAGAGTTTTGAGTGACATCCCACTTCTACTCTTTCTAGTCTGTTTTGGGTCCTTTCAAGGTCCTTTATGCAGTACAGATGATGTAAAAAAGAATGAAAGGACATTTTTGAGATAATAGGAGAAAGATATTCCTTTCCCTCACAGGCATACTATGGTTGGTTTACCTGAATAAGAGAAGGGATTAGGTTGGGAGTTCTACAACCATTCCTCTGATAATGTGGTTTTGATTTTCCCTTTCCTTTTTGGTCCCTCTGATGGAAATAGGCTCCAGTTATTCCATATTTCTATTAACAATATTCAGATATAGACTCACTTGTGCTGATGATCTTCTTCCTCTTTAGCCTCTATTTTGATTTAACAGTGCAGCCCAAGATTCTGTTTCTTCTGTTGGTGGCCTCATCATACTCTAAGCCACATGTACAAATTCCTTCACCGTACTTCTGAAGGTAGTTTTGTTGACCCAAGGCAGGACTTTACATTTTTTTCTTATTTAATTTCATCTGGTAGAAGTCAAATTACTATAGCATGTTGAGATCTTTTTGTATTGGCCAGATTGACACACACCATCACTCAGTGCATCTTTAGTACTTCCAGCTTCATAAATAAGTCTCCGTTGCTTCTGATGGATAGTTATTACCAAATGCAGGGACCTTTCCTCTTACCTAGTGCAAATTGTTTTCCTAAACTGTGACATGGGCTTCTATGGCAGATGGGCTGGTGATCATTAAGAAGTCCCATGCTTAGTCTCTTTTTCTTTTATTACTATTTTGGTAATTCAGAATTCCCTAATAGAGAGCTGGTATGATCTAGAATAGCATTTATATCCATGCCAGTCAGATGGAATCTCCAAATGCCACATTGGCAGAAAGAAAAATATTCAGCTCAGTAGAGCCTGGGGACGGAGAGGCTAGGGGGACAAAGATGCCTCCATTGTTGCTCGGCAAAATCCATTCACTCCAAGCACTATTCTAGTGCTATGAGTTCCACATGCCCAAACAGAGATGACTCACTGCTAACCATGAGCAGATCCTGCTGTCTCTATTATGATCAGTTTTAAGGAAAACTTTCTTGCTAGTTTGATGACTAAATTGTCTCCACTGTTGATAAAGATCATCAGACTCTCATTTCAGTTTCCAATTATATCTCACACACAAATTTCATGAGATGAGGTTAGTATAAGAATCTTACTAAGGCAATTTTGATGTCTTATTTATTGGGCATAGCTAGAGAACAATATCTTCCATTTGAGTGAAATTAACAGATAACAGAAATGTTTTGCTTCCTAGGGCCAAATGTGCAATTTTTGATCCTAAATTACAGAAGAGAGGTCAGCAAACTACATTTGGCAAGCTGCATTCATCCTGTTTCCTGTCTTTCTATGACACAAAATAAAATGGGTTATACATTTTTATATGGTTGAAAAAACTCAAAAGAAGAATATTTTGTGCCAGGTAAAAATTAAATGAAATTTAAATTTTAGTGTTCATAAAAAAAGAATATTAGAACATAAGCCACACTTATTATTTACTATCTGACCCTTTACAGGAAAAGCTTGCCAACCCCTGGACTAGAGCATAATTTTTCTAAAGAACTCTTCATTTTGTGACTTGTAATCTGTTGGGGGCTAAGAAAATAAACTTTTTAAAAATAACATGTTTAATAGAAGTCTTTTGTTACCTGAATGTGGACTCAGAAAGGAACTGTGGAGAGTTTTGAGACTCCTAATTAAGGAATCTATTTCTAAGCATAAAATCACAGTCTTTGGTTGGAAAGGAATATTTAAAGATGCTCACCGAAGTTGCTGGGTTGGGTGTTTCTGGATTTTTCATATGCAGACTTAGTAGCCTCTCAGTCTAGCATTGTACAGGAACTTCTGCTCTCCATAGACATTTGAAAGGATTACCTCCTCCTATGTAGATCTGAGGATTGTTAAATTAGTTATATTCATTCAGCATAATTCTTGTACACTTCCTATGTGCCAGTCAATAAGTGTGGAGACCTTTCCCAGAGATTTTCAACATGTGGATTTTTTTAGGGAGTTTCTGCTTCAATTTCTTTGCAATTAAACTAATGTTATGTTTTTCTTTTTTGCCATATAGCCAGTTGCCCCCTCATATACATAGAGATGTTAGAAGCTAACTTTGAAATTTCAGCTGCTTATTATATATATTTGAATTGGACCAAGTTGCCTTTTAATTGGGAAACTATCCTTGAGGTTTCTTTATATAATTTAAAATATTTTTTTATTTTTTAATTATAGTTAGCATACAATATTATATTAGTTTCAGGCATACAACATGATTAGACATTTATATAACTTATGAAGTGATCACTTCAATAAATCCAGTGCCCATCTGACACCATACATAGTTATTACAATACTACTGACAATATTCCCCATGCTATACTCTACCTCCTTATGACTATTTTGTAACTACCAATTTGTACCTTTACCCATCCTCCACCTCTAATCTGTCAAAGATCAAAATACTCTCCATATCTACGAGTTACTTTTTGTTGTTTGTTTATCCTCTTGTCTAGATTCCACATATAAGTGAAATTATATGACATTTGTCTTTCTCTGTCTAACTTACTCCACTCAGCACAATATCCTCTAGGTCTATCCATGTTATTGCAGATGGCAAAATTTCATTCTTTTTTATGGCCGAGTGATATTCCATTGTATATATGTGCCAACTCTTCTTTATCCATCCACCCACTAATGGACACCCAAGTTGTCTCCATATCTAGGCTATTGTCAACAATGCTGCAATGAACATATGGATTCACAGGTCTCTTCAAAGTAGTGTTTTAGGTTTCTTCAGATAAATACCCAGAAATGGGATTACTGGGTCTTTCTTTGTCTCTTGTTCTAACTTTTGTTTTAAAGTTTATTTTGTTTGATATAAGTACTGCTATCCTATATTTCCCCCCTCCTTTATTTCCATTTTCATGTAATATCTTTTTTCCATACCTTTACTTTCAGTCTCTGTGTGTCTTTCCATCTGAAGTGAGTCTCATGTAGGCAGCTTATGTAAAGGTCTTATTTTCTTATCCATTCAGGCTTCCTATCTTTTCATTGGGACGTATAATCTATTTACATTTAAAGTTATTGTTTATAGATATATAGTTACTGACATTTTATTATTCATATTTTTTATCTTTTTTTTCTTTTTCTTCTTAAAGAAGTCCCTCTAACATTTCTTGCAATACTAGTTTGGTGGTGATGCACTCCTTTAGCTTTTTTGTGTGTGTCCTTTCATTATCTGTCCTTTCATTTTAAATGATAGCTTTGAGGTGCAGAGAAATCTTGTTTGTAGGTCCTGGCTTTTCATGTCTTTGAATATTTAGTGCCAATCCCTTCTGGCCTGCAAAGTTTCTGCTGAGAAATCAGCTGCCAGTCTTATGGGAGCTCCCTGGTAGATAACTACCTGCTTTTCTCTTGCTGCTTTTGAGAGTCTCTCTTTGTCTTTAACCTTTAGCATTTTAATTGTAATGTGTCTTGGTGTAGACCTCTTTGGGTTCATCTTGTTTTGGACTCTGCGCTTCCTGGGTTAGTATGTCTATACCCTTCACCAGATTAGGGAGGTTTTCTGTCATCATTTCTTCAAATAGATTTCTAATTCTCTATTTTGTCTTTCTGTTACCTCTGTGATACAAATATTGGTGTGCTTGATGTTGTCCCAGATGCCCCTTAAACAATCATTATTTTGGAGAGGGTTCTTTTTTCTGGTTGGTGTTCTGATTTGGTGTTTTCTGCCACCTTATCTTCCAAATCAATGATTTGATCCTTTGCTTCATGTAATCTACTGTTGATTCCCTCTAATGTATTGTTCATTTCAGTTATTGTGTTTTTCATTTTTGACTGATTCTTTTTTTATGGTTTCTATCTCCATTTTTATGTTTTCTTTCTCTTTGTTGAAATTTTTTACTGAGATTATTGAGCACCCTTATAACCAGTGTTTTGAACTCTGTATCTGGTAGATTGCTTGTCTTCATTTTGTTTAGTTCTTTTTCTGGAGCTTTGTTCTGATCTTTCATTTGGGACATGTTTTATTGTCTCCTCATTTTGGCTGCCTCCCTGTTTTTGTTTCTATGTATTAGATAGTTAGTTAGAGCTACTATGTCTCCCAGTCTTGATCCTTATGTAGTAGGTGTCTGTGGGGTCCAATGGCACAGTCTCCCTGATCACTTGAGTGGGGTGCTCCAGGTGTGTCTCTTGTCTGGGTTGTTGTGCTGTCCTGTTATAGTTGAACCTTGTTTGTTGTTTCTATGTCAAAGGGAGGGATTGACCTTTGGTCTGATTGGTTTTGAGGACTGGTCATGACTACAGTGGATGATCAAACCCAGAATATGAGGATCATGGAATGTCCAGGGTGGAAGAGACCTTAGAAAACCCTGTTTTTCAGTCCCCTAGAAAAGGGATTCTTAACCTGGGTTAATATATGGGATCCCTGAAAAAGCTGTGTATCATTGCCACATTTTTCTGGAGAGAGGATTCAGAGCTTCTTTCATTAGTTTCCAGGAGAAATCCAAGACCCCCCTCCCACCACCACCAATGTTATGCGTGAACTCACCACCAGAACTCTGAGAAACAATGGTTGAACTATCTCATTTAAACCTTTTGATAATGATGAATGTATGATTTCATGAGTCTGCACAGCTCCAATTGTTAGGAAGTTGTTCCTCAAATCGAATGACAATTACCTCTGTGTAACTTTACCCAAATTTATTTTATTAGTTTGGTTTCTGCCCTTTAAAACAACTGAAAATGCATTCCACTCCTTTTTTGTGATACAGTCCTTTGAATATAAGGACAATTTGTTTGCCTTTCTGAAGGTGACTGTCCCAAACTTTTCTCATATATCTGTGGCTTCCAGATTCCTCCCCATGTTTTTTTTTTTGTCTAGTTTGTCATTGTCTCTTCTAAGGTCATGGCAGCTAGAGGTGAAGATAGCATTCCAGGAGTGTTCTAACAAGCACAAATTAGAACACTATCATCACCTCATTGTTCTAGGCAATATATTTATATTAATGCCTAACTAGTTAGTTTTTGTGATAGATGCTTCACACTACTGATTCATGATGAACTGACTGTTGATTTGCTAGCATATCCTTCATCTTGTTTATAGATTTGGTTTATGGATCTGTTTATACCCACTGTCTTAGATTTTTTAAAAAGACATTATATTGATGCACAAATCAGGGTACTTGTGCACATTTATATGCAAATGAGTAATTTTCTCTTCAAGAATTAAAAAAATCCTCATTTTACCTTGATTATTCTCGTTTCTTTACAAAATACTAAAGGATTCTTGATATTTTCAGAGCAAACACCAAAGCCCATGTCAGTGATACAGTATTTAGTAAGAATGCTCATACATGAAATACATAAGTGATTTATTTTTTGATCAATTATTTGTTTTTGAAGTAACTTTTAGCATTTTTATTTGAAAGGCCAAGGAATATAGTGCTAAACATCAGTTCAGGTAATATTCAGGACTTTAAAAAAAACATTTTTCAATTACTTTATCCCCCAAATTTGCTTTATAGCTTTTTAAAAATAATTCAGGACTTTTAATGGACATAAGAATTATGAAAAATCTATTTGCAGTAAAAAATGGTCACCTGTCATTAATAAGATGAGGAAGATAATGTGAGTCAAGTAGGAGATGGAGATAGATACCTCCTGTGTACAGATACAAAAAAGGGTGACTACCATTAGGGGCTGCCTGAAATGGAATTGAGCCAGGAAACCCCCTATGTGGAATGTGTATACAAATAGCTGTAAGTACAAAAAAACATGTCTTTGTGTCAATGTGTGGTGGCTCTGTTCCTTAGAGAAATAGAATGATTTCTTAATGTCATTTTCTTATAAGTGCATTGCTGTTAAATCATTACCTAAATATCCAGATACTTGTAATGGAGCTGGAGATCTACCTCTGGTCCCAAAATTTACTATAGTAAATTTCAGATAAGGACTAGGAAGATTTAGTCATGCCAGGTATGACAGGATGCTTATGCAGGAATAGAGTTACTAGGACCTGAGTCCTCCAAAGGCTGCTCCTGTTGGATGCATTGATGACCAATGAGGGTATGCTACTGTGCATGTTAATACAGGGAGGCTACTGTCTTCATTTGTGGAGTTGTCATAATCAGCACAGGGGGAGGAGTGAGGAAGAGAGTAGTTTCATTTCTGTTTTCCCCTTTTGGGATTTTCTGGGAATAAAAAGGAAAATATTTTTTCTGATAGTTTGACAAAACATTTAATTAGAGGTGGTAATGAAAAGTCATCACAGCAGCACAATACTTTTGTATTATGAGTCACATTTACATATTTAAGGATACTTGCTTACAAGCTGTTTTATGATTAGGGACCAATCTACTGAACATGGTAAGTAAGGAAAGAGAGGGAAGGAGCTGAGAGGAGAGAGAGAGAGAAACCACTATGTGAAAAATGAATGTGCTGATGTTAGTCTGCATATAATTGCTACAAAACCAAAATTGAACATATGTGGTCCCCACAGAGAGGTGGAAAACCTTGTCAGGGGGCATTTGCCAGCCTGAGCTGTTGTGTGTGGCTATGCGTGGAATGGCTAAGAGCCAACTATGGCCTCTGGCAAGCAGTAGGGTGAGTTTATCTGTTCAAACTGGTTGATGTAGTTACCAAATTTCTCAAGTGTTTTTATTTGTTTTTCTCTTTCATATAGATAAAACCTCTAAATGTATTGGGTTGGATTTTTCTAACCTTCAATCATTTGTGTTTGGTTTCATGTCTTCATAGCTGGTTTCCTACTTAATTTCTTTCATCTTCAATCTTCTTAGACTTTAAGAGATACAATTGCAATCATCTTTCCTTTGATCTTTGCCTAATGGGTGTGTCATCTCCCTTCATCTGTTTCACCAGTATATTTCTATGAAAACACTAGATAATATGTTTAACTTATTAAGATAAGCCTATAGATTATAAAAATAATGGGCTGATTTAGTTTGAAAAAACTGTACTTTGTAAAAAAAAGATCAGCAAAACTTTTTTTTTTATTTTACTAAAATATGACACATGGTTTCTTGCCTTTTAAACTTTTTTTAATATATACATTTTTATTTTTCAATTACAGTTGACATTCAATATTACTAGTTTCATATATGCAATGGAATATTACTCAGCCATAAAAAAGAATGAAGTCTTTTAAACTTTTCAATTGGCTATCTAAATATCAACTTAAACACACTTCTGAGAATCATCTACGTATGGGGTCCCCCCTTTTTTGTTAGATCATCACATCGACTGTTGCAGCCAGTACTCCTTCAGTTTGCTCTTAATTTTTTTTGAGAGCCTTGTTGTCAGTGAAAAGGTTTCTTATCAAATTCTGATAATGAGCTTCATTGCCAGCAATGCCCCTATGCCCTTGAACTCCATAATTAGTATCATGTCTTTGTTTGCTACCTACAGAAAGATCAGTGGTCCCTTTCCTGCCCAGTTTGATATCCATTAAGGGTATTTACAAGATGCAAACAGTCTCCTACAAAGGAGGTACTCAGGAAGTATTTGTGGAATATATGAAGGACTAAAGATGGAATAAGTAAGCAATATTTATGCTGATTATAAAATACTTACTTGATTTGGGAAAAAGACAAACTGCAGATAAAAACATCAATCTCATTGGAGATCTTTGGAAAAATGACCAATAAGTCTAACAGGCTTCTTTCAAACTCTTCAAAACCTGATAAGTCACAAGTTTCTACCATGGCTAAACATAAGACATTATTTCTTGTAAAAAGTGACTTAGAGACTGAGTTTCTTTCAAGTATGAAATTTGATGAGTATGTAAGATCATGTGATTTTATTCCTCCACTAGGGCTTTCTCACCATTTATTACTAGAACCTAAGAGCAACTTTGTTACACTTTAAAAAAATGAAGTTCTATAAGCCTATTGCTTTCTATTAACTTGCTGCAGTTTTAAAATTGCTTTGGGATTTTTATGAACTATCCCTGTGAAGTTCATAAAACAAACAAACAAACATGGTTTACATTATTATATATGAGAGAGAAATATAAAATGTTCATTTAAGAATAAGTCCTTATATTTATGCATTTTTGTACTTGCATGTATATATTAAAATTGACTTCAGTTCCTAGTCATGGCCAGATAAGGGCACAGTGGTTATAGAAAGAGTGAAGTAGAAAGGAGGGGAAGGGAAGGAAGGGAAGGAGAAAAAGAGAGTAATATTAATATGTCATAAGCACCACCAGTGTGTCAGGCACTGTGCTAAACATTTTCACACACAATTTAATTTGATCCTCACAGTATCGTTGCAATGAACACATTTTAAAAATTACAATAATATTAATTTAAAACTGTGTCAGGTACTTTTTTTAAGAGAAAGAAAGTGGAAGGGAGAGAGAGGGAGGAAGAAGAAGAAGGAAGGGAGGAGGGAAAAGGGAAAAAGAAAGAGGGAAAGGAAGAGGATGAGAGAGGAGGGAGACACAAAGCCTGCCTCATTTTAAAACGTTTGAAATTTTAAGAACCTGCATTATTTAGCTCATTTTTTGAGTGCCCCCCTGTTCCACCCAACTAAATGCAGTTGTTAAACCAATTGGATTTTTGTGGGTATAATATGAATAAGAACAGAGATTTGTTTCACACTCAGGGGCAAAGAAATGAGGCCCAGTTCATAGGTCTTCAGCTACTCTTACTAGCCTTGCAGAGGCTCATGGGGATCTATTTTTTAACCTCTTATTCTGGTTCCAGAACATTATCATTTTGAACAATTCTTGCTTTTGCTATAAGCAACAAATTTAATGGTGGTGGGAGGTGCGATGCTTCTTACGCTTGTCACCTATAACTGCATTTCTCAGCTAATGGTATAGAGATCAAGAATCACTTTTTTTCTCATTCACATGTGATTCTGAAAAAAGAAAGCTTCCTCACATTCTTTTGGAAGTAATGCATGTGAATTCGGAATTTCTGTTTAAGTCCTTTCTTAGTGGGAAAATATAAAATCAAAGTTGAAATGATAAAATATTAGATTCAGTGTTGTCAAGTGGAGTCTAATTTCATTTCACATACTATAATTTATAATTCAGGGTCCTAGGAGGCAAAGTCCCCTTAGACCAGGGGTCTCTGACCCCTGGGCCATGGACTGGTACTGGTCTGCGGCCTGTTAGGAACCAGGCCACACAGCAAGAGATGAGCAGTAGATGAGCAAGTGAAGCTTCATTTGTATTTGCAGCCGCTCCCCAGAGTTAGCATCATCACCTCAGCTCCACCTCAGATCTTCAGGCGTTAGATTCTCATAGCAACACAGGTCCCTGGTTCCAAGAAGGTTGGGGATTGCTGCCTTAGAGTACCCCTTTAATCCAGGCCTATCATTTGGATTTCTCTTGGCTCCCTTGTCTGCAAATCCCATCTGGTGCTAGATGGTAAAACTGAGACTCTCCATGTCAGGAAAGTGAGGAGGGCAGGGGAGGTAAGTATGGGGGCAGAGAGAGGAGCAGTGTGTTGTGAAGCTTTGCTGTAGGCTTGCCAGAGTCCGATGAAGTGCAGGGGGTGGCAGTGGGAGGAAGCCAGTGTTCAGAGACAAGTAAGTCGGTTAAAGAATTTATAATAAAATGATGTGTTGGTGTAAGTGTAGAATACAACCATAAAAACATAATTAGTACAAAATATTCTACATTAGACCAAATAGCCACTTGATTCTACAACCGTGCCTGTGCCATAAAGAAATCAGTTCTTTCATGAGGAGGAAAAATTTGGATGTTATGTCCATTTGCATATTCATGTTGCTTACAGCAAAGCCACTAAATAAATAATGAATTCTTACAAGATAAGCCTGGTTCAAATAATGTAGCATATGGCAGTTTGCCAGATGAGAGGACAATTCTGGGAAATAGGGTCAAGTCAAGAAGTCTTTGAATTCTCTATTGGGCACCTGCAGTTACATTTCTATAAGAGTACAGACCAGTTTGAATGAGAGATTATGTCTGAGTTTATGGGTTTTCTTTTTCCAAATGCTACTCTATAAATGGTGGTTTGCCTGGGTATATGAGAGAAGTGCTAATGAAGGGAAACAACAAGTACTGTTCAGATGACCCTGCTATAAAGGGTCTTCATGTGAGTTAAAGATTTAGTGATACTGCCTGGAAATAAACTACAGTGAAGCTAGGCTTTTTGCATTCTGTTAACTTTACT
Source organism: Eidolon dupreanum (assembly GCA_028627145.1). NCBI lineage: Eukaryota > Metazoa > Chordata > Mammalia > Chiroptera > Pteropodidae > Eidolon > Eidolon dupreanum. The sequence continues at coordinate 82,097,315 of CM053505.1, read as the reverse complement.
GCAGTCTGTGGCTGGTGGGGCAGCATGGGCCCCCACAGTGGCAAGGGGTCAATATTCAGTTAGAAATACTTGTCCAAGAAGTAATTTTTTGATTAGTTTTCCCAATTCTAGATAGAATGGAGCAGAATCAGGTAGGTGTATGAATGGCACCTATTTAAACACATGCAGGGCTTTGCTCTTGTCCTGAACAATCATTTTTTTCTGCATTTCCTGGAGGAACTACTGGGATCACAAATAACAATTTGCGGCTCACCCTGGGTAATGAGTCATTGGATAGAATTTCATTTGGTAGATTTAAAGAGAGTTGGTGTTGATCTATGAAGCCAGATGATTTAAGAAACTGAAGCAGTAACAAGTAAATTGCTTTTCCCTTGTACCACAAAATGCTTTCTAGGTGTTTTTGGCTTTTCTTTTTAAAATGGATTTATAATACAATTTCTCTTCACCCCAAGGCTCAAATAAACCTCTTTGCTCTGATGAATCCTAAATAGCTCCTCATTTCCAACAAATGAATTGTCTAATACAGTTTTAATATCCTGTTTTAGACCATGGGAGCTAGAAATTTGAATTCTATAGGAAACACAAATAAATATACATTTCTTTTTAGAGACTTTATTTTTTCTGACTCACCTCAAGAAAAAACTGTACAACCAAGTTCAAATTCTTAAGTCTTGTAATTGGGACTTGTCATGAACCAACACATATTCATATGCATTTAATTATTTGTTCATCTTGCAAGCAATCAGGAGGGCAGAGGATGTGCCATGCAATGCGCTAGATGCTGGAGGGGATACAGAAAAGAGTAACACTGGCTGTTTCCTTCATGAAATTCACTGGCCACTGGGCAGGACAGAGATTCAAGCAGACATTTATTATAAAATATGTCAAACCTGTGTTGAAGTATGTGCAAAATGTTGTATATGTGTTTAAGTAGGGGGGTGAGGTACTACTTTTCACAGCAAACAAGAACCTGAGGGAGGCTGGAAAAGTGAATGTCTTAGTCTAGGAGGTGAAGGAACCTTTTCTGTTTTCATAAATTGTCTTTCTGTCCTTCTCCTTGTGGACATGTGCCGCCTCCACCAGCAACCTCAGAGTACTGTGTTGCCTGGACCCTTGAGAGTCAGTCATAGTAAGGGATAATTTGCAAGTTATACATGAAAAAGATCTCTGCATTAACTGTTTTAACATACAGAAACTCCACAGAAGTGCAGTCAACTTGGTCTTGAGCTCATTGAGAGCAGGGACTATGTGACTCAATGTTTGTAATCCCAGAGCCTAGCACTAAGTGTTACAAATGGCTGATGCTCAATAAGTTTCAAGATCCTCCCCCCGCCCCCACAAAAAAGTACCATGGGAGTCTAGAGGAGGGGGCAGCTAGCTCACATAGGGGACTCTCAAGCTACACTAAAAAAATGTGTAGGGATTAATAAGATCTAAATTTGAAAGAGTACTCAGGACAGGCCATGACCCTTGCTACCAGAATATGTGAGGCATTGAAATAGGAGAGCAAAATGGATATAGCACATTTCTCATCAGTCCACTTCTCTAAACCACAGGAGCCACTTGGTGAACCTGGAGTTTGGTGGCTACCAGGAGACACACAAATGTACAAGAATTAAATTCCTATAGCTACAATTAGATGAGGATTTCCAGGAAGATACTGAGATGAGGAGTAATCATTGTATATTGTTGAAGCGATCAGCTGTCATGACTGGGTTGTGGTCAGAGACGGGTGTGGGGGGCTCTGCAGATTGTATTTGATGTAATTGGTGTTCTTCCTCCTTCTATTACACTGCTCATCAATGCATCTTTACATCTCATATGTATTTTCCATTGTGGTGGCCTTTGTAAAACATAAGATGAACAAACTGTTTATTAAGGTAAGACAATGGAGGCCCCATTTTAAAAAGGTTAAGATGTGCTCGAAAGTGTCAGCACATCTTGGGTATTATTAACAGTGTATGGAATGCACAGTCTGGTATTTTCCAAAGGCCACACTAATATTTTCAAGCATGGAACAGTCTTAAAGGACTGGATTTCATCACCATTTGATGAGAGAAGAAATCTTTTAAATGCTTATTTTCATTTGCTCACTGAAAATCATCTCTGTAGAGCTCAACACAGGCAAATGAATCCTGAACATTTTAGCAATGCACTTAAAATATCATTGGAAAGCACTTGGGTTATTAAAAGCTGAAAACAAAGGACTAGGAACCCTCTAGCACTAATCACACCTAGAGAGAAAGCAAGAGCCATTTATGCCATCATGTTTGCTGAAAATATCTCTTGATTTTAAACTCTTCATTATTAAGAAGGGAAGCTTAAGTTTTGACAAACCTTTTTTGCTCCCATTAAATATGCCCACTTTTCCATGTAATTAGCTCAACACTGCTGTTTGCATAATTGCCATATTTTTCTGCTTCCCAAGAAATCTGTTAAGCAGAAAGGTGAACTACAAATCTTTGATGAAGTGCACATTTATGTACGATGTGCAGTTCTCAGATCATGAAGAAAATTATGTAGTTTCCATTGAGTTTATTTTACATTTGGAAAACAAGTATTCAAAACATACTGCCCCAAGCCAGATTTAATCTGTTTTCCTTTAAGATGGCCAAGGAGCAATTTACTGAACCTTGGGTCTTCAAATAATGTTATTACCATGGGCCCTGACTTTATCAATGACCAAAACCAAAGACATTCTCCTTTAAGCTTTGCTTTCGCAATAAGATTTTTTGTTGGAATCAGGGATTTCATCACAGCTGGGCCATGTGTTAGCTATGAAGTCTCAGACAAATCCTGTAACCTCTCAAAGTATCAGTTTCTTGAATTGTAAAATGGAGCTATTTTTAACTGACAGAGGTTTAGGGTGCTCCTGTGTAAGGAAGTTTGTTACCCAGGTCTCAGTACATAATAAGTTTTCTAATAAAGATGTGATACTGCCCTTTTCCTTCTCTTTTGTAGCAAGTGGATGGCATTTAAATGAACCAGAGAGCTTGAACTCTGGCGAAACCCTGAATTTGAATTCTGCCTCTGCCACCTTTTATTTGGAGGTGGGGTGTGGGAGAGGAGACAGAGGGCTGTGTGATCTTGGGCAGTTTGCTTAGCATGGAGCCTTGGTTACTTTATCTGCCAGATGGGGATAAATGATAGAAATATGTACCTCCAAGTTTGCATTGTGAGGATATAATGCATATAAAAGCATGTAAATGCTCAATGTATATGTCCTATAGTTAGTATTAAAGATTCATTCTCCTCTGGTTCTCACAAAACAAACTCCTATAGTTAGTATGTCCTTAACAGCAGTCAAGATCAGTTTTGGGTTACTGTAGATAGTGATCTGAAACTCATGGTCTCTCCAGATTTGCTAGGTTTGTCTCATTTTTGATAATGTGAGAGGGTGGAATGTGCAACTTCCCTTCCCAAATGGAGACTAGGTTCTTGCAGGTTTCCTGATTGATGTGTGCTTCTGATTGAAGTCTCAGGGCATCAGATTGCAGTGGTGAACAGAGGAAGGTGTGTAATAGTGATCAGATTAGGAAGATAACAGGACACCAGGCATCCGGCATCTGATGGCTTGTCACACAGGTCACTTTTGAGCTCTGGTTTCCCCTTGACAAGGTTAGCCACTCATGCCAGTGGTTCCATGGGCAGAATTCTAGCTTGGCAGTAAGCCCTGGAAGAGAAGGAGAAATATAGGCTGGCAGGAAGGCTGGAGTTGCCCTAATGTCACAGGCTTGAACTTCTGTTCATGTAAGTAAAGCTCTCATTAATTGTTTTCAAACCAGGGCCACTGCAACTTAAACTGATCAGAATGAAGGGGAATTAGAAAATACCTAAATTTCTAATAACAAGTAAAATTAAATATGTTATCATAAATCTGCTTGATGGACTACTATGAAATTATTTTTAAGCATTTTATTTTATTATTAGTTTCAAGTACATTGGATAGACATTTAAATAGTTTATGAAATTACCCCCTCAGTTACTCTATGACCCATCTGGCTCTATACATAACCATTACATTACTGCTGACTACATTCCCTATGTCTACTCCCCATCCTCATGGCCATCTCTCACCTACTAATTTGAACTTCTTTAACCCTTCACCCCTTTCTCCAGCCCCAATAACTCCTGCTCCTCTGGCCATCACCAGATTGTCCTTTGTATTTGTGAGTCTGTTTTTGATTAGTTTGTTCTTTTTGTTCCTTAGATTCTACATATAAGTGAAATCAATTATTTACCTTTCTCTGTCTAACTTGTTTTGCTCAGCATAATAAACTCTAGGTCCATCTGTGTCGATGCAAATGGTATAATTTTTATGGCTGAATAGATATTAATATTAATAAAATTTAATATTCCATTGTATATATGAACCATAACTTCTTTATCCAATTATGTGTTGATGAGCACTTAGGTTGCTTCCATAACTAGGCTGTTGTGAATAACACTGCTGTGAACATAGGGATGCATAGATTTTTATGAATTGGTGTTTTGGTTTTGTTTGGATAAATACCCAGAAGTGCAGTTGCTGGCTCAAAAGGTATATCCATTTTAAAATTTTTGAGGAACCTCCGGACTGTTTTCCATAGTGGCTGCACCAATTTGCAATCCCACTAAGAGTGTATGAAAGTTCCCTTTCCTCCACATCATCGGCAACACTTGTTTTTTGATTTATTGATGATTTGTTTATTCTGACAGGTGTGAGATAACATCTCATTGTGTGTTTTTTAACATTTTATTTTTTATTTTTTTATTTCCCCCCTCCCCCCCCCCCGTTGTGTTTTTAATTTTCATTTCTCTAATGATTAGTGACCTTGAGGTTCTTTTCATATGTTTATTGGCCATCTATATTTCCTCTTTGGAGAAATATCTATTCAGCTATTCTGTCCATTTTTTAATTGGATTGTTTTTGTTGTTGGTGTTGTTGTTGTTGTTGCTGTTGTTATATGAGTTCTTTATATATTTTGATTTTAACCTCTTATCAGATGTATCATACGCGAATATCTTCTCCCATTCAATAAGTTGACTTTTCATTTTGTTGATGGTTTCCTTTTTAGTTTGATGTAGTCCAATTTTTTTTTTCTTTTGTTTCCCTTGCCTGAGGAGGTATAGCGGAAAAGAAATCACTAGTAGCAATATCAAAGAGATTATTGCCTATCTTTTCTTCTAGAAGTTTTATGGTTTTGGGTCTTACATTTAGTTTTTAATCCAGTTTGGTATTTTTTTGTGTATATGGTGTATGAAAGCAATTCAGTTTCATTTTTTTTTTTTTGCATGTATCTGTCCAGTTTTCCCAACACCATTTATTTAAGAGACTGTACTTACCCAAATGTATATTCTTGCCTTCTTTGTCATATTAAGTGAGCATATAGGTATGGATCTATTTCTAGGCTCTGTATTCTGTTCCACTGATCATTGTATCTGTGTGTGTATGTGTGTGAGTGTGTTTATGCCAGTACCATGCTGTTTTGATTACTGTAGCCTTGTAGTATAGTTTGATATCAGGTAATGTGATACCTACTACTTTGTTCTTTTGTCTTAAGATTGTCGTGGCTATTCAGGGTCTTTTATGGTTCTATGGAAATTTTAAGATTATTTGTTCTAGCTCTCTGAAAAATGCCATTGGTATTTTAATAGGGATTGCACTGTCTATAGATTACTTTGGGTATACGACCATTTTAATGATGTTGATTGTTCCTACCCATGAACATGGTATATGCTTCTATTTATTTGAATCTCCTTCAATTTCTTTTTTCAGTGACATAATTTTCTGAGAATAGGTCTTTTATCTCTTTGGTTAATTTGATTCCCAGATATTTTATAATTTTCTATACAATCATAAATGAGATTATTTTTTTAATTCCTCTTTCTGAAAGTTCATCATTGGTGTATAAAAATGCCACTGACTTCTGAATAGTTATTTTGTAACCTGCTACTTTACTGAATTCATTGATCAGTTCTAACAGTTTTTTTTTGGGGGGGGGGAATCTTTAGGGTTCTCTATATCATGTCATCTGCAAATAATGACAGTTTTACTTCTTCTTTTCCAATTCAGATGCCTTTTATTTCTCTTTCTTGTCTTATTTCTGTGACCAAGACTTCCAATGCAGTGTTGAAGAGGAGTGGTGAAAGTGGGCATCATTGTTTTGTTCCCGATCTTGAGGAAAAGGCTTTTAGCCTTTCGCCATTGAGTATGATGTTAGCTGTAGATTCGTTATATGTGGCCTTTATTATGTTGAGGTATATTCCCTCTATTCCCACTTTGCTGAGAGTTTTTATATAAATGGATGCTGGACTTTGTCGAATGTTTTTTCCGCATCTATTGATATAATCACGATTTTTTTCTTTCGATTTGTTAATGTGGCATATCGCATTAATTGATTTGCACATATTGTACCAACATTGCATCTCAGGAATAAATACAACTTGATCATGGTGTATGGTATTTTTAATGTATTGCTGAATTCGGATTGCTAATATTTTGTTGAGGATTTTTGCATCAATGTTCATAATAGATATTGGTCTATAGTTTTATTTTTTTTTTTTTTTGTAATGTGTTGTCTGGTTTTGGAATCAAGATAATGGTGGCCTCATAAAAGAAGTTAGGGAGCCTTCCCTCTTCTTGAAAATTTTGGAATAGTTTGAGACAAATAGGTATTAATTCTTCTTCGAATGTTTGGTAAAATTCGCCTATGAAGCCATCTCATCCAGCAATTTGTGTTTTGGGAGTTTTTTGATTACTGATTAGACTTCAGTGATGGAAATCGGTCTGTTCAGATTTTCTGTTTCTTCTTGACTCGGTCTTGGGAGGTTGTATGTTTCTAGAAATGTATCCATTTCTTCCAGGTTGTCCAATTTGTTAGCATATAATTGCTTGTAGTATTTTATGATTCTCTGTATTTCTGTGGAGTCTGTAGTTATTTCTCCTCTTTCATTTCTGATTTTATTGATTTGGGTCCTCTCTCTTTTTTCCTTGATGAATCTGTTTAAGGATTTAGCAATTTTGTTTATCCTTTCAAAAAAACAGCTCTCGTTTTCACTAATCTTTTGTATTTGTTCTTTTTCTAGTTCTTTTTTAAGTGTAAGGTTAGATTGTTTATTTGAGCTTTTGCTTATTTCTTGAGGTAGGCCTGTATTGTTATTAATTTCCCTCTTAGGACTGCTTTTGCTGTATCCCACAGATTTTGAGTCATTGTGTTTTCATTTTCATTTGTCTCTAGGTATCTTTTGATTTCTTTCTTGATCTAATTGATAACCCATTCATTATTTAGTGGCATGTTATTTAGCCTCTTTATGTTTGTGTATTTTTCAGTTTTTTTCTTGTAGTTGATTTCTAGTTTTATACCATCGTGATCAGGGAAGATGGTTCATATGATTTCAATCTTCTTAAATTTATTGAGGCTTGTTTTGTGTCCTAACATATGGTAAGTCCTGGAAAATGTTCCATGTGCAGTTTTGAAGAATGTATATTTTGCTGCTTTGGGGTGAAATGCCCTGAAAATATCTGTCAAATCCATCTGGTCTAGTGTGTCTTTTAGACTCATTGTTTCCTTGTTGATTTTTTTGTCTGGAAGATCTGTTGATTGGTGTCAATGGGGTGTTAAAGTCTCCTCCTATGAGTGTATTACTGTAGATCTCTCCTTTTATGGAAGTGAATAGTTGCTTTATGTATGTAAGTGCTCCTATGTTGGGTGCATATATGTTTAATAGGGTTATGTACTCAATATATTGATCCCTTTGGGTCTTGTTTTCTTATCCATTAAGCTACCATATGTCTTTTTTCCCCCCTCCTTAATTCCCACTCCCCTTTCCACCCCTGAACTATGGATATTGCCATTTCCCCTTAAGAACTGGATCTCTGAAGGCGGGTCGTCTTCTCCCACGCACTCGCATCGCACACCTGGGGCCTGGCACAGCCGGGGGGCCCGGCACACCCGGGGCCTTGTCTGTGGCTTCACCTGGGGCACGAACCCAGGACCTTCTGCGTGTAAGGCAGACATGCTAACCACTACACTATGGAGCTACCCCTACCCTGTGTCTTTTGATTGCAGCATTTAATCTATTTACGTTTAAAGCGGTTATTGATACATACATAGTTATTGCCATTTTTAAATTCGTTTTTGTAATTCTTTTTACAGTAATTCCTTTAGCATTTTTTTTGTAATACTGGCTTGTTGGTGATGAGTTCCTTAAACTTTTTCCTATCTGCGAAGATCTTTATCTCACTTTCCACTTTAATTAATAGCCTTGCTGAATAGAGTAGTCTTGGTTGTAGATTCTTGTTTTTCCTCACTTTGAATATTTTTTTGCTATTCTCTTCTGGCCTGCAAAGTTTCCACTGAAAAATCTGCAGACCTTCTTATGGGGGTAACCTTGTAAGCAACTAGCTGCCTTTTTCTTGCTGCTTTTAAGATTCTGTTTGTTTTTGATCTTTGTCATTTTAATTATGATGTGTCTTGGTGTGGGTCTGTTTGAGTTCCTCTTGTTTGGGACTCTTCGTGCTTCCTGGACTTGTATATTTAATTCTTTTGCTACCTTAGGGAAGTTTTCTGTCATTATTTTTTTCAAATAAATTCTCATTACCTTGCTTTCTCTCTTCTCCTTCTGGTATCCCTATGATGCAGATATTGTCATGCTTCATGTTGTCCCAGAGGTCTCTTAAACTATTCTTATTTAATTTTTTTTTTCTTTTTGCTATTCTGATTGGGTGTTTTCTGCTACCTAACCTTCCAGCTCTCTGATTCAGTCTTCTGCTTCATCCAGTCTACTGTCGATTCCATCTAGTATATTCTTCATTTCAGCTATTGTATTCTTCATTTTTGACTGATTCTTTTTTATGGGTTCTATGTCCTTTTTTATTCTTACTATGTCTCTGTTGAAGTTCTCATTGAGATCATCTATTTTTTCCCTAATTTCATTGAGCATCCTTATAACCATTATTTTTAACTCTGTCTCTGGTAGATTGCTTGCCTCCATTTCATTTAGATTATTTTTGGAGTTTTCTCCGTGTGTGTGTGTGTGTGTGTGTGTGGCCTGTTTTTTTGTTTTCTCATTTTATCTGCCTGTCTGTATTTGTCTCTCTGTGTAAGGAAGATTTGTTTCATCTCTCAACTTTGGCCAAATGGCCTTATGTAGTAGGTGTCCGATGTGGCCCAGTGGCATATTGTTCCTACTCACGTGTGTTGGGGGCTCTGGATGTGATCTTTGTGTGTGTTTGGTGTATTCTTCTGTTATAGCTAAGACTTTATTATTGTTAAAACATCGGTGGGTGGGATTAACACTTGGGCTGACTAACTCTGGGAATTGACTGTGCACACAGGGTATGTGTGATGTATGGGGGCTGTCCTCACTGAGTGAAATTTGCCCTAGAAGGCTTGTGTACTTGTTTAGACCACCATTTGGCTATACCTCTTATTCAGCTAGTCAGCTGTTGCTGTGTTGTGGTCTAGTGCCAGCTTCCGTATATGCTGGTTTTGTGGTTCTTGAGAAGGGCTCCCTAGTAGACCAAGGTCAGCCACTGCCTGTGATTGCTCAGGTCTACCTGCTGAGAGCTCAAAGCAGTCTACAAGTGGTTGCTGCCTGTGCTGGACCTATAAGTAAGGGGGAGAGACAATACTGTCAGCCGTGGTCCGGTTACCCCCAGTACCCGGCCTGGGGCAATTTAGCAGAAGCACCCTTGCTTCTCAATGCCTGAGATTGCCTGTCAGTCTCCCGTAAGACTCTACCACTGAAAGAGCCTCTGGGTGATACGCACGTTGGGCGGTGCAGGGACCTAGGGAGTCACCTGAATATATTTGAGCAGATTTTCCCTAGCCACTGCAGTGTCAGTTTACATTCCAGTGCTGTCTCTGTGGCTTCATGTAAAAGTCTTAAATCGCAGTAAGGCCAGCTGCTGCCCACCATAGGCCTGCAAACATCTGAGGTCTGTTTAAGAAATACTGAAGCTTAGGGGCAGGGATTTGTGGTCCGCTATTGTAAGTCCCTCCCGGGATGCTTGGGCTTTGCATGGACCACAGGAACTGAGTACTGTTGTTTGCTGTTAAATTTGTGTCCCAAGGAAATCACAGGATGTGATCGGGTTGCCTGGGAACAGGCTTGCCACAAGTAATTTGTGGGTTGGGTGGGGCGGCATCTCAGGGAGATAGAACCCTAGAAAGGTGCAGGGTGGGGTTGGCGCCTGGCAACAGGCCACCATGACAATTTGTGGGTTGAGTGGGGGGTTCGCAGGGAGATATGGGATATCAGGCCAATACAGCTTCAGATCTGCTGCAAGTTCTGAGTATGCAGGTTCCCCAAAAGTCAAAGATCACAGTGAGACCTGCTGCCATCTGGAGCAAGCCCACAGACTCCTGCAATTCGCCCAAGCGATATTGCAGCTTCTCCAAGCAGCAGTAATCTGCCCACAACTTTTTTCCTGAAATTCACGCACTGCTCTAGCCGAGGTTTGTTGTCTGTGCAGAATGCAGGGCCCTGGAAAGGGGGAGGGCAGGGGAGGCTGCCTGTCAACCGTTTGCTGCGGGCAGTTTGTGGGTTGAGTGGGGCAGGTTCTCAGGGAGACATGGAGCGTCAGGCAATACAGCCTCAGTTTTGCTTAAAGTTCTGAGTCTGGGAGTTCCTACAAAAGACACAGACCACAGTGAGATCAGTTACTGCCTCCAGCTGGCCCACAGACCTCCGCAATCTGCCCAAGCTCTTGTTGGTAGCAGTGATCCCCATGAAACTGTTTTCCCTGAAATGTGTGCACAGCGCTGGCTGAGTTCAGATGCCTGCACCAAATGTTCAGCCCGGGAAAGGAGCATGGTGGGGGCAGCTGCCCAGCCATGGGTCGCCCAGGTAATCTGTGGGTTGGGTACGGTGGACTGATCTCCCCATGCCAGTGCAGCTTCAAAATTGGCTGTTGGTGGGGTAGGGGGGTTAGGCAAAGGCAAGCTGGCACCTGTCTGTAGACTGCCCCACAGGGGACCCAACTAAGACACAATGGTGGCTGCCCCTCCAGCCTTCACTCCAGCGCCATGTAATACAGTCTTTCCCCATATGACTCTTGTGCCTCCAGAGCCTCTGTCCCTCCACTGGTGCCCAGAGTGTGTGCCTATGGGCAAGAGTCTATATGCATGGGTCCTTTAAAGAGATGTCTGGGATTTCAGTCTCCTTCTGTCTCACCCGGATGGCCAGAATCCACACTGATTTTTACAGTCAGAGTTTTTGGTAACTCCTCTTCTCTTGGCTGGGACCCTGGTCTGGGGACTCCCTGTATGAGGCTAGGAGCCTATTTGAGGCTCCTTCAGGGGAGCCTCCGCAGCTGCAATCTACCTCCAGGTTCTCCACTACCATGTGTGGGTGTGGCCTAGACCTACGCATCTTCTCCCTTCCTACAGGCTTCGATGTGGCTCCTTTATATTATCAGACCTACCTGTTATGATCAGCTGGACTTCAGGTGATTCTCCACGTTGATTATTTTATAATTTGATTGTAATTTTAGTGCAGTCCTGAGAGGAGGTGAATCCCATTTTCACCTAGTTCACTATCTTGACCCCTCCCACTGTAATTATTATTTTTAATGAAAACTTGATAATTAACTAGAAAAAGTTTATGTTGTAATGTTTGCTGAAAAATGACAAAAATATATAGTATAAATAGAAACTTAAAATATCAACAATATGCAAATCTATAAAGTCAATAGATTGGTGGTTGCCTAGGATTGGGGGATGATGGCTAAAGGGTTGGGGTTTATTTTGGGAGTGTCAAAAATATTCTAAAATTGATTGTGGTGAGGGTCACACATATTTATGAATATACTAAAGAATATTGAGTGGAATATTATAAATAAGTGAGTTGTTACATGAATTATATCTCAATAAAGCTGCTACCCAAAACAACAAACCTTATACATAGAAAAGTAAAATGGAAAGAAATTTGCCAGAAAGCTAACAATGGATATAATTTGGTGGTGAATTTTGACTGCTTTTTTTGTCTATTTTTTTTCTGTATTTCCCTATATTTTCCATAGTGATCATGTACGCACTTTAATATTTTATAATGAAATGGTATTGAAAATGCGAGTAAATAAAAGTGAATTAATATTAAATGTTCAGCTCGCAGAATTTAAAATGTAAGTGATAAATTTCACTATGTGTACATTATACCTTAAAAGTAAATTCTAAAAATTTAAAGAAATATAAATGATAAAACATAAAGGAAAAAAATATTTTTACAGTAAATAAAAATTTAGCATAAAGTATATAGTCCTGTGTACTCTGGATTAAATATCAATTCAGCCTTTTTATTAATATTTTAAATTTTAATAAAAAATTTAAACATAATGATAGATATAAAACACATGACACAAATGTCAGAAAGTGATAAATATAATTTTAATAAATTTTACTCAAAATTGATGTTCATCATGGTTTAGATTTAGAGCTTTTGACAGTTTCAGAATGTAAAATAAAAATTCTCTTTGTAATTGTAGGGGAGAAAAAATTTTCTCCCTTTACCTGCTTAGTTTTTGCATCTAGAACTTGCAAATTAGACTGACAAAAGACAGATTAACAGAAACAAAGGCACACAAATTTTATTTGATGTTAATATTTTGCTTTTTACATAAAGGAGGACTTCATAGAAAAGATATAAAGACCCAATGAGATGATTAATCCAGGTGGCTTATATGTAATTTTAATAAAGGGTGATATACTTGTGGAAAAATGACTAGACAGAGGAAAAGGGTTTGGGCTCCTAGGGGTGGAAAAATGTGGGAAGGTAAATATATGGGAGAAACTAATGGAAGATAAAGATTATTTTTGTCAGGTTTGTTTGTGCAGACCCATCTTGATAGTAACTTTCTGTCTCTAGTGATAGTACTTGTCTCCTCTTCCTGGTATGGGAGAGTGGATAGAGAACATTTTCACAGCAGGAAACTTAAGCCCTGTAATTTTTATGAAGAAAAAGGAAGGGCAGAGATTTCTTTCTTTGTCTACTGTTTCTCAGTTGCCTTTAGTTCAATATAGTCCTTATGCCAAAGTGGCACATTTTGGTTTGCATATTCTTATCCCCTTCATAATCATAATGTACCCCTATTTCTACGTCTTGATCTTAAATCAATTTTATAAATTGAAGCAGGAATTATTTTAGCCTTTATTAAAATATTCAGATAAGTGATCTTCAAAAGATTAGACTTAAGTAATGGTGGGAAGGTGAACTTTTTTGAGTGAATTATTTGATAAAATCTAGTGTTTACACTGAAGTTTAATTCTGAAGCTCAAACACTCCCTATCTGTCCCTCCCCTCCCTATGGTAACAGGTATTATTATACTTTGTTCCCTGTTATTTTTTCTTCTGCCTACCTATACATAAAACTTATCGTTGTTCTGCAGTTTCTTCAGTTAAATAACTCAAGTCCTAAAATCTGCAGAAAAGAGAATGTGCAAAGTGATCATATTTATACACCACCAGAACCTTTTCAACATTACTGCCATGCTTTTTCTACTGAAAGGCAAGGAACAGCTGCCTCACTCTACTTTGGTGTCCAGCGCAGCTGTTTCATATTCATCCTGCTGCTTTAAGCATCTGCTGACAGGTGGGAAAGCTCGATGTGAAGAGGAGCATTGTGGCCTTAGGTGGCTTGTGCCTAAGACAGGCCTGACCCCTTTGTTTGCCCCTGGATCAGAACGTGTGCGTTCCTCCAAGTCCTCATTAAGTACAGCTGTTGGGTACATTTTAGTAGATGAAAACCATTTCTGAAGCATCTCCATTCTGAGAACTGAGGGGCAATATTCAGAACGTAGTTGGAAAAAGCCTGTGTGCTATTGAATGTCTGTAAGTGGCTAGGCCGTACAGAGGAGAAGCCAGCATGTTATTGGTCTTCCTGGTCTCAGAAATAGAACCTCTCACTTGAATCTCCCCTTACAACTCCCACTTTGTACCAGAAAACCTGGAAACTGAAAAGCTCTTTGGTTGGAACCCATCATTTTACAAAGGAGGAGACCAATGTCTGAGTTAGTTGTCTTGCTTTTAATAAAGCCAGTTAGTGGCATTTTGTCTGTGTGTATAATATAATAACATCATAGTATTTCAGAATTGTTTCCTGGACTTTTTGTCAGATTTCTGGAAAACCTTTCTCCTCATGTTTATGATTTGGGCCTTAATCCAGTGTACTGAACTTACAGATTGGTCACCAGGTTGATAGGTTTCAGAGACTCAAAAGTAAGAAAAGTTCTAGAAAAATGAAGTCCTGAGAAATTTTCTTGATACTTGCTCTTTGAAATCTTTCAAATAAAACAAAGCAATCCCCAGCACCCCCTCCATCCTGCCCCCCACTACCTTCTGTTGTATTCTGCATATATAACCATTCTCATGCACAATGAAAGGAAATTACATGCAAATTAATGGAATTTATGTATTAACTGGGGGTAAATGCCCTGGGAATTTTTGCATTGAGTGTAAAAACATGGGCCTGGGGACGTCACTAATGACTTTTCAAGAGCAGTTCTTTACAGAGTGCAGGTCTTCAATCTTGTAACCAGACCATCAACCCCAGTGACAGCATACTTTAAAGAAGGCCTCGTAAATACAAGGTTCAGGCTCTTTCTAATGGCTTTAGCTAATCAAAAACCTGGAGAGGGAAAATGAAATTGTTACCAAACTTCCTATAGTTAGAAAGGAGAAAATCTCTATAAGTCCAGAGAAGTGACAGGAATTAAAAATTTTGATTTGAAATGTGAGAAGTAGCAGGGGATGATGAAAAACACTTGGAAAAAATGCTTGCTTTTATTGTAAGCAGTGAAAAATGTGAGTCTCAACTTGCTTGCCTTTGGATCACTTGCTTAGCAGAATAAATAGAGCAGATCAAAATTTCCTAGGAAATGGCAGGAATTTGAGGGACAAACTGTCATCTGAAGCTTTACCTCTGTGGTCATTTCCCCTTTTTAGTCACCGGTTCCTGGCTTTATATCCATCCTAGCGCAAGGCCAATGTGACCCCGGAGATCCAGAGGCACCGTTATATTTGTACTTTTATCATTGCCTCTTTCTCTGAATTTGATTTATTTATGTAAAAGTGCTCTGGAAAATATGTAAAGCATGATACTAATAAAGAGAATCCTTGTAGGGTGTGGTATTACCTTGAGAAGTATCATTTTGTTAAGCTAACATTCATCTTTCTGGCTCGATACCAAAGCCCCTAGTGCAGTCATTAAGAGTAGGCCCATTCTGAGATCCCTAGGTTCCTCATAATTTTTTATTTGGAAAATAATATGTTGTGTCCAGACATAAAGTGATTCTAAGATAACCTTAGGACAAAGTCTCATAAAAGAAATCACCCAAAATTCCCTCATCACGACATATTGTTATAATTGTGTGGTGTTTTCTTTCTTTTTTGTCCCTATGGTCAAAGAGTCAGGACAAGTTGTAATACACAAACAGAGTTTTGTATCCTGATTTTTTACCTGACATTCACAGAACACAGCCTAGTCACTCACAAGCAGGTACATCCTCTATTCAGTTATTTGTTTGACAATCATCTTGCACATAGTTTTCCTCATGTTTCAGGTTAATCCTTAGGAGAGATAACCGGAAATGAGATTACTGAGTCAGAAGTTCCAAGTTTATTTTAAGACTCTTGATACATGCTGGCAAATTGCTTTCTAAAAGAGCTGTGCCCGTTGACATGTCTGGCAGTGTCAAGGTCTGAGTCTTCTTTTAGGTACAGTTAATCATTTAAAAATATTTTGAAAATGTGATATAACTTACAGCAAAGTGCACAAATCTTTAGTGTATTTGCTTGGCAAAATTTTACATATATACATCTGTGTAAATGCTACCCAGATCAAAATATAGACTTGGAGATATAGGATAATTACATCATATCCAGAAATTTCCTTTTTGCCCTAGTCAGTATCTACCTCTTCTCCTAAGTAACTATTATTCTGGAGGTCTCTAATTTTTGAATGATTTCTTAAAGTTTTTTTCCCTCTCATCTGAAATGATTTAACAGGTGATCCATGAGGGAGGTTCTTCATGTCCTTGATGCCACCCAGACTTCTGCTATCTTACATTGGCAGGCCTGAGCACATCTGCATTATCTTTATTTCTTTTCTGCCCAGTTGCTTATACTGGGCTTAGCTTGTTCTATGCCCAGGTTGTCTTAAGATCACTGTGACTGTGCACAAAGGCAGTGGGTACACTGCCTTTCCCTTCCAAAAATTAACAAAACTACTTCCATCTGTTCTGAATCTTGTGCAGTAGCAGGAGGGCTGATGAAGAAGGTGTATTACAAAAGCAGAAGTGATACTGACTTTAAAAGAAACAAACCTCCCAAATGTCCCCAACCATCTTCTTTCTATAGATGAGTTACAACAGAGGTTGTTTGAAATGCTTCATTTGCAGATCATGCAATACTTTGCCAGGGCAGAATTGCACTTAGCACTGAAGTCCTGAAGAAGTAGATTTAAAGTGGTGTCTCCTAGGGTGAGAAGGGTTGGGCTGAAGAATGGTGTACTTGTTTTAGGCAGTCTATTTTGAAGTGTGAGTTCAGAGAGTGAATATTCCATTGCCGAGACTAATTGGTTATTTTGCTATTGATTTTCATGAAAATAATGGCTCCTAGTTTTCCACAGGAGCTTTATTCAGCTGCCTTCATCTTTACTGAGATGGACTGGCTTTTCATATGTTAAAAAGCACCTGAAATCTCCTTTAGTTACAAGATGGAGATCGAAGTTAAGGCTAGGAACATCATGGGTAAGAACTTAGGGTTTAGCAGTAGTTGTAGGTGTAAATTCAGGTGTCCACATCAGAAACCAAGAGATATAAGCCCAAAATGAAAGATGAGGAAGGGAATTAACAAGGATGAAGTGTCTATAAAAGGCCAAAGATATTGTTAAGTGCTTTCATATGCAGTAATTCATTTAATATTCACAACAAGACAGGATATTATCCCTATTTGCTCATAGTGAATTTGAAACATATCCAAAGTCTCAAGGCTACATTTCTTCTTTGCCAACCGCTCTTTTCCCGTTATTGATACATACCAAGAGGTGCATACTCCTTCTGTTTTCCTTCTCCTCATTCATCTTGTCCTTTGCTATAACATCCTGTGCCATAACAAACAGTCTCTTATCTAATGCAACATGCCCTTCAGAGTCAGCCCCAACCTGGATTCTCTCTGAAGCCTTCCCAGACACTGTGGATCATAGTAAACATATGAGCATATGATCCTTGAGTGCTGTCAGATATCTTGCAGCCCCCATAGCACCTCTAGAAGTTGCATGCACAGAACACTCAACAATTACTAGGTTTGAATAATGCTGTGACAAAGACGAGGTTCTGATTAGGAAAGCTGGTTTCTGTAGCACTACACTGTTGGTACAAAGGTACAAATGGCTTTTGTGAATGTACCAGAACTCCTGAGTGATTTCTGAAGCTCCTTGGTTTCTCAACTACTGCCTTAAAATCAGTATCATTATCCAACACTGATCACTCAGTTTGTTCCTTTTACCTCCTTCCCCACTTTCATGTATAAACGACTTGACCATATTTTATTTTAGTATTTCACTAGGGAGCTTTCAAGCTTCCTAATTAATAATAACAAAAGCATATCACAGGAAAAAGATGGCCTGACCATTGCTCATTTCTTCACCAAATACTGTGCAGACAGGTCCCCATCTGCATCCTGGGATACCCATCAGGAACTCCCATTCTCTCCAAAGACCCATGAATAGTCCACATCTAGTGTTAGATCAGAATAGACATGAAATTCAAACATCAGCAGGTTGCTATAGGTGTTCTCTGAAAAGAACAGTGGTAAAATAATTAGTGCATCTCATTACAATGCTTTATATTTTCAAAGGGGTGCAGCAGTGCTATACAATAGAAATATAATGTGCATCATATATGTAATTAAAAATTTCTAGTAGTCACATAAAAATTAAAGAGAAATATGACAGTTTTAATGGTATATTTTATTTAAGCTAATATATCCAAAATAGCATTTCAATATGTAGGTAATATGAGATATTGTATATTCTTTTTTTTGTACAAAGTTTTGGAAATCAAGTTGTAATTTATACTTAAGGCACATCTTGTTTTTAACTGGCCACATTTCAAGTGCTTGATAGCCATATGTAGCTACTGGCTACCATATTGGACAGCTCAGTTCCAAAAAAACTTCTAGTGCAACCTTTCCTATAAAGATAGAACTGTTTGTTCAGAGGCGAATAGAAAATCAGTGTGGTTATTGGACCTCTGCTCTAAGCTAGGCACTGAAGAAGAAGATAAAATAGTATAGAACAACCTCTTCAAAAACAGTGACACATGAAAAGTGAAGTCATTCTGGTTGTAATTTATAATATGTCCAACCACAAGGCAGTTTATGTGATTCTCAAACAAGTAAGTGATTTAGGTAGTAAAGGACTGTATGTTTAGAAGAAAATGTAACCCTTGATAGTTCAAATGATCAGGGATATTTCATGGAGGACAGGAAACATTGGACAAATATAATATAGGAGTGGTTAACAGAAGCCTTGTAAGACAGTGAATAAATTAGGTTGACTTTAATTGAGGGTTTGTGTAAAGGGAATTGTAGAAAAAGAGGTGAGATTTCTTTAGGCCATATTATTACAGAGAGGTAAACATATAATGAGATAGTTAAGCTTCAGTTAACAATGGTGATGAAAATAATAATGACTGCATGTATTTGAGTGATTAGAGGCCAGTCCCTCTACTAAGTCCTTTCTTATGTATTATGTCATTGACTCTTGCAAATGAGAAAGCTGAATCTCTAGAGAGGTTGAATGATTTGTCCAAGGTCACACATTTAGAAAGTTGGCAAAGCAAAATTTTGAATAAAAATCTGAGTCCACAGCATTCACCTTAACCATTAACAGTTATGTTCCTGAGATTGTTGAGGGTAGTGATCTATGTACTTTGTGTAATGGGAAACCCCCACCTTTATTGACAAAGATACTATAGGGGTGCTGATCTACCACTTCACCATATGCCAGAGAATCTGTAGACCAAAGAGTCTCTGCAATTTGTTTCTTCAGAAGCAATCAAATGGGCCCAGTTGGCATGATGCCTCTGGGATTTTGACTGCTGTCATTAAACCCAGGCCTTTACAACACTGTGTCTCTTAGTTGGTTTCTTCCTTTTTCTCTCTTCAATACCTCAAAGTCATACTGGAATACTGAGACCTCAGGACCATTTTGTTCAATGCTCTGATCTACTAGAAAGGGAAAAGTGAGGCCCATAGAGGAAGTGACTAGCTGAGAGTTACACAGTTTGAGAGGTGGCAGAGCTGGGGCCCATATCAAGATTCTTTCCACACAGAGAGCTATGCTAACATTTTTCAAAGACCTTTTAAATAGAAAGTAACATATTCAGATTAGGAAGTGTATTTCAATTACTCTGGGTAATTGTATTAGCTGTCTAAGGTTCTTTTAAAAACAGAAAACCCTTTATCATAGATGGTAGGTATCTATGAATTAAGAGATGGATTTCAGCAATGATTGTTATGTTTCTGGTAAGTGGACTCTATAGACTTATGAATTTTGATAAAATCAGATGTCTTTCAAGTGGAAAAAAATGTTGACCCTCCTGAACAAAGTAAAATTGCATTCATGAATGCAGCAAATCTTTAAAACTCACATTTAAAAGAAGAGCATTGACTTTTTAAATTAAAACTTTACTCTGAATACAGTTTCAGTTGGAGAATAAATCATAGAATAAAAAATACTTAGACTTAAAAAAAAAAAAAAAAGAAAACTTAGATGACCACAGTGGAGGCCAGGCATTCTGGAAGGTTATCTGATAAACTATTCAAAACACAGGGTGGTCAGGCCCTTTAAGTCTGGCCTCAAAGATCTCACCACTCTTTATTCATTTATGCTTTTTTTTCTGACCTCTGCCATCATTTAACTTTACAACCTTACCCTGGCCTTCTTTGCCTAATAATGTACTGTCTGTTTTTCTACTTTTCCCTGGAGGAAAAAACAGCCTAGAAAGCTAAGGCCCGAAATAGCTGGTTGTTGCATAATATTTGCTGCTTATCCTCATCTGTTGGAATCTGGTGTTACTATGCACTTATGCAGTACAAGGAGGGACCAAAAGAGGCAAAGACAGTCCTTGCCATAGTGAAGCACAGTCAGTTTTGAGGACAAAACTAAACATGCAAAACAAACAAAATAATACAAGAGTGTGCTGAATTATATGATGCAGCTCTTAGGTGTAACTATAGACTTTCTGGTGTTACACTCAGAGATTGGCCCATGTCGACTACCCCATTTCTGAATTTCTCACAAAGAGACAAGGTGGCAGAAGTCAGGCCCCCAACTAACTAAATGTAAATTCTCTTTAAGCATGAGGAATACTTCTCCTTAGAAGGATGTTCCTAAAATGGGTTCTAGTCCCATGAGTTTCGTGCATAAAAATGACTCTGTAGTCAAATAATGTAATCTTGGAGATTTAAAAAATACATTAGTATATCAAAAGCTTTTAGAAGTTCTGCAGCTTTGAAATTTTGACTTAAACCCAATATTAACCAAACTGGTCTGCCAACAGAACCTTTATTTCATAACCCATATCCTGCGAACCCTATGGTGTCCAGCAGAATACACACTGTAAAATGCTGCCCTGCAGTGACTATGGGCTCCCCCATAATGGCTAAATGCCTGATTTGGTTACAGTTCTGTCAGTCCTTGGTCTTGCCAGATGGAAGTCCTGAGCAGGTAGTGAGAAATAAGAACTAGCCTAGGCTATTTTAATAACAGCCCTCTGACTGAAACAACCTCCCTGTGTGGTTGATAAACATTTTCCCTCTCTTAAGGGAAAATCATGCACAGAAACAAGCACATGTAAATAATTTACCAAGCTGTAATATGCTATAAATAACAAGCCTACTAAATAATAAATTAACCCAACTGCTGATTCATAGGTAAATGTCTCTTGTAAAGCAGCATTTTCTTGAATTTTACGGCTTAGTTAATATCCACTTATATTTCATTAGGACGTTCAGGTGAAGTATTGGGGTAGTAATCTGGATATATTTGAAAGTGATATAGCACATATCGAGTCCAGGCAGAGCTTGGGGAGCTGCCAGTATACTTTTCTTTCAGCCATAACCTGAGGGATGCTCAGACTGGGCCTTACTCTTCTGTTTCCTTCATGGTCTCAGTTCGTCCAGCTCCTCAGTGCCAGTCTGAGATGTTGTCTTCTCTGAGACCATCTTACCAGCCTATTGTATTGCTTTGTAATTTGCTTGTTGGCTTTGGCATTTCTTTTTCAAAGCTGGGTGAATCCCAGATTAAGCAAGTATTCATTTAACAATATTCAGTTAACCTCTAAATCATCATGTTTTGAATTTGTCACTGTATATAAATTTGTTACTGTATATAAATGCCATACCCCAATTGGTACTAAGGAATACTTCTCCACTCTGAGTCCAAAGACATTAATACCAAGAATGGCAAAAATAGAGACAGATTCCCAACATTGCTTTGCAACATAGTCTAAACGGCCTAATCCTCCCATCATACGTTGAGAGCATTACTTTAGGATTGTTTTCATCAACTAGATCGTTCTGTGTAAGTTAGATTTAGAAAAAAAATCTTATAAAAATTAATGCAGCCTTGGGACACCCTTTGTGGATGATACGTTGAAAATGCACCTTAAATAAAAACTCAGGAAATTGTCCCTCTGTCTTTCACCTGTCAGAATAAGCAATAGAATTCTACAGCCCATTCAGTGGCATATTTCATTAAGCAGCCTATCTGCTGAATGCACTGGAGTTTGGCTGACAGTGCTTTTCATTGCTGATTTGGGTAACAAAGGATGTGGTGAGATATTCAACAGTCTGGTGGAATGGAAAGACTCACAATTGGTCACACCTACCTGTATCTCTTGGCATGTTATATTAACTCTGATAAAACAAAAAAATAGACTGTCTTTTATTTATTGAGAAAGTCATTAGACACCCACATCTTGCCTTTGCTCTTCCACAGTGAGACCCAATTGAGTTTTGCACTGATTCTCATTACAGATGAATAGATATTTAGTTATAGGTGGGAAATCTTAGTTTGTAATTTTCAAAAGAAAAGCCATTCAGGTGCTCATTTTAATCCTAATGCAGAACCTTTCCATGACCATCATTTTTTGTTTTGGTGGTAGTTACTGCCTGTCCCTATTAGATATAATTAGAATTAGTGACAATTATGGAGTGTTTATCAGGCACATGCCAAAGTATTACATATATTGCTCCCCCCAGCAATCCTATGGAGTAGATACTATTAATATTCTCTTGTGCAGATGAGGAAATTGAGGCTCAGATAACTTAAGTAACCTGCCAATAGTCACACAACTACTAAGTGGTAGAGACAAGCTTGGAACCTAGATCTCTTCTTCCCTACAGTCCATGTTCTTAATCACTGCCCTGTTTTATTTCTCTAGAAAGCCAAAAAGGTTTGTAATCCCAAGACAACTATTGACACCAGGGATAGCAGCCATAAGAGTCTTGGGATTTCAAAGTTTTTTGTTGTCTCTCTCACGAAATTGGAGGTTCTTCACCTGGGTCTCTGGGGCCTCGGGGAATCCATGAGGCTTTTAAAATTGGATGCAAATGTACATGTCCATATTCTGAGAAGATGGGCCAGTTTTCATCAGCTTCTTGAATAAATTAATGACACATTTTACTGAAGGGAAATGGACTAAGAGAGCTAAGTTGCCTAAGGTTACAAAACTACTGAATGACAGCACTGGGATTTAAAGCCAAGCCTTTTTGACTGCAAGTTTCTTTTTATTCACTTGCATATCTTTTAGCACAGTGGCTGACACATAATGGGTTTTATTGATATTTGTTGAATTGAACTGATTTGCATACTGCTGACTCTATATAGCTTTTGTCTTAGGAATCATTCTCAAAGGTCTGAGGCCCATGGTAGGGATTCCATAAATCTTGATTGGATAAGTGAAGAGAATTAACATGGTCAAAAGATAATTTATCAGAGTTTGTCAAGATTGGTGGCTTCACAAAGGTTAAACACTTTGCTTTCAATCAGAGCTCCATGGAAAGCTGTTGCACTGATCACCCAAGCCATACTTCTCCCAGTAGGCTGGCTAGATTGTTCAAAGTGGTTATATAAGTACCTCTGAGTATGGGCTAGGTAACACTGCAGGTTCAAATAATCTATGTGATCTTTTGTATCCTAATTACTATGTATAATTTCCTCTGCCTCTTATTTCCAAGTGACCAAACAGAAGCCATCCAAACCCTTTGCATGTTGACATAATTTGAATCTAAGTCTCAACACGGTATGTCAGCCTTATTCAAGGGAGGGTGGAGGGAGCCACAAATTCTGTTCAACTGCCCCACTACAAGTTTTTTCCCCTAGCTTTATTGAAGTATAATACACAATTAGTTGCTCATATTTGCATTGTACAATTCAATGAGGTTTTTTTTTCAATTATAGTTGGCATACAATAATATATTAGTTTAAGTTGTACAGCATAGTGATTAGAGATCTATATAACTCACAAAGCGGTCAAACCACAAAATCAGGTACCCTCATTCCCTCTTACATATTTTTTGCAACATTGTTGACTATTTTCCTTATGCTACACTTTATATCTCCAGACTATTTTGTATCTATCCATTTGTACTTCTTAATCCCTTTGCCCTTTTTCACTGTCCACCCCAACTCTCCTCCTGTCTAGTCGCCCTTAAAATAGTCTCTATATCTATGATTTTGTTTCCATTTTTGTTGTTGTTTATTTTGTTCTTTAGATCCACATGTACATGAAATCATGTGTTATTTGTCTCCCACTACAAGTTTGACTGTAGTTGAGTTTCTGGATGAGGTGTTCTTAAAAATCAGAATTGGCTGTGTTTATATAGAGTGCACAGTGAGCTGGCAAGATGGTAAGTAACAAGGTGGAGCAGCTCAAGTTTTTAATTGCCTTGATTACATGTTCCATGATTTAACTTTGTGGCCTCCACTGTTTCCCTAATTTTGCCTGCTGTGACCTTGCTTTACTTTTCATTTTCATATCTGATCAATGCCGATTAGAGACCAAAGGTCATGCTGCTTCTGTTGCATGCCTCCAGCCTGATGGATTTCTTTGTACTGAAGCAGAGAACTCCCCTGGCAGCTGGACTTCCTAGCTCCTGGAAGCTTCATTACTCTTTATTAGCAGGGAACCCCAAAGTTACTAGCTTTGGAATTGGGTTTTCTCAAGAACAGTAGTTTAACATTTGGTCTCAGAATTGAAGGTTTAGTTTTAAGTTCCAATATTAATCAGATGCTTGAGCTAATTATAAATCAGCAAATATTTTAAGAAAACTGTCCTCCAGTAAAGACCCTTGCACGTACTGCAGACTGTTTTCTGAGTAGTTAATATGCTCATTTTATTTTTGTTGTGGTGGAAAACTGTTGTTGACAATGACTCTCTACTCATTTGGTTCAAATAACTAACTTTGTACTTGAGTTACTAATTACAGTAGTGACACCATTTTCCCTATTAAGTCTTTTGCTTGAAGAACTCAAATAAATTTTTAACCTTTGAATCTTTGGAGCTAGTTTAATCTATTTGTATGCAGCATAATATTGAACACTGTGTTCAGAAATAAAATTAAACCTCTTTAGTTGAGCCCTATTAATTCAAAAGATAATAATTCAGACAGTATGAAGAATAGATTTGATAAGTCTATGACAAGAAGAAGTAAGTTGGCAAGGAAGTTATTTAAATTGCCAAGTAGAACACACTATTAGAGGTGCCAGTTCACATGCAAAGAACTGGCAAGTATGTACAAGTCATTCCTTAATAGACTCTTAGAATCTGAAGGTTAAAGCCATATAGTGCTGCTATTCAATATTCAAAAAAAAAAAAAAAAAAAAAAAACATTTGTTGAGCAACACTATGTATTAGACCCTGGGAATCCAATTTTTTGAGGGGGTAAGTTTTATTAAGATATAATTAAAATGACATAGTTCCCACATTGAAAATTTGCAATTCAGTGGTCTTTAGTTTACTCATAGAGTTTTGCAACCATCTCTATAGTCGGTTTTATAACATTTTAATCGCCCCAGAAAGAATCCTTGTGTCCCTTAGCCATTGTTCTCCAATCCCTTCAATCTCCCTCAACCCTAGGCAACCACCATGGGGATACAAATTGAATGAAACACAGTATATGCCTTCAATGGGTTCACAAACTATTAAGAAATACCAAGTAGATAAAGTATACCTGTCATAGCATCATAGAATGTTGATTCTCAGAGGGACCATGCAGATCATTGGATATAATCTTTTTATTTGGCTGAATTGAGGAAACTAAGGCTCGGAGAAGGGAAATGATTTGCCTAAGATACACAGTTAGCAGAGCCGAGATTAAATCTCATGTAGTCTGCTATTTTAGCATGTTTCAGTGTTAATTACAATACAAAGTTTTGGAGTGTAGTGGCAGTTTAAAGCATGGATTCTAGAGCCAGACTGCTTAGACTTTACTCTAAGTTCTGCATTTTATAGGCTGTGTAACAGCAGGCAAGTTATTTAATCTCTCTAAACCCCAGTTTCCTCTTCTGTTGAGTTGAAATAATTGCATCTATCTTACAGGTCTGTTGTGAAGATTAGATGAGTTATTGTATATAAATTACATAGAATAGTGTTCTCAACAGAGTAAGCACTACATAAGTGGCCATTATTATTTTATCACATAGTTATTAAATATAAAAACACATATCTTATTAGATCCTAAAATATGCTTCACATATTTGTTCTTCAGGTTATAAATCCTGACTGTCCTCATACATAATTCCTATTCAGTTTGTCCCAACACATATTTTTTATTGCTAGGTGCTGGGTGTGAAAAGAGATGTTTAAGAAACAGTTTGTACATATAGGAGTTCACAATCAAGTATACATATATGGTGGGTGAACAGATATGTAGCCATAAATCAAGACATGCAACATAAACTGCTCCAAATGATGTATATACGAAGCATAGTGGGTATTGGAAAGGCTTCATGAAGGATTTTGAAATCTGAGTTGGATTTCATCAGGCTGAAAGGGATGAGAGAAGTTATTCCAGGCTAGGGTAACAGTAGAAGTGGGGAACGAAAGTATTTGCCATGGTTGGGAGAAAGGCTAAATGTTGTCTGTGTCTAGAACATAGAGTCCTGTGAAACTTCTTAGGAGGTGAGCCTGAAAATATAGATTGGTACTGACTTGGTTGGAAAAAAAGAAGAGAATTGATATTTTTGTGCACCTACTCTATACCAGACTCTTTAAAGTAATAAGTACTGAATAGGTATAAATAACTCAATTGATTCTCACAATCATCTTGAGGAAGCAGGTGCAGAAGGGTAAACTAATCGATATCACTCCTAGCAAGTAGCAGAGTCTAGATTCAAACTGAGATATTTTTCTCACCCTAATATCCATGCTTTTTCCATATACCACATGAACCTTGGACTTGTATACCATTTTAGTCATTGTGGAAAATAGGAGCTTTGAAGGTTTTTGAACATGGAGGAAACATGTTTTTCATTGTAGTTTGTTTATTTACTTATTTATTAATTTATTCATTTGCTTTCTGTGGTGGTATGTAGGAGAGATCAGAGGCCCAAAATAATAAATTGTGAGTCTTTTGCAATAGATAAAAGGTAGTGAGGACATGAATTAAGGCCATGACAATAGAAAGGAAAGGACACACATGAGAGGCAGGCTGACTAGACAGGGCATATGACCAATCTGATGTGGTCAGGGCAAGGGTGAAGGAGAGTCAATAATGAAGCCATGGTTTTACAGCCTGTATGATGTGGTGGATTGTACTGCTATTCAATGAGATAAGAAGCCTGGAAAGAGGCATAGATTTAGAGGAGGAAGGAAAATGAGTTCTCTTACAGATGAGCTTTCTCTGAGTCTTCCAGGTATAAATTTCCAGTAAGCAGATGGATATGCGGATCCGAGGCTTGAGGGAGAACGACAGAATGCTGGAGAATGTCTACTTGTGTGATCTTGGCAGAAGTAATGTAGAAAATAGCTAAAACCAAGAGGAAGTAGTTGAATGGGATCAGGAGTGAGTGAGAGAGATCACCAAAATGATGGGAGAAGGGAATTTCAATAGGAAGAAGTGGTTGGCATTGCCAGGTACTACAGAGCAACCAAGTCAGAAAGACTGAAAAATATCTGTTGGATTTAGATATTAAAGAGGTTATTGAAGAATAGGAAGCAGATCAAGACTATTAGAGGTGGAAATCATGTGGCATGTGAAAACTGAATATGAAGTGGATATCTGGAGCCATTGAGTGAAGGATACTCTTTCCAGGAACTTGTCTAGTAAGGCACAAGTCAGTGGTAGAATCTTGAACACAAAACAGGTTCTAGGAAAATTATCTTTAGGATGGGGAAAATTCAAGCATGTATTTTGAGAAAAATGAGTCAGTAAATTGGCAGCTAATAAATCAAGAGAAATTTGAGGATAATTGATAAAGAAAGAACTTGAAGGAAGCAGGAGAGCATGGAAGCAGACCAGAGAAAAGGTTAACTGTATGCTAACTGTGGATTTAAGCCCTTACTTTGAGATGGATTTAGGAAGAAAGGATGCACAGAGTACAGATAAGTTTAAGACTGAGGCATTCATGGTTAATGATTAATTTATTTAATTTAGAATTCTCTACTTGTCTAAGAAACCTTGCTCCATTTATACTATATAAAAATCCTTATGGAGAAACAACACCAAAAACTACTTGATTAAAAATGGGCAAAGGACTTGAATAGATATTTCTCCCTCCAAAAGATATATAGATGTCCAATAAGATGTCCATGTAAAGATATTCAACATCATTATTAGGGAAATGCAGATCAAAACCACACTTTGCACCCAATAGGATTGCTAGAGAGAAAGAAAGAAAGAAAGAAAGAAAGAAAGAAAGAAAGAAAGAAAGAAAGAAAGAAAGAAAGAAAGAAAGAAAGGAGGGAAGGAGGGAGGGAGGGAGAGAGGGAGGGAGGGAAGAAAGAAAGAAAACACAACCTGAAAATAACAAGTGTTGGTGAAGATTTGGAGAAATTGAAACTCTTGTGCACTGCTGGGGGAAAAGTTGGCTGGAAGGTTCTGTTAATCTGGGCCAGGCTTGGCTGATCATAGCTGTACTCAGTTGCAGTCAGCTGGTGGTTCAGCTAGGGGTTGGTGTTTCTAAGGTGGCCTCAGCTGATTTGACTTGTATTTACTCCCTGTGGTCTAACATCCTTGAGAAAATTAGCCCAGGCTTGTTCTCATGGTGTGACACAGGTCTAAGCAGGCAAGTCTGTCATACAATAGAGCAAGTAGAAATGCACATGAGCTTTTCAAGTCTCTGTTTGTATTAAATTTACTAACAATCCATTGGCTAAAGCAAGTCACATGGCTGAATTCTGATTCAGAGTGGGAGGGGTCTACAGAATTATAGGGCAAAGAGCAAGGCTGTAGAGAGGCCATTAATTGTACTCACTAATGCAGTTAATCTACTTCAGAATACTTAAGTAAAGTCTGGAATTCTGCATCATTTCAAAATGATGCTGATGCAGGTGACTCATTGACAACATTTTCAAAAATGTTATTCTAGTGTCTCTTAGTCTAGAAATATTAGTCTATCATCAAGATTGGAATTGCCATCACGAAAGGTTCAGAAAATTGGGGTATGTGAGTGGGGGAGCACATACCCTTTTTCTTTGATCCACCTTATGATTCAGGCTGCTTGGTTTCTTGAAGGCAGAACCTTAAACTAAAGCTATGTCTGTTTTTCAGACAATCTCACATAGTCATTTACTTTTTATGAAGAATAATTAGGTTGGATTAAAGTTGATAAAGTATTATTTTTCAATGCAGGTCAGGAAGATGTTGTTTTGTTTTGTGCTTCTCATTATAATATGTATTTCTGTCCCAGGAAAGCTTATAGTAATGAAAACAAAGCAGCAAGGTGGTTTATAGGGCATGTGAAAAGATCATAAAGTTGAGATGGTATCTTGAATGAGACCTTTCTTAGAACAGTCATCCAAGCAAAGAGAACAGGAACAGGAAAGAAAAGAAATCTTAAGAAGAAATTTCAATTATTTAGCTAGTTGTATGAGGTTTTTGTTTCTCAGCTCCTTAGTCAAAATGTGGCATTAAAGACATACATTAAGATGCCTACCCCCCAGGCAGGTCATGTTCAAGTTCAGTAAAGACTGGAACCATGATATTGTAAGATCACTGACACCAACCACAGTTCCTGCCACATAGCCAATGCTCAAAACATTTGTTGAATGAATCTCTGCAGATTCCTGAGATCTACTCTCAAAGATTTTGATTCAGGGGGATAAAGAATGTTCCTTACAGTATGGCAATTTAGCTGCAAAATATGATGCCCAGGCCACTACCTACGTTTGATGCAATAAAAAATCTATTTTACACATTTGTGAAATCTGTGAATAGCTGTAACTGACACTAATGCAATCTTGTTTGGATGTGGTGGTGTGATTCTCATTCTCTATCTTCACACCAGCTAAGAGAGCCTCTAAAGGGAAGGCAGTGGTTCTGTACACTTATCTGAGAAACACTGTCATGCCAGCTGTTCTGTTCATATGGAATTGAGGCAGTCGTTTAGCTTTTTTCAGCTATTTAGCTTCAATTTTCTCATGTTTGCCATTTTACGGACTTTTCCCATGGGAGTTAGAATTTAAACTAACACTACATTTTCATCTGCCATGTTTTAGGGGATAGTCCTTTGAAGGGAGTGCAAGCAAAAGTGTTCTCTGCCATGTCATTACCTTTCTATGAGCCTTCTAGCACTTGTGCTGTTTTGCTCTGATGCCCAGAACTCTCTGCCTTTAGTCACGTTTTTAGTTTCTTTTGTGTTGCGTGTCTTTCAGCTAAATCCTGCTTCATTACTTTTCTATTCCTAGGGTGCTTGCTCCTCATAGCGAAGAGTCTATCAACTGTTTCTTGAATAGTTTAGTTTCTTTTAAGATGTTAATATTTTCAATTTTGTCATTCAGTAGTTTTGTGTGTTCTTAACATGAGCTCGATAAAAAGAGCTACAGAAACAAAGTAAAGAGAGAAGCAAGTCTATAAGCATGAGCCCTGACACTATCCACTCCCTCCTCTCCAAATCCCACCCTGCTGGTATTCATCTCCATTCAACTGGCCCCTTTTCTCTTTAGGCTGCCTTTTTAATTTTATTGTGGTCAGCTATGAAAAGAATCAAACATTTTAAATATTTGTTGAAAATGTAATGAAAATCAAGTATTAACTCCTTAGACTTTAATTGAATTGTGGCTGTCCCAGACCCAATGTACCTGAGACTATTTTTATTGGGGGCCATGGTATTTACTTCTTCTTGTTTTAATGTTTAGCTTTCTTTTTCTTTAATTAAGTTTATTGGAGGGTAAAATTGGTTAATACAATCAAATAATTTTCAGGTGTGTACATTATAATTTGACATCTGTATATTCTATTGTGTGTTCACAACCCAGAGTCCAGTTTCTTCCAGCTACCATATATTCAATCTCCTTTAACAACGTCAACCTCCCCATATCCCCCTATATTTGACCCCTTTTACCCCATTGACCTCCGCTCTACTCCCCCCATCCCTCAGCCTCTGGTAACCACTAGTCTATAGTCCATGTCCATGAGTCTCTGTTTGTTTGTCCTGTCCATTTGTTGCTTTTAGGTTTATATCCCACATATAAGTGGTATCATGTGATTTTCAACTTTCTGCTTGGTTTATTTCACTTAGCATGATTATCTCGAAGTCCATCCATGTTGTTGCAAATGGCAGTAGTTCATTTCTTCTTATGGCTGAGTAATATTCCATTGTATATATGTACCACAGGTTCTTTAGCCACTCCTCTGTTGTAGGACACTTCAGTTGCTTCCATGTCTTGGCCACTGTGAATAATGCTGCTATGAACATAGGTGTGCAAATATCTTTTTGGGTATGGGTTTTCAAGTCTTTCAGGTAAATACCCAGTAGAGGGACTGCTGGATCATATGGTAGATCAATTCTTAGATTTTTGAGGAACCTCCATACTGTTTTTCCATAGTGGCTGTACCGATTTGCAGTCCCACCAGCAGTGTATAAGGGTACCTTTTTCTTCACATGCTCTCTAACATTTGTTATTACTTGTCCTGTTGATTGTAGTTATTCTAAGAGGTGTGATATGGTATCGCATTGTGGTTTTGATTTGCATTTCCCTAATAGCTAGTGATCTTGAGCATCTTTTCATATATTTGTTGGCCTTTTGTATGTCCTCTAGGGAGAAGTGTCTGTTCAGGTCCTCTGCCCATTTTTTGATTGGATCATTGGCTTTTTTGTTCTTGTAGAGTGGTATGAGTTCTTTGTATATTTTGGATATCAGGCCCTCATTGGAGGTGTTGCTTGCAAATATGTTTCCCACTTGGATGGTTATCTCTTTACCTTTTTGAGGGTTTCTTTTGCTGAGCAGAAGCTTTTCAATTTAATATAGTACCATTCATTTATTTTAGCTTTTACTTCTCTTGTTTATGTGGTCAAATTTATAAAATACTATTTAAGTCCAAGGACCTTGAGTTTAGTTCCTATGTTTTCCTCTATGCATTTTATTGTTTCAGGTCTTATATTCAGGTCCTTAATCCATTTTGAGTTAATTTTGGTGTGTGATAATAGAGAACAGTTTAGTTTCATTCTTTTTGCAGTTGGCTTTCCAATTGTCCCAGCACCAATTATTGAAGAGACTTTCCTTTCTCTCCTGTATGTTTTTGGCTCTTTTGTCAAAAATTATTTGCCCATATCAATATGGGTTTACTTCTGGACTCTTGATTCTGTTGTACTGGTCCATGTCTGTTTTGCTGCCAATACCATGCCGTTTTGATTACTGTCTCTTTGTAGTATAATTTGAAGTTGAGCAGAGTGATGACTCCAGCCTCGTTTTTTTTTTTTTTTCTCAGAATGGCTTTGGCAATTTGGGGTTTTTGTGCTTCTGTACAAATCTGATGATTTTTTGTTCTATTTGTTTTTTTTAAAAAGCCGATGGGATTTTAATGGGGATTGCATTAAATCTGTATAATGCTTTAGGCAATAAGGTCATTTTAGCTATGTCGATTCTTCCAATCCAGGAACATAGAATGTCTTTCCATTTTTTTGTATCTTCTTTGATTTCTTTTAATAGGGTCTTGTAGTTTTCATTATATATGTCCTTTACGTGTTTCGTTAAATTTATTCCTAGGTATTTTATCCTTTTTTGTTGCAACTGCAAAAGAAATTATTTTTTTCATTTCTTTTGCTGACACTTCATTATTAGAGTATAAGAACGCTATGGGTTTTTGAACGTTGATTTTGTATCCAGAAACTTAACTCTATTTTCTTATTGTTTCTAGTAGTGTTCTCATGGAGTCTTTAGGCTTTTCTATATAGAGAATCATGCCATCTGCAAATAGTGACAGTTTGGCTTCTTTGTTTCCTAGTTAGATGCCTTTTATATCTTTTTCTTGAATGACTGCACTTGCTAGGACCTTCAATTTTATATTGAATATCATTGGCGATAGTGGACAGCCTTGCCTTGTTCCTGATCTTAGAGGGAAGGTTTTTAGTTTTTTACCATTAAGTATAATGTTGGCTGAGGGTTTGTCATAGATGGCCTTTATTATGTTAAGGTACTTTCCTTCTATACCAATTTTGTTAAGTGTTTTGATCGTAAATGGATGCTGTATCTTGTCAAAGGCTTTTTCTGCATCTATTGATATGATCATATGATTGTTATTTTTTAATTTGTTTATATGGTGTATCACATTAATCGATTTACATATATTGAACCATCCCTTTGCCCCTAGGATGAAGCTCACTTGTTTGTAGAGTATAATCTTTTTAATATGTTGCTGTATTTGGTTCGCTAGTATCTTATTTTGGATTTTTGCATCTGTGTTCATGAGAGATATTGGACTGAAGTTTTCTTATTTTTGTGTTATCTTTACCAGGTTTTGGAAGGAGAATAGGTATTAAATCTTCTTTGAATGTTTGGTAGAATTACTGGTGAAGCCATCTGGTCCTGGACATTTACTTTTTGGTAGGTTTTTGATGATTGTTTCAATTTCCATACTGCTCATCAGTCAATTTAGATTTTCCGGTTCTTCTTGATTCAGTCTAGGAAGATTGTATTTTTCTAAGTATTGGTCCATTTCTTCTAGGTTATTAAATTTGTTGTTATATACTTTTTCATAGAATTATTGCATGATCCTTTGTATTTCTGTGATGTCAGTCATAATTTCCTCTCTTTCATCCCTGATTTTATTTGTGTTTTTTTTCTTTTTTCTATAGTGAGTCTAGCCAGGGGTTTGTCAATTTTATTAGCCTTCTCAAAGAACCAGCTCCTTGTTTATTTTTTTCTACTTTTTTTTGTTTTCAGTTTTATTTATTTCTCCTCCAATTTTGACGATTTCTTTCCTTCTGTTGTTTTTAGGCCTCATTTTTTCTTCTTTTGTTTATTTGGGCTCATTCTTGTTTTTACAGATAGGCCTGAAGTGATATGAACTTTCCTCTTACGACCACTTTTTCTGTGTATCAAAAATTTTGATGTGTTATACTATCATTATCATTCATATCTATGTATCTATTGATCTCTCTTTTTATTTCTTCCTTGACCCAGTTATTCCTCAGTAGCATGTTGGTTAATGCCTTTGTATTTTGGTTCTTCCTGATTTCTTTTTGCAGTTGATCTCTAGTTTCAAAGCATTATGATCAGAGAATATAGTTGGTATGATTTCACCCCTCTTATAATTGTTGAGGCTATTTCTGTGTCCTAGTATGTGGTCAATTTTTGAGAATGTTCCATATGCACTAGAGAAGAATGTATAAGCAGCTGTTTTGGGATGGAAAGCTCTGTAAATGTGAATTATGTCTAGTTGGTCTAATGTGTCATTTAAGGATGTTATTTCCTTACTGATTTTCTATTTGGATGATCTGTCCATATCCGTCAGTGGGGTATTTAGATCCCCTACTAAATAGTGTTTTGATCTGTTTATCCCTTTTGTTCTGTTAGTAATTGCTTTACATATTTTGGGGCTCCCTGATTGGGAACATAGATTAATTAAATGCTATGTGTTCTTGGTTCATGATTTCCTTTATCATTATGAAGTGTCCCTCAGTGTCTTTCTTTATCTTTTTTTTATTTTGAAGTCTATTTCATCTGATATTAGTACCGCTATTCCTGCTTTTCTCTGAATGCCATTTACTTGAAATATCATTTTCCACACTTTCACTTTGAGTCTATACTTGTCTTGAGTTACTCTTATTAGGTGTACTGTCATTCTGAGTTGGTTTTGAATATGTCATACAGAGGCAACATCTCATCTCACCAAATATCACCTTAACACCCTGTTCACCCTATAAAGGCAATTTCTGTAGATAAGTGTAAAATCTTAGAAAATCCAGGTTGGAACTAGCCTTTGAGATCTACAGAAAAGATATTCATATTAATATTTCTTTGCTGATGTAGATACAACATCCTGTTTGAAGGTGAAATATTGTATACTAAGTAAGTTATTCAATCTGTCAATTCAATCTGTTCTATTAAGATGACTTTTAATAGGTGTTTGTGTACTGGAACTAGATTTGAATGCCTGTAAGATATTAAATTTCATATACTTTACAAATTTTGCAGTTATTGAGACACACAAGCATATAATACCCAGTTTTGAATTGTGAGGATGATGGTAAGAATGCTTCTAATTTAGAGGCTAGGAACTCAGGAGTTCTGATCCTCAGGTCTACCTTCTGCCTGGCCCATGGCCTTAATGAAATGCCTTTTCAGTAAGGATCAGGTATGCATGCGGCTGGAGAAGTGGTCTATGAGATCTGGAGGTTTGACTTCCTAGTTAAAGGTGTGTGTTTTCCTGGGCTATGCAGACATACCAACCTAGGTCTCTCTGTCAGGGAGGGGTCCTAGACTGGGAAGCTAAAGGAAGGAGAGGAGAGACTGGCCTTCCACAAAGGGGAATGAGGAAGGCAGGGAGTCTGGAGTGAAGCTATTGGGTCAAATCTTGCTGAGATCTTAGAACTGACTCCTCCCCTCCTCTTGATTCCTGCACTTTGGGTTTTTATACTTATAGGACTGGTGTTAGGGGAGATGTGCTTTTTTATTTTTATTTTTATTTTTCATTTCATTTTTTAACTTTCTTGAGGAATAATTGACAAATATAATTATGTATATTTAAAGTGTACACCATAATAATTTGATACACATATACACTGTAGAATGGTTATCAAGATCAAGCTTATTGACATATTAACATAGTTAACTCTTTGTGAACTAAGATCTACTCTCAAAGCTTCGAGATGGTGGAGTAGGTAAACGCTCTGCTTGCCTCCTCTCATAAGCACATCAAAATTACAACTAAGCTACAGAATAGCCATCATTGTGAGTCACCTGAAGTCTAGCTGAACAGAAGTTCTACAACTGTGGACACAGAAAAGGCCACCTCGAGACTGGTAGTAGAGGTGGTGACACAAAACAGGCTGGTCCCACACTTGCATGTGGTAGTTGAGAATTGAGAGAAATATCTCAGCTGCAGAAGTTTACTTGGAGGAGTGAGGATTCCCAGCCCCATACCAAGCTCCCCAGCCCAGGGTTCCAGTGCTAGGAAGAGATTTCCCTACAACTTCTGGCTATGAGAATCAGCAGATTACAGCTTAGTAAGATGAAGGGCTTAGGGAGTCACATACTTTCCTCTTAAAGGGCCCACATATGAACTTATTCATTGATGGACTCATTCACTACAAGCTTCAGCTCTGGGGCAGCAGCTCAAAAGGTGCCAGGGAGAAGCTGAGTTGTATGGATGCAGGGTGAGGGCTAGAGGGTAGCTTTCTTTTAGATAGAAGTGCTGGCAGAGGGCATTGTTCCTTCGTTGAGCCCTTCATTGCCCAGTTTGCAGACCCAGTCAGGTACCATACCTAAGTTTTCATCAATGTACTTAACACTGGCCACCCTGCCTTGGTGATTCCCTGGCCCTCCCTTAGTGGAGGCCCACCCCAGCCACTTCTAGTAGATTTCCCTTACAAACAGCTTGTCTTGTCTTGGCTCATGCTTAAGACTTTCCTAAAATCTCTCAAAGGTTCACAAAACACAAACAAGCAGCATCTGGCCTCAGTGTGCCCTGTAACTCTTGCTGAGCAACCTAATGCCCAGCACTAGTGACAGCCAGACTCAGTTTGTAGCTTGGTCTCTCAAGGCACTTTCAAGACTAGCATGGCTGGAGGTCATCTGTGGATTGCTTGGTGTTTCATGCCAGGTGGCCCCAGGCAGGGTACAGACTGCTGCTGAACTTGCCCTGCAGCAGGGCCCCTCCTAGGAGGTCCTGGCCTGCACGCACAGTGGCTGGCTTTGGTCTGAGATCACATCTAAAGATGACACACCCAAAGGGCAGACATGGTGGGCACGCACCAGAGCCCTGCTAAAGTGAATCCTGCTCTCTAGGGTCATCTCTTGTACAACAACTCCTCCACTGGTCACAACCAGTCATCACGACCAATCAGCCTAAGGGTCAGTCCCTCTCATTGATGAACAAGTAGCAACGAATGTGCAACTACAACAGGAGGGCACACACAACCCACACAAGAAACATACGTGGAGCACCTGGCTCAGGTGACCAGGGAAGACTGTGCCACTGGGCCCCACAGGACACCTACTACAAAAGGCCACTTTACTAAGACCAGGAGACATAGCAGCCTTACCTAATACATAGAAACAAACAAAGTAGGCAGCCAAAATGGGAAGACAAAGAAATGTGTCATATGAAAAACTAGAGCAAAACTCCAGAAAAAGAACTAAACAAAATGGTGACAAGCAATCTACCAGATGCAGAGTTCAAAGCACTGGTTATAAGTATGCTTAATGAACTTAGAGGAAGAGTAGATGAAATCAAGGAGAACTTTAACAAAGTGAAAGGAAACATAAAAGTGGAGATAGAAAACATAAAAAAGAACCAGTGAGAAATGAAGAATACAATAACTGAAATGAAGAATGCATTAGAGGGATCAACAGTAGGTTAGATGAAGCAGAGGATTAAATCAGTGATTTGGAAAATAAAGTAGCAGAAAACAGCAATCAGAATAGCAAGAAGAAAAAGGAAGCCAATAAATGAGGAACTTTAAGGGGCCTCTGGGACGACATCAAGCATACCAACATTCACATCATAGGGGTACCAGAAGGTGAAGAGAGAGAACAAGGAACTGGAATCCTATTTCAAGAAATAATGACTGAAAAGTTTCCTCATCTAGTGAAGGAAATAGACATATAGGCCCAGGAAATGTGGAGGTTCCCAAACAATATGAACCCAAAGAGGCCCACATGAAGACATATCATCATTAAAATGCCAAAGATTAAAGACAAAGAGAATCTTAAAAGCTGCAAGAAAAAAACAGTTTGTTACTTACAAGGGAGTTCCCATAAAACTGTCAGCCAATTTCTCAACAGAAACTTTGCAGGTCAGAGAGGCTTGGCACAAAATATTCAAAGTGATGAAAAGCAAGGACCTACAATCCAGATTACTGTACCCAGCAAAGCTATCATTTAGAAATGAAGGACAGATAAAGAGCTTCCCAGACAAGATAAAGCTCAAGGAATTCACCATCACCAAGCCAATATTACAGGAAATGTTAGAGGGGCTTTTTAAAGAAGAAGGTAAAAGAAAAAAGTTTAAAAATATGAATAATAATATTCCATTGTATATATGTACCACATCTTTTTTATACAATCCGTATATACAATGGAATATTACTTAGCCATATGAAGAAATTAAATATTGCCATTTGCGACAACATGGATGGATCTCGAGGTAATCGTGCTAAGCGAAATAAGCCAGACAGAAAAAGTTGAAAACCACATGATATCACTTATATATGGGATATAAACCTAAAAGCAACAAACGAACATGACAAACAAACAGAGATTCATGGACATGGACAGTAGACTAGTGGTTACCAGAGGATAGGAAGGGTGGGGGAGGTAGTGAGGTAAAAAGGGTCAAGTATGTGGTGACAGAAAGTAAATCTAACTATAGGTGAACATACAATGCAATATACATATATATGAGTTACTATTAAATTGTACAGTTGAAACTTACCAGGTTTTGTTAACCAGTGTCATCATAATAAATAAATAAATAAATAAATAATAAATAAATATATAAGAGGGACAAAAAATAAAATTCAAGGCTCTTAATAGTTTGTAGTAAACTAAGTTTTTCACACTTTTCCACTTTACTATGTTGAAGGAATTCTCTGAATATCTTTTAAAATGTGCACTCCTTTTCAGACACATGCAATAAAATCTTGTGATGAGAGCAAAAATATGAATAACAAAAAGGCAATAACTACATATCTAGCAGCAATTACTTTAAATATTAATGGATTAAATGCTCCCATCAAAAGATTGGATAGCTGAATGGATAAGAAAACAAGACCTTTACATATGTTGCCTACAAGAGACTCGCTTCAGATTGAAAGACATACACAGACTAAAAGTAAAGAGATGGGAAAAGATTTTTCATGAAAATAGAAACAAACAAAAAGAAAGCTGGGTTAGCAATACTTATACCAGACAAAACAGACTTTAAAACAAAAGCTGTAACAAGAGACAAAGAAGGGCCTAGTTATTCCACTACTGGGTATTTAGCTGAAGAAACCTAAAGCACTACTTTGAAGGGACATGTGAATCCATATGTTCATTGCAGCATTATTTACAGTAGCCAAGCTGTGGAGGCTTTCTGAATGTCTATCAGTGGATGAATGGATAAAGAAGAGGTGGTATAAGTATATAATGGATAATAGTCATCCATAAAAAAGAATTAAATCTTACCATCTGAAACATGAATAGACCTAGAGAGTATTGTACTATAGTGGAGTAAGTCAGACAGAGAAAGATAAATGTCATATGTGGAATCTAGAGCACAAGTTAAACAGACAAACAACAGGGACAAGCTCATAGATGCAGAGAGCATTTTAGTGTTATCAGATCGGGGGATGGGAGTTGGGTGAAGGGGGAGGGGATTAAGAGGTATAAATTGACAGTTACAAAATAGTCGTGGGGATGTAGAGTATAGCATATAGTCAGTAGTATTGTGATAGCTATGTATGGTGTCACATGGGTACTGGATTTATTGGGGTGATCACTTCATAGGTTATATAAATGTCTAATAACTATGTTGTACATCTGAAATTAAAATAACATTGTATGTCAACTATAGTTGAAAAAATAGAAAAATAGAAAAATAAAAAAAATAAATATACAAAATATCTAGAAAAATATTTTAAATTTACTTTCAGCAACTTTCATGTATACAATACTGTATTAACTATAGTCAGGATGCTCTACATTAGATTCTCGTAACTTATTTTTCTTTTTAACATTTGACTTTTCCCTGGTATGTCCCATGCTTCTGTGTATAACCAGGGGGCCAAATCGAAAAAGACCAGTGAAGGCCTAAGTTTCTATACATGTGTATAGAACTCATGCTCCAAGTTCATCAGTTTTACCTGACACTTTGAGGTTTCATATCAGAACCTTCTTTGTAAGGCCGGACCTAAACCCTTTTGCCTTTTATCCCTCTTTTCCTTCTTATTGTCCCCTGGGAGGCACACTGAACACCTGTGGATAGTGACAATCAGCAGCTGTATATACCACAGTTTCTTCTTTTTACACTATATTGGTAGGCTTTCATTTTGATGAGGTTTGGATTCATGGTGGAAATCTATCATTTCAACAAGCTGTTTTTAAAAAGGGGTCACTTTGAATGCCAAAATTACCACTCTAATAGAACAACAAAGGTGATAACTCTGCCTTGTGAATGGGTTTAGCAGAACAGCAGTGGAAGTAGTTAAAGATGTTGACACCAGGCAGTATAATGACTCATGAGCTTCAGCCTCTTCCCCCAGGCTTAGGCCCAAAAGGGCTCTTGGGCTTCCAGCCTCTAATGCATGTGTTGTTTCCTTTGGACCAGGTGGTAGTTGTTGACCAGGTATTTGTGTGCCTGCTCAGTGCAGGATTCTAAGCAGTGGGTGTGGGAATGGACATGGCTGACATGGAGCAATTATGACAGTGTCGCTGTGCTGGAATATTGGTAACTCAAACAGCCTCCTGAGCACAGAGATGAAGCCAGAGTAAGTAAATTATATTTCAACAGTCCTTTTGCTGTATTTATTCACTGGAGACACACTTTTATAACAGGCAGAAGCTCAACATTGTAATTAAAGCCAATTATTTTACTTTGTCATTAATTTTCATATGTAAATTATCAATAAGGTTTTGATTTAAAAATAAAAATAATGGCCTGGAGTTTTATGTTGTGCTATGGAAGTTATGCAGTCCGTGAGCAAGAGCCCTCTGCTCTTGGAAAGCATATGTTAAAGTCATGCCTGCTTATTAAGAAAAACTACCATTTTTTGAGTACTTACTATGTGCCAGGAATTGTCAAAGTATTTATAGATATTATTTCATTTCATACTGATAATTCTTTAAGGTAGATTACTATTTTTATGCACATGTTGCAAATAGGGAACAGAGACTAAGGGAGTCACTCATCTAAGATACCAGCTGGTAATTCTAAGGCATTCTTGAAATTATAAGGCAAATTGTCCTAATTTCCTATCCTATCTCTTTGCACCATGTTTGTGAACTTCTGTAGGCACTTCTCTTGGAGGTGTGTCCATTAGATGATATCCTGCAGACTTGGCAGAGCTCGAGACCAGAAACTAGAGCAAGAAACTAGGAAAAGAGGTAAAAAGGAATAATTTCCTGGGAGACTAAGTAAACCTATGAGGAAGTTCTAGATTATAGGGGTCACTGAGGGAAAAACTAAGAAGAGAAGCTGGCCACTTAGCTAACCAAGTAGAAACAGCCTTAGGCCTCATCGGAACTGGATAGTACTTCCATAACAAGGTAAGGCTGACTATGGTCCTATTTTGGCTTCCTTCTCATGGCTGTGGCCACCAGCTCCAGTGCACAAGGCCACATGACCACAGTCCTGAAGAAGAAGCAAATGAGAGTGGGGAGGTTATGTTCTTTAGTGAGGCTGTGTCCTCTATGGAGACCCCAAACTGGGCATGATGATTATAGTGGACGGAGAGCATTCGAGCCTCCTTCTTCCCTCTAGTTGATTTCCCTTCCTTGACAAGGCCCTTTTCAATCCTAGTCCTGGTTACTGTATGGTAGATCTGAAGCCACTCCTCTTGATGTCTCTGAGACAATGCATTTTCAGTGGCCCCTGTTCCCTTGGTCTCAGAGCACCAAAGTGAATTCTCACAAGTTATCACTATCCTTCAAAATATTAGTTAGCTTCCCAGAAGTTTAGCAACAAGTCTGCTTAGAGAAGGAACAGCTGGTCTTCTCTGTGTTTTTTTTTTTTCATCTCAAGATTTTGGAATGAAGGTTTGTTTTCCCAGGAACATGTTACTACTGTGCAATCTTTCCCTCACCTGTGAAACTCAAAACAAATGAACAAACAAACAAAGGTAGGCAGTCTTGCTATATGAACAGACTGCAAGCTGTGAGGACAGAGAAAAGATGTATCTGGTTTCCCCTTTAAATCAAAGACAACAGCAAAGGTAGTAATGAGATATGTTACTATCATTGAGCTGCCTGGTTTTTAAGCAAAAGAAATAGGCAGATTACATAAATGACCATCATAATTTTTATATAGTGAAGGTTCTGTTTTTCCCCTCTCACTTGGTTAGTTTTTCATTAGCTATAGCAGCATCACTATAACTTTCTCTAGTACCATGTGTGGCTTTATTCATCATTATCACCCGACTTTCACATATGCCCCCATTAAAGAGTAGATTGTTCTAATTCCATGATATGAAGGTATTTTGTATTACAAATAGTGTTTAATTATATTTATTTAAAACAAGTCACAGTTGAAATCTATAAACCTTTTTGATCCTCTATCCACCATCCACCTTACAGCTTAGCATTAATATTTACTCTAGAGAAGAAAATCATCTCATCCCGTATTTCTCTGATGTACCATTCTGCTATCAATAAAAACAAAAGACACATGTTTAATGGGATCCCTTAAGTGATGTGGATTTAAAAAGTATGAGTTGAAGTCCTCTCTTGCCAGGATGGTTTCATAGAGCATCCTAGAACCATTCTTTGTTTCAAATCCCTTAAGAATGCACCCATTTAATGTTTTCCTTTTAACTACCATGCTATGCTCTTAACAAATGCTATACACTCAGGTGTAGACAGCAAAAGTTTTCTAGATGAGTGGAGATCTGTGGCAGGCAAGGAACCCCAGAGAAGACCACCTCAAACTATTTCTGTGTCGCACAAAAGGAGGGCAAATGCAGCCATTCAGCACCCCAATCCTCCTGACTTGGGGGTCTGAATTGTTGGAAGTTCACTGTGTAATCCATCAGAGGATAATTCTAACAAGTCTTCTTTTCAAATAAAAACTGTTAATATTTCCTTCCATACTTTATCTCATAATCAATATTTAATTTTCGAGTCAGTGAAACTAATCAAAGGGCATAAAATTAATTCAGCACAAGAGAAGGGAAGTAGAATGAGTAAGTTGCAAAAGGGGCTGAACAAGAAAATAGGAGAATATTTGTGATCATAAGAAGTCCTTCCTATGGGTAAACATATACACAAGAGTCATAAGCCAAGTTCCCGTGGCATGGGCTGCTGGGTTTGTCCCTTGAAACACTAGAATTAGGAGGCAAGAACAATGCTCAGACCAACCAAGTTCTTGTGGCCCTTCTCTCTGTGGCATTGGGATATTTCTAGTGGTGGGATTGGGCACCACTAGTGCTTCTGGAGCTTATAATTGCAAACCATGTTATGATGGAGTTCTCCTGCACTGCAAGGCAGACTTTGGAGTTGAGGCAGGCATGTGGGGCAGCATCAACATAGGGAATGGTAGGAGTGAGGCAGTCTGGATCATTGTTCTAGCATCTTATGGACTCTTGAGAATTGGTTCTCTCTCACACCCCACCTCACCTTTATCTTTACTTGCCCTTTCAGTTCAACCTTTGCTAGCAGGTAAGGAAATTAGTGTGTCCTGGGTGTTCTTTACAAGAGAAGTAGAATAATAGTTTATATTTATTGAGAACTTTTTAAATGTACTAGGCATCTCATACATATTATCTCTTTTAATTATTTCCACAATGTGGATAATGATATTTTCCTCACATTACAGAGGAGGGAAATGAGGCTTACAGAGAGGTTATCCTGGCATACATACTGGTCACAAAACTGGCCATTGAAGAAGCAGATTCAACAACTAAAAAGTGAAAGAGGGTACAGTGTTTCACATGGAGATCAACACAGAAAATTTTGGGAATGAAATAAAGTGACCCATGTTTTAGTGTTTATGGGACAACACTGTCCTATTCCATAGCACCTCACCTTTCTAAATAGCATCTAATTTAAAATATTTCCAATTAAATAAACATTTCCAGAAGTAAATCCTAAGCACCAGTTTCTCTGAAGGGTCTTTCAAGGCCTAGAAACTTGTCTCTTATTAATGGTGCTGATCTTCCTCTTAAAGATTCTTCCCTTGGCTGTAGTTCACCATTCATCACAAAGAACCAAGATGGTGCCTTACTTTACTGATGGGCCACTAGAAAGAGTCAAAATATAATTAGGCTCAAGGACATATA
This sequence comes from Eidolon dupreanum, assembly GCA_028627145.1. Lineage (NCBI taxonomy): Eukaryota > Metazoa > Chordata > Mammalia > Chiroptera > Pteropodidae > Eidolon > Eidolon dupreanum. The sequence continues at coordinate 82,053,688 of CM053505.1, read as the reverse complement.
TTGCTCATAATCCAGTGCCTGGGGTAATGGGCTGACAAGAACTTTGTAAAATGGAATGATGCCACTCTAAAAATTATTTAATAAGCATTTAGTGAACACTTTCTCTGTGTCAGGCCCCTTGCTGGGTTCTGTGGGCACAAAGGTGAAGGAATTTTCACCCTTGAGATAACAGTCAGCTAGAGGAGAAAAGAAGCAATTATAAAACCCTCAGAGAAGTGCTACCATGAAGATATGCAACTCTGTTTTCTGAGTACTCTGGGAGTGTTGGTACTAGTGACATTGTGGCTGGATGGTGGCAGTTCTATTATAAGGTCTGGTGGCCTATACACGTTGGAATTGACATCAGCCTTAAGAAAACAATTATTTTCTAAAATGATTCATTTAAACGGAATCGACTTTTTATTATGCTAACTCTAATGATGTATTCTGTAAAGGTTTATTGAACCATTTTTCCTTTAAAATAACTAACTATATGCTTTGACATGCTTCGGGGATACTTTTATAAAGTAGCACGGATAGGACAATACCAGATTAAATCAGTGAGCTGTGAAGTCTGATTCAGTAATACATAAAAAACTGTGCTTTAAAAAATATAAAGAAAAGCAAAATCCTAAAAAACATTAACTACAAAGAGACAGCATAGCACAGAAACAAACATTTACTTATGAACAGGAAGACAGAGATCTCTGAAGACAATTCTACTGTGTGACTCTTCGTCCCAGTTCCTTTCTGGACCTCAATTTCCTCATTGACAGAATGGATTATGGATGAAAATCTCAATCTAAATCTTAATACCTAAATTCAATTTACAAGTTACTAAAATCCTAGAGTTCTATGAAAATGCTGCATCATTTTGAAGTTACATTCTGCAACATGCAGAAGGAACCCCTCTTACTACCTTCCTTGCATGTGCCCGAGAGTACCTCCTGGGAACATCCAGCACTGGAGAGGTCAGGGATAAACTGAAGGGAAAAGCAGCCTTCCCCTCGTGATTGAGGCTTCTTCTCTCCACTTCTCCCAACTTTATGGCCTTCCCTTTTTGGGCCTTTCCTCTAGAAGGCCAACTAGAATTCAATACTTGGATTAGCTCCTCTTTCAGAGGAATGAATGAGAACTTGCGTATTCTCCATCTCCTCCTTCTCACATGTATGCATTCCAGCAGCATACTAGAAAGAACTAAGCCCAAACTCCTACTTTCACTTGAGTCTCAAAATGACATCTATATTTTTTACAGTTAGGTATTAAAATGGATTCCATTCCCTTTGTCAAGTTTCAAATGGGGGAAAGAGCCCAGAATTCCAATAGTGATGGTGTTCTTGCAAATACTTTTACAGGGTGTTAAGGTAATCAGTCTGCATTTAAGCAGTCTGAGGCTTTAGTTCTCATCTGAATTGGAGAATATAAGGGACTTGGTATTACAGCTTCCACCCATATGACTTTGCTTTGAGGTTAACATACTTTTTTTCTCATTCATTATGTAGCTTTCTTCATTTACCAAGTAAGTACCCAAATGGTTCAGTAATCGAGGAGAAAGGACATGACAGATAAATAGAATCTTTGTGTCTTTTTAGCATTGGTAGGACACAAATCTCTTGGAATTGGAGTTGGTTTTAATGCTTTCATTTTAGCTTAATACTCTCCTTCAGTCAGGATGTATTTTATGTGATGGGCACTGGAAATACAAATGAAAGTTCTTCGGAAAACACTCCCATTAAATTTACCTGTCCATGTGTAATTGCCACATTCAACACAATCAGGGCACAGTCGTTCCCTTTTTATTGAAAACACATGGTGACTACTTAGAGCAAACCCTAGGCCAGAATCAGCCACGGTGCCATCAAACACCAGGAATTAAAAATTGGAAAATGGTATACAGATAGCAGAAGGAATTCAGTAGGTAGGATGGAAAATATTAACAAGCATTCATAAGGAGAACAGAAACAAGTTAGATGTGATTTGCAAGGTCCATTGACAGGCAGTATCTACAAAGAAGAGGGGAAACTTAGAGAAGATTCTCAGAACTTTACCTCACACTTGACACAAACTATCCTTCTATCCCCCACATTCTCCAAAACATGCTTAATAAATATTATTAAGCTTTGAGAATTTATTTAAAATATCTGCCAATGGCCAAATAGTGCTACATTCCAGGCACTATGTTGAGTTTTACTTTACATTATCTCATGTCACCCTCAGAAGGATCTTGTGAGGTGGAGGGTATTATCCTCATGTTACAGATGAGAAAAATGAGGTCAAGACATTAAGTTTATCAAGGTCACACAGTTAGGAAGTCACAGAGCTGAGACTTGATCCCTGGTCTCTCTGACTTCAAGGCCCTTGCTCTAACTGGAAGCCCAGCACAAGAGGAAAAGCACTTTTGTAAATTTGACAAAAGGATCACAGCTTCTCTGGGTGGGAGAGGACTTTGAGTACACCAGCTGTTGCTCCTGAGCAGCAGCCAAATCTAAGTAGCCTTGGAAATGGGAGATTTCCAATCAGTCCATATTACTTCAGCACCAGGTAGTGCAGTCAAGGTGAAGGTGAGGTAAGAAGAATGCAAGGGATGGCTTTGAAACACCTGCAGAAGACATCATCATCCCCTTCCCTCCTACTCTCATGGGAGTAGAAGGAAGGGGTGGTACCAGCTAGAGAGGGGAGGGGAAGAAACTGAAAACAGATTTTTGTTTCTCCCAGTTGAACTACCTTTCCCTTTGTCCCCCTGTGAATTCCACCACCTGCAGAATTTTATGGACTACCAAATTGAGACTTCAGTCCTGGGCAATCGAAAGGACCTTGTGCTAGGTTTCAGAAGGTATTACATCAAAGCCAGCTTTACAGTATACAAAGCCTGTGACAGCAGGCAAGTCCCTTAACAACTTATGCACCTGTACACTGAACATCAAAATCCTTTCCTATATGTATTACTGGATCATTGTACAGATTAAATGAGGAGCTATATGAGAAAGTATTTCAAAAGTCTAAAGCTCCAAATAAATATAAGTGATTATGAGAAATTTAAGAAAAGTTAGCCATGTAACTGAGATTATCCTTTAGATGAGAGAAAATTGGTACTATCCTCCCCCCTTGGTGGACAAGCTTCCTAGTCCTTAAAGTACATTCCCAGAGCTGAAAGAAACCTTCATCCAAACCCAAGTACATTTCTGATATAACAACTAGTTTGAGATTTAAATGAACTCTGTCTCTCAAGACACGAATTTGCATGAGTTTTGCTTTCAAATTTATTTATATAGAGAAAAAAAATTGTGCATTCTTTAATTCTGACAGCATATGCAAGCAAATCAAATGATGTGCTGATTCAGCAAAATAGTAAATAGCCTTTTGCTTTCTTGAAATTGCTAATTTTACAAATGGCAAAGTATTGAAACATGGCATGAAAGATGTATTTTACTAAAATATGGCAACATGGGTGCATATGATCTTTTCACAAATGAGTCAACTAGAGTTCCAGTCAAGATAAAGGGATAGGTAGACCATTGCATGACTCCTCCTCCCATGGCTGCATTAAAATTGCAACTAAATTATGAAACAGTCCACCTGAAGAATTATTTTAAGACGAGCTGAACAAAACTCCTATAACTGGGGATATAAAGAAGAGACCACATTGAGACTAGTAGGAGTGGGTAGGGATGTGAAATGGACTGGTCTCGTACCCACATATAGTGGTTGATCATCGGGAGGTATATCTTGGCTGTGGCTGTGGAGGGCCCATAACCTCAGAGGAGTGAACGATCCCTGCCTCACACTAGGACTTCCCAGCCCAGGGTTCCAGTGCAGGGAAGAGGAATATCCACAAAATCTGGCTGTGAAAATCAGTTGGTATTCTGACCATCTGGGTGAGATGGAAGGCTGCTGGAAACCCAGACATCCCCCTAAAAGGGCCCGTGCACAGACTCACTCACTCACAGGCATTTACCCTGGGCTCCAGCAGAGGGACAGCAGCTCAGGAGGTGCCAGAGACATACAGGGAAAGACTGAGTTGAGTGGCTTCAGAGTGAGGGCTGGAGGGACAGCCACTATTTTCCCTTTATTGAGCCTTGCTTCTGTGCAGCCTGCAGATGAGTGCCATCTTGCCTGTGTTGAACCCTCCCCCTACACAGCCAAAACTGAATCTGCACTAGCCTGGTTAGATCTACTCACTCTACCCAAGTGACTCCCTGAGACTGTGCCCCACCCAAGATGCAAATTTCCTAGTGGCAATTTAGAGTGGTTACTGGGCAACCAGCCCCATCCTGTACTCTCAGCAGGAGGTTCTTTTGGCAGCAATCAGCAGGCCTCCAATTTCGCATCTCAGGAGGCACTTTCAGTGGCTGGCAAAGGGCCCTGGCACTAGCTGTGGTATTTCATGAACAAATCTCAGGAGGCTGTGGGCTCGAGGTGGGCAGCAGCTGGCTTTGGTGTGAGTTGAGCCTTTTGCAAGTGGCCACAGGCTTAGCACTAGCAACAAATCTGAATCTGCACCAACCTTGGGAACATGACTTGCCACATCCTGGTGACTCCCTAAGACTCCCACCTTATTCAACCCTTGTAGCCACAAGGCTCATTGAGTGGCTGAGTCTTACCAGCAGCTGGCAGGCAACCTCAGGCCTGGGAGTGCCCTAAGCCTTTTGACGAACTGTCCCAGGCCCAGTACTAATGGTAGTTAGCCTCAGTTTGTCACATGGTCTCTCCTACATACCTCCAGATCCAGCTCAGACAGTAACCAAACACAGATACCTTTGTAGCTCCTATCAGGTAGTCCTGGGCCAAGCACAAGCAGCTGCTGATCTTGACCTGCACAGAAGCCCCTCCAAAGGGGCTCCAGGACCAACAAACCTGGAGGATGACATTAGAACTCAACAGAGAATCACCTGATTAACTGACTCCACAAACTGCACACTCAGACGATGGTCTCAACTGGCACACAAACCCTCTGGGGTGAACCCTACTCTGTTGAGTTAGCCTCCACACAGCAGTTCATACATTGTGGGAGTAGCCAATCCCCATAGTCAGTCAACCTGAAAATCAATCACACTCACTGATATACTGAAATAATCAAGACTCACCCATAACAGGAGAGCACATACAAGCACACAAGGGTCAATTCTGGAGCACCCGATGCAGGTGATCAGAGAAGACTATGTCACTAGGCCACACAGAATACCTGATAATTAAGTTCACCTGGATAAGACTGAGAGGCATAGCAGATCTACTGAATACATAGAAAGAAACACAGAGAGGCAGCCAAAATGAGAAAACAAACATGTCCAAAATGATAGAAGAGAAGAAAATTCTAGAAAAACAACTAAACAAAAGGGAGACAAGCCACCTACCAGATTCAGAGTTCAAAACACTGGTTATAAGGATGCTCAGTGAACTTTGGGAGACAATAGATGAGCTCAGTGAGAACTTCAAAAAAGAGATAGTAAGCGTAAAAAAGACATAGAAACCATAAAAAGAACCAGTCATAAATGAAGAATACAATACCTAAAATGAAGAGTACAATAGAATTAACAGTAGACTGGATGAAGCAGAGGATTGAATCAGTGATTTGGAACAAACTGTAGCAGAAAACACCCAATCAAAACAGCAAAATGAAAAAAAAAAAAAACAAAATAAGGATAGTTGAAGGGATGTCTGGGACACCTTCAAGTAATATTACATTTGCATTATAGGAACACAAGGAGAAGAAAGAGAGCAAGGAACTGAAACCTATTTTAAGAAGTAGTGATGGAAAACTTCCTTAATCTGGTAAAGGAAAAAGACATACAAGTCCAGGAAGCACAGAGAGTACCAAGCAAGATAAACCCAAACAGATCCACACCAAGACACATCAAAATTAAAATGACAAAGGTTAATGACAAAGATAGAACCCTAAAAGCAACAAGAGAAAGTCATCTAGTTACTTACAAAGATACTCTCATAAGAATGGCAGCTGATTTCTCAAAAGAAACTTTGCAAACCAGAAGGGAATGACATGAGATGTTTAAAGTGCTGAAAATCAAGTATGTATAGCCAAGACTACTCTATCTAGCAAAACCACCATATCAGTATTACAATAAATCTTTTTTATTTATTTTTAACTTTTTTATAATTTTATTTATTTCTTTTTTTTACAATTTAACAGTAAGGCGCATATATATACATTTTATATATATATATATATATATATATATATATTTACATAGTGTGTTCCCCTCCCATAGTTAGATTTTTTTCTGTCACCACATATTTGACTCCTTTTACCCCATCTACATCCTCCATCCCCTCTCTCCCCCTCCCCTCTGGTAACCACTAGTCCATGTCCATGAGTCTTCGTTTGTCCTGCTTGTCTGCTGTTTTATGTTTATATCACACACATAGTGGTATTATGTGGTTTTAAACTTTTTTCTGTCTGGCTTATTTCGCTTAGCATGATAATCTCAAGGTCCATCCATGTTTTGCAAATGACAGTATTTCATCTCTTCTTATAGCTGAGATATATTACATTGTATATATGTACCATAGCTTCTTTAGCCAATCATCTATCATAGAACACTTTGGTTGCTTCCATGTCCTGGCCACTGTGAATAATGCTGCTATGAACATCGGTGTGCAAATATCTTTTCTAATATGAGTATTCAAGTGTTTGGGGTAAATATCCAGTAGAAGGATGGCTGGATCATATGGTAGATCAATTCTTAGTTTTTTGAGGAACCTCCATACTGTTTTCCCTAGTGGCTGTACCAATTCACCATCTTATCAACAGAGTCTGAGGGTCCCTTTTTCTCTGCATCCTCTCAAAATTTGTCATTACTTCCCTGTTGATAATAGCTATTCAAACAGGTATGAGATGGTATCTTATTGTGGTTTTCATTTGCATTTCTCTAACAGCTAGTGACGTTGAGCATCTTTTCATATGTTCGTTGGCTATTTGTATGTCTTCTTGGGAGAAGTACCTGTTTGGTCCTTTGCCCATTTTTTTTTATTGGATCATTTGTTTTTTTGTTGTTACTGAGTTGTATGAGTTGTTTGTATATTTTGGATATTGGGCCCTTATCAGAGGTGTTGCTTGCAAATATATTTTCCTATTCGGGTTGGTTGTCTGCAAGCTTTTGCTGTGCAGAAGCTTTTTAGTTTGATGTAGTCCCATTCATTTATTTTTGCTTTTACTTCCCTTGCCTTTGAGGTCAAATTCATAAAATCCTCTATAAGTTAAAGGTCTTTGAGTTTAGTTCTTGTGTTTTCTTCTATGCATTTTAGTATTTCAGGTCTTATATTCAGGTCCTGAATCCATTTTTAGTTCATTCTGGTGTGTGGTGAGAGACAACAGCCTAGTTTCATTCTTTTGCAGGTGGCTTTCCACTTTTCCCAGCACCATTTATTGAAGAGGCTTTTCTTTCTCCATTATATGTTTTTTTTTTGTGTGTGTGTGTGTGTGTGAAAAATTATTGGCCCATATAAACATAGGTTTACTTCTGGATTCTCGATCCTGTTCCACTGGTCTGTGTGTCTGTTTTTTTCTGCCAATACCATGCTGTTTTGATTATTATTGCTTTGTAGTATAATTTGAAGTTGATGCCTCCAGCCTCGTTCTTATTTCTCAAGATGACTTTGGCAATTTGGAGTCTTTTGTGCTTCCATACAAATCTGATTATTTTTGTTCTGTTTCTTTAAAAAATGCCTGTGGTATTTTGATGAAGATTACATTAAATCTGTATAATGCTTTAAGTAATAAGGTCATTTTAACTATGTTGATTCTTCCAATCCAAGAGCACGGAATACCTTTCCATTTTTTTGTATCTTCTTCGATTTCTTTTAATAGGGTCTTGTAGTTTTCATGACATAGTTCCTTCACATGTTTCATTAGATTTATTCCTAGGTATTTTATTCTTTTTGTTGCAATTGCAAAAGGAATTCTTTTTTTTTCCACTTCTTTTTCTTTCACTGTGTTATTATAGTTTAAAAATGCTGCGGATTTTTAAACATTGATTTTGTATCCAGAAATTTTGCCGTATTTGCTTATTGTATCTACTCGTGTTCTTGTGGAGTCTTTAGGTTTTTCTATATAGAGAATCATGTCATCCGCAAATAGTGAAAGTTTGACTTCTTTGTTTCCCATTTGGATGCCTTTTCTATCTTTCTCTTGCTTGATTGCACTCACTAGGACTTCCAACATTAAATTGAATAACAGTGGTGATAGTGGACAGCCTTGCCTTGTTCCTGACCTTAGAGGGAAGGTTTTTAGTTTTTCACCATGTTGGCTGAGGGTTTTGTCATAGATGGTATTATAATGTTAAGGTACTTTCCTTCTATACTGATTTTCTTAAGTGTTTTGATCACAAATGGATGCTATATCTTATTGAAGGCTTTTTTTGCATCTATTGATATGATCATATAATTCCTATTTTTTAATTTGCTTATGTGGTGTATCATATTAATCGATTTGCATATGTTGAACCATC
>CM053505.1:82028784-82044747 GCA_028627145.1 Eidolon dupreanum | reverse complement strand
GAGGGTTTTGTCATAGATGGTATTATAATGTTAAGGTACTTTCCTTCTATACTGATTTTCTTAAGTGTTTTGATCACAAATGGATGCTATATCTTATTGAAGGCTTTTTTTGCATCTATTGATATGATCATATAATTCCTATTTTTTAATTTGCTTATGTGGTGTATCATATTAATCGATTTGCATATGTTGAACCATCTCTATAAGCCTAAGTGAAGTCCACTTGATCGTGATATATATAATCTTTTTAATATGTTGCTGTATTTGGTTTGGTAGTATCTTATTTAGGAATTTTGCATCTGTGTTCATGAGAGATATTGGTCTGTAGTTTTCTTTTTTTGTGTTATCTTTACCAGGTTTTGGTATCAGGGTTCATTGGCTTCATAAAATGAGTTGGAAAGTATTGCCTTCTCCTCTATTTTTTGGAAGATCTTGAGGAGAATAGGTATTAAATCTTCTTTGAATGTTAGGCAGAATTCACTGGTGAAGCCATCTGGTTCTGGACATTTACTTTTTGGAAAGGTTTTGATGATTGTTTCAATTTCCATACTGCTGATTGGTCTATTTAGATTTTCCAATTCTCCTTGATTCAGTCTAGGAAGGTTGTATCTTTCTAAGTAGTGGTCTATTGCTTCTAGGTTATTAAATTTTGTGTTATATACTTTTTCATAGTATTCTTGTATGATTCTTTGTATTTCTGCAGTGCCTGACATCATTTCTCCCTTTCATCCTCATTTTGTATATTTGTGTCCTTTCTCTTTTTTATTTAGTGAATCTAGCCAGAGGTTTGTTAATTTTATTAACCTTCTCAAAGAACTAGCTCTTTGTTGCATTTATTTTTTCTATTTTTTTTGTTTTCATTTTTATTTAATTCAGCTCTTTTGATTATTTCTTTCCTTCTGCTGACTTTATGCTTCCTTTTTTTCTTATTTTTCTAGTTTTTTTTTTTTAAAAGATGAACCATTAGGTTGTTTCTTTGAGCTAGTTCTTGATTTTTGAGATAGTCCTGTAATGGCATTAACTTTCCTCTCATGACTGCTTTTGTTGCATCTCAAAAATTTTTTTATATAGTACTATTATTATCATTCATTTACTTGTAACTCTTGATCTCTCTTTTTGTTTCTTTTCTGACGAAGTCATTCTTCAGTAGTGTGTTGTTTAATCTCCATTTATTTGTTCTTTTTGTTTTCTTTTTTCATTTGCTCTCCAGTTGCAAAGCATTATGAGTAGAGAATATGGTTGTTCTGATTTCAATCCTCTTATATTTGTTGAGGCAATCTAAGTTTCCTAGTATGTGGTCAATCCTTGAGAATGTTCCATGTTCACTAGAGCAGAATGTATAAGCAGCTGTTTTGGGATGAAAGGCTCTGTGAATGTTGATTATGTCCAATTGGTCTGATATGTCATTTTAAGGATGTTATTTCCTTATTGATTTTCTGTTTAGTTGATTTGTACATATCCGATAGTGAGGTATTTAGGTCCCCCACTACAATCATGTTTTTGTCTGTTTCTCCCTTTAGTTCTTTTATTAATTACTTTAAATATTTTGGGGCTCCCTGATTGGGAGCATAGGTATTAATAAGTATTATATCTTTTTGGTGCATGATTCCCTTTATCATTATGAAGTGTCCCTCAATATCTTTCTTTACCTTTTTTATTTTAAAGTCTATTTCATTCAATATTAGTACTGCTACTCTTGCTTTTCTCTGAATGCCAGTTACTTGAAATATCATTTTCCACCCTTTCATTTTGAGTCTGTATTTGTCTTTGGAACTGAGATGTGTCTCCTGGATGTTGCATTTGGTTGGGTTTTGTTTTTTGAATCAAACTGCAACCCTGTGACTTTTTATTGTTGAGTTCAGTCCATTTACATTTAGGGTGATTATTGAAATATGAGGTTTTCCTATAACCATTTTATCTTTTGTTTTCTGGTAGCTCAGTATTTCCATTGCTTTCTTGTCCTTTTGTGTTTTTTTTTGGAGGAGGTTGGTTTTGTGGGTTTTCCCTGTGGTCCTTATGTTTTATGTCACATACTTTAGTTCTGAATCTTTGGTGTGTTGTTACCATTATGAATATGTAGATGATAGTGTGTGTGTGCATGTGTGTGTGTGTGTGTGTGTGTGTGTGTGTATTCCATTTTCTTCTGCATGTGCCTTATTTCCATTTCCCTTTGTGAATTCTGATCTTTGAATCCTCCCCTTTTCTGTTATTGTTGTTTCAGTTTGTCCCTATGTATGCTGAATGTTCATTACTGTCTTGCTTTAGCAATTCTCTTCTTATTGTTTAAGCTTATGATTCCTGATCTTAGTAAGCATCCCACTCTTCTGCTTCTATCAGCCTACTAGTTGCCTTACTCATAGTTATATGTATAATAAAATGGCAGTAACTATGTACCTATCAGTAATCACTTTAAATGTAAGCAGATTAAATGCTCCAGTCAAAAGACATAGGTTAGCCGAATGGATAAGAAAACAATATCTATGTATATGCTGTTTACAAGAGGCCCACTTCAGATCAAATGACACTCACAGACTGAAAGTAAAGGGATAGAAAAGAATATTTCATGCAAAAGGAATGAAAAAAAGTCAAGATACTGATACTCATATCAGGTAAAATAGCCTTTAATACAAAGGCTGTAATAAAAGACAAAAATATATTATATAATGATAAAGAGATCAATAAACAAAGAGGACATAACCCTAGTAAACATATATATATCCAACCCGGGAGAACCTACATACATAAAGCAATTATTGACTGATATAAAAGGAGAGATCAACAGTAATACACTCATAGTAGGAGACTTTAACACCCCATTGACACTAATGAACAGATTTTCCAGGGAAGGAATCAAAAGGAAACACACTAGACCAGATAGATTTAATAGATATTTTCAGAGTATTTTACCCCAAAGCAGAAATATATACATTCTTCTTAAGTACACATGGAACATTTTCCAAGATAGACCACATGTTAGGACACAAAACAATCTCAAACAATTTAAGAAGATTGAAATCATATCAACCGTCTTCTCTGATCACAATGGTATGAAAATAGAAAACAACTACAAGAAAAAAAAACTAGAAAATACACAAACACATGGAGAATAAATAACATGCTACTAAAAAATGAGTGGGCTAACAATTTGATCAAGGAACAGTCAAAGGATACCTTGAGACAAAAGAAAATGAAAACAAAACAAACCAAAATCTATGGGACACAGCAAAAGCAGTCCTAAGGGGGACATTCATAGCAGTACAGACCTACCTCAGGAAGCAAGAAAAATCTCAAGTAGACAATTTAATCTCACACCTAAAGGAACTAGAAAAAGAACAGCAAACAATGCCCAAATGATTAGAAGGAAGGAAATAATATGAATCAGTGAAAATAAATGAAAGATAGTAAAGAAAACAATACAAAAGATCAATGAAAGCAAGAGCTAGTTCTTTGAAAAGATAAACAGACTTGAAAACCTTAAACCAGACTCATCAAAAAAAAAAAAAAGAGAGAGGATCCAATAAATAAAATCAGAAATGAAAGAAAAGTAAGAAGAGACTCCCTAGATTTATAAAGAATTATGAGAAAATACTACAAGCAATTATATGCCAACAAATTGGACAATGTGGAAGAAATGGATACATTCCTAGAAACATACATCTTTTAGACTGAGTCAAGAAGAAATAGAAAATCTAAACTAACTGATTACTTCCAATGAAATCAAATCAATAATCGAACCCCCTACCAAAAAAAAATCCTGGAATAGATGGCTTCACAGGTGAATTTTATCAAACATTCAAAGAACAATTAACACCTGTTCTTCTCAAACTATTCCAAAAAACTCCAGAAGAGGGAAGGCTCCCAAGCTCATTTTATGACGCCATCATTGTCTTAGTTCTAAAACCAGACAGAGACAGTACTACAACAACAAAAATAAAAATATAGGCTGATATCCCTGATTAAAATAGATACAAATATTTTCAACAAAATATTAGCAAATAGAATTTAGCAATACATTGCAAAAATATTAAACCATGATCAAGTGGGATATATGTTTGGTTCAATAACTGCAAATCAATTAATGTCATTAACCACATTAACAAAATGAAAGATAAAAATCATAAGGATTCAGCAGAAATATGGCAGAGTGAGAGACATCCCTAGATCTCTCCCCTTGAAACAACAATAAGCTAAACACCTAAAATGCAACAGAAAAACACTAAAACTGCACACCAGCACATCTGAGCATGGGATCTGTGCATAAGAGCTACCACAGGTCAGAACCCTGGGTGTCAGGCTGTGGACTGGGAGAAATAAAGAAGCTGCCTCTCACAGCTGCCAGAGCTCCCTGTAGGAGGAGGGGGAGGGGTGAAGACACAGCGACATTCCTGAACAACCTTGCCTGGAAGTGCCAGGCAGAAAGCGGAGAAATGGGGTGGGGTCGCAGAGAAACAGCAGCTGATTTTTTTATCAGCCTCAGTTGCAAAACCGAGGCTGAGCCACAGCTGCCAACCTCCAACCCAGAGCGCCCCTCTCCCCATACCTTCAGAGACAGATCACCATGGAGCCCCAGGGGAATCTGAGCAAATCCGCTGCCAAGACTGAGGCTAACTCTTTCAGCCTCTGGAACTGAGGAGGGGGAAGGGAGAAGGAACGTAAATTTTTCCAGCGAGTTCCCTGAACAGCTCTGCCTTGGAGGGCTGTGAGCTGTGGCTGGCCAGCTGCAGGGCACAGTCAATACAGCAGAAAGTAGAGAAGCAGGGTGGGACCATAGAGGAACAACAGCTGATTTTTGCTAGCCAAGGTTGCAAAACCTAGGCTGAGTTACAACCCCGCCCCAGCCAGAGGGCCCCCTTCCCCCTACACCCTTCAAGACCTATCACCACGGAGCCCCAGGGTAATCTGCGCAAAGGCAACCTAAACTGCTAGAGATCCAAGAGGCTTAGCTGCCATCTACTGGAAACCAAAATAAGAGCACCTTCTTTGAAGTAGTCTAAAAAGAGACCCTTATTTAATAAAACTTCTTTCTGGAAAAACAACAGGATACACTTCCATTAATGCCCAGGTGGAGAAATACTCCATTAAACACCATGAACAACCAAGGTGACAAGGCATCTCAGAAAGAAAGAGAAAAATCTCCAGAAAAATGAGCTTACAGACATTGAAATATGCAACTTAAGTGACAGAGAATTCAATGGTACTTCTGAAAAAACTCAATGAGATCCAAAAAAAAATCATATGAACAATTTCAAGAATTAAAAAAAAAAACTACATGAGTGAAGCAAGGAGATTGAAACCCTCAAGAAGAACAGAATAGATGTTCTGGAGATGAAGAACACACTGCAAGAGTTGAAAAATGAAATAGTAAACCTGGGAAATAGAGTCAACCAAATGGAGGAAAGGATCAGTGATATCGAAGACAGAAATTTAGAAATAAATCAGAAAGAAGGGATAAACCAAAGAATGAAAAATAATGAAAGAGAAATACAAGAACTAGCTGATAACATCAAGAGAGGAAACATGAGAATAATGGGCATTATCTCAGGCGAGGAAAAGGAACAGGGACTAGAAAGTATTTTCAGACAAAGAGCAGACGAGAATTTCTCAAATCTAAGGAATGAGCTGGAGCTTGGGATTCAAAAAGTCAACAGAATGCCCACTTATCTCAACCCAAAAAGGCCTTCACTGAGACACATTGTATTAAAATTATCAAAAATCAACGACAGACAGAATTCTCAAGGTAGCCAGGGGGAAGAAAACGGTAAAATATAAAGGAAAACTCATTAGATTATCATCATACTTCTCAGCACAGACCTTACAAGCCAGAAAGGATTGGAACCAAGTATTTAAATTATTAAGTGAAAGAAACTACCAGCCTAGAATAATGTATCCAGTTAAGCTCTCCTTTAGATATGAAGGAGAAATAAAGACCTTCCCAGACATACAAAAATTTAGGGAAATCTCTACTATGAGGCCTGCACTACAGGAAATACTGAAAGGGGTCAGCTCACCTAAAACAAAATAGCAACAACAACAAAAATACCTAATCAGGAGTAAAGTGACTATCAGGCAAATAGAAGCAGAGGAATACAACCCGTATTAAGAGCAGGGCATTATAAGCTTAAATAATAAGAAGTGAATTGTTACAACAAGATAGTAATGAATGTTCAGCATACACATGGACAAGTTAAGACAACAATGACTGAAAAGGGGAGGATTCAAATATCCAAATTTGCAAAGGGGAATAGAGATAAGGCACGCACAGAAGAAAATAGACGACTGTATACATATAACTATGCAGTGAAAAATGATATTTCAAGCCAATGGCATTCAGAGAAAAGTGGGAGTAGCAGCACTAATATCAGACAAAATAGACTTCAAAATAGAAAAGATAAAGAAAGACACTAAGGGATACTTCATAATGATAAAGGGAATCATACACTAAGAACACATAGCACTTATTAATATCTATGCTCACAATCACGGAGCACCGAAATATGGAAAGTAATTACTAACAGAACTAAAAAGAGAAGCAGACCAAAACACCATCATAGTAGTAGACCTAAATACCCCATCCAAACAGAAAATCAATAATGAAATAACATCCTTAAATGACCCTTTAGTCCACCTGGACATAATTGATATTTACAGAACCTTCCATCCCAGAACAGCTGCTTATAAACTCTTCTCTACTGCACATTGAACATTCTCAAGAATCGACCACATACTAGGACACAGAGATAGCCTCAACAAATACAACGGGTGAAATCATACCAACTATATTCTCTGATCATAATGCTTTGAAAGTAGAGATCAACTGCAAAAGGAAATCAGGAAGAACCACAAATATATGGGGATTAAATGACATTCTACTAAAGAATAACTGGGTCAGAGAAGAAATAAAAACAGAGATCAAGAGATACATAGAAATGAATGATAATGATAGTACAACATATCAAAACTTTTGGGACAAGTCAAAAGTGGTCGTTCATAAGAGGAAAGTTCATATCATTACAGGCCTACCTCCAAAAAACAGGAACGAGCTCAAATAAACAACTTAATGCTTCATCTTAAGAAACTAGAAAAGGAAGAACAAATGAATCCTAAAGTCAGAAGAAGGAAAGAAATCATCAAAATTAGAGCAGAAATAAATGAAATTGAAAACAAAAGAACAATAGAAAAAATAAATGCAACAAAGAGCTGGTTCTTTGAGGTTAATAAAATTGACAACTCCCTGGCTAGACTCACTATAGAAAAATAAGAAAGGACACAAATAAATGAAATCAGGGATGAAAGAGGGGAAATTATGACTGATATTGCAGAAATACAAAGGATCATAAAAAATACTATGAAAAGGTATATAACACCAAATTCAATAACCTAGAAGAAATGGACCAGTACTTAGAAAAATACAAACTTCCTAGACTGAATCAAGAAGTGGAAAATCTAAATAGGCTGATCAGTGGTATGGATATTGAAACAATCATCAAAAACCTTCCAAAAAGTAAAAGTCCAGGACCAGATGGCTTCACCAGTGAATTCTGCCTAACATTCAAAGAAAATTTAATACCTATTCTCCTCAAACTCTTCCAAAAAATCGAAGAGGAAGCAATACTTCTCAACTCATTTTATGAGGCCAATATTACTATGATACCAAAACCTGGTAAGTATAACACACAAAAAAGAAAACTATAGACCAATATCTCTCATGAACACAGATGCAAAAATCCTAAATAATATACTAGCAAACCGAATACAGTAATATATTAAAAAGATTATGCTCTACGAACAAGTGGGCTTCATCCCAGGGGCACAAGGATGGTTCAACATATGCAAATTGATTCACATGATACACCACATAAACAAATTAAAAAATAATAATCATATGATCATATCAATAGATGCAGAAAAAGCCTTCAATAAGATATAGCATTAATTTATGATCAAAACCAGTCACGAAATTGGTATAGAAGGAAAGTACCTTAACATTATAATACCATCTATGACAAAACCCTCAGTCAACATTATACTTAATGGTGAAAAACTAAAAGCCTTCCCTCTAAGATCAGGAACAAAGCAAGGCTGTCCACTATTGCCGCTCTTATTCAATATAACGTTGGAGGTCCTAGCAAGTGCAATCAGACAAGAGAAAGATATAAAAGGCATCCAAATAGGAAAGAAGAAGTCGAATTGTCACTATTTGCAGGTGACATGATTCTCTATATAGAAAACCCTAAAGACTCCACAAGAACACTACTAGAAACAATAAGCAAATAAAGTCTCTGGATACAAAATCAACGTTGAAAAATCCATAGTGTTCCTATACTCTAACAATGAAGTGTCAGAAAAAGAAGTAGAAAAAGTAATTCCTTTTGCAACTGCAAGGAAAAGAATAAAAATACCTAGGAATATATTTAATGAAACATGTGAAGGACCTATGTAATGAAAATTACAAGACCCTATTAAAAGAAATCAAAGAAGATACAAAGAAATGGAAAGATATTCCCTGTTCTTGGATTGCGAGAATCAACTTAGTTAAAATGACCATATTACCTAAAGCAGTATATAGATAATGCAGTCTTCATCAAAATTCCATCGGCATTTTTTAAAGAAATAGAACAAAAAAATCATCAGATTTATATGGAAACACAAAAGATCCCAAATTGCCAAAGCCAACAAACATATGAAAAGATGTTCAACATCGCTAGCTATTAGAGAAATACAAATGAAAACCACAATGAGATACTATCTCACACCTGTTAGCATGGCTATAAGCAGCAGGACAAGCAATAACAAATGTTGGAGAGGATGTGGAGAAAAAGGAACCCTTATACACTGCTAGTGGGACTCCAAATTGGTAAAGCCGCTATAGAAAACAGTATGGAAGTTCCTCAAAAAACTAAGAATTTACCTGCCATATGATCCAGTAATCCTTCTACTGGGTTCTACCCGAAAGACTTAAAAACTTATATCTATCAAGATATTTGCACACCAATAGCAGCATTATTCACAGTGGCCAGCACATGGAAGCAACCAAAGTGTGCTATGATAGATGATTGGCTATGGTACATGTATGTAATGGAATATTACTTAACCATAAGAAGAGATGAAATACTACCATTTGCGACAACATGGATGGAACTCTAGATAATCATGCTAAGCGAAATAAGCCAGACAGAAAAAATTGAAAATCAGATATCACTTATATGTGGGATATAAACCTAAAAGCAACAAATGAGCAGGACAAACAAAGCAGACTCATGGACATGGACTATTGACTAGTGGTTATCAGAGAACTACAGAGTAGTGATTACTAGTGGGGTAGGGGAGGCACAAGGAGGTAGATGGTATAAAGGGGGTTAAATATAGCAGGGTAGGTGTAGGGTGAAGTGAGTAAAGGGGTCAAATATATGGTAGCTGAAGGAAACTGGACTTTGGGTGGTGAACACACAATAGAATATACAGATGTCAAATGATAATGTACACCTGAAAATTATATGATTGTATTAACCAATATTACCTCAATAAAATTAATTTTAAAAAAAATTTAAAAAATCATATAATCCTAACAATTGATGCAGAAAAAGCGGTCGACAAAATCCAGTGTCCTTTAATGATAAAAACTCTCAGCAAAGTGGAATAGAAGAAACATACTTCAACATAATAAAGGCCATATATGACAAACCTATAGCTATTATCACACTCAATGGGGAAAGGCTGAAAGTGTTTCCTTAAGATCAGGAACAATGCAAGGATGCCCACTTTCACCACTTCTGTTCAATATTGTATTGGAAGTCCTAGATACAACAATCAGACAAGAAAGAGAAATAAAATGTGTCCAAATTAGGAAGAAGTTAAACTGCCATCATTTGCAAATGACATGGTATTATATGGAGAGAACCCTAGAGATTACACACACACACACACACACACACACACACACACACAAAATTGTTAGAAATGATTAATGACTACAATAAAGTAGCAGGATACAAAAGTAATATTTAGAAGTCAGTTGTATTTTTATACACCAATGATGAACTTTCAGAAAGAGAAATTAAGAAAGCAGTCTCATTTCAATTGCATCCAAAACAATACCTAGGAATAAATTTAACCAAATAGGTAAAAAATCTGTATTCAGAAAATTATAAGTCATTGAAGAAAGAAATTCAAGAAGATGCAAATAAATGGAAACATATACTGTGTTCATTTATAGGAATAATCAACATCTTTCAAATGGCCATACTACCCAAAGCAATCTGTAGATTCAATGCATTCCTTATCAAAATACCAACAGCATTTTTCAGAGAACTAGAGCAAATAATCCTAAAATTTATATGGAACCATAAAAGTTCTGGAATAGCCATGGCAATTTTGATAAAGAACAAAGTAGGAGGTATAATACTACCTGATATCGAACTACACTAGGAGGTTATAGCAATCAAAACAGCATGGTACTCACATAAAAACAGACACATAGATCAATGGAACAGAATGGAGAGCCCAGAAATAAATCCACACCTATATAGTTATTTATGACAAAGGAGGCAAGAATATACAATGCGGTAAAGACAGTCTCTTCAACAAATAGTATTGGGAAAACTGGATAGATACATACAAAAAAATGAAACTGGACTACCATCTTACATCATTTAGAAGAATAAACTCAAAATGGATTAAAGACCTAAATGTAAGACCCAAAACCATAAAACTCACAAAAGAAAACATAAGCAGCAAAATTTCTGACATTGCTATTAGTAATATTGTTTTTCTAATATACCTCCTTGGATAAGTGAAAGAAAAGAAAAAATAAATGGGGCTACATCAAACTTAGAAGTTTTTGCACAGCAAAGGAAGCCATCAAGAAAATAAAAAGACAGCCTACTGAATGGGACAAGATATTTGACAGTGATATATCTGAGAGTTGTTAATATCCAAAATTTGTAGAGAACTCATACAACTCAGCACACACACACACACACACACACACACACACACACACACCAAACAAACAAAACATTTTGGTTAAAAATGGGCAAAGGATCTGAATAGACATTTCTCCAAAGATGACATTTGGATGGCCAAAAGACATGAAAAGATGCTCACCATCACTAAGCATCAGAGAAATGCAAATTAAAACCACAAGGAGATATCACTGCATAGCTGTTCAGAATGGCTATCATCAATAAATCAAAAAACAAGTGTTGGCGAGGATGTGGAAAAAGGGGAACCCTTGTGCACTGTTGTTAAGGGTTGCAAATTGGTATAGCCACTATGGAAAACAGTTTGGAGGTTCCTCAGGAAATTGAAAATAGAACTACCTTATGACCCAGCAATTGCAGTTCTGGGTATTTGTCTAAAGAATACCAAAACAGTAATTCGAAAAGATCTATGCACCCTTGTGTTCACTGCAATTCTTTTTATAATAGTAAAGATATGGAAGCAACCCAACTGCTATCAATAGACAATTGGATAAAAATAGGTGGTACAGATACATAATTGAAAAATCCTTAGCCATAAAAAATAAAATCTTACCATTTGCAACAACACAGATAGACCAAGAAGGTATTATAGTAAATAAGTCAGGCATAGAAAGACAAATACAATATGTTCTCACTTTTATGTGGAATCTAAGGAACATAATTAAGAAACAAAATGAAAACAGACTCATAGATACAGAGAACAAACTGGTGATTGCCCGATGAGAGAAGGTTTTGGGTGGCTGGGTGAAAAAGTGAAAGGATTAGGACATACAAATTGGTAGTTAGAAAATATTCACGAGGATGTAAAGTACAGCAGACAATATAGTTGATAATATGGTATTAAGTATGTTTAGTGACAAGTAGCTTCTAGACTAATCTGGGGGATCACTTTATAAATTAATAAGTGTCTCACTACTATGCTATACACCTGAAACTAACATAAAATAGTATTGAATGTCAACTGTCATTGAAAACCAAAAAATAAAAATAATAAATCAAACACAATTTCAGGATTTTAAATTGTTGAAATCCCAAACGGAATAGCTTAAGACAAAGTCAGATTTAGAGTGTTTTTTTTGTTGTTGTTGTTAGCTTTCTCCCATGCTCCTTCGTTGAACATTATTGGCAACATAACTACTTTGATTTCTTCCTCTGAGCAATGTTTAATTGTAAATCATCAAACATTTTTACCGCAACTTTAATTGTACTTGATTTAACATCTGTATACCGTACTTAGGGCATCATATATTAAAGAATGTGAGAAGAGCAAACATAGAGGTCAAGCCCATACAAATTTTTAGGTTTGGTGTCTTTTTCCACCATATCTAAACTTCCAATCATTCCTTAGGAGGCCAATCAAGATAAAGAGGGAAGATATGGACCATTATAAAAGGAAACTATCTCCACCTCCACCTCTACCTCCACCTCTACTATTTCTCTCTCTCTCTCTCTCTCTCTCTCTCTCTCTCTCTCTCTCTCTCTCTCTCTCTGAATACTTTCTACCTGAAGGAAAGCTCCATGTCTCATTCTTTTCTGTAAACTCAGCATCTAGCAGAGGGCCTGGCATCTAAAAAGAGTTAATTTGGAGATTTGCAACCTGTCTCCAAGAAACATTTCCAGGGCTTCTCCTGGATTTGTTGTCGACCTTTTTTTGAGTCCTAATTGATAACTCAGAATCAATACATTAAAAACCCATGTCAACCAATAGGTGGAAACAGCCCAACTGTCCATCAACTGATGGATGGACAAACAACATGTGGTGTATCCATACAATAGCATATTATTGAGCCATAAAAATAAATGAAGGACTGACACATGCTACAACATGGATGAAACTTGAAGATGTTATGCTAAGTGAAAGAAGTCATTAGACATAAAAGGCCACACACTTATGATTTCATTTATATGAAATATCCAGAATAGGCAAATTCATCGAGACAGCAGATCAGTGGTGATCAGAGAAAGGGGGAGATTGGGAGATGATAGCTAAAGAATATGGAGTTTCTTTTGGGAGTATTGAAAATGTTCTTTAATTGTGATGGTTGTGCAACTCTGTGAATACACTAAAATCATTGCATTGTGTACTTAAATGGGTGAATTTTATGGTATATGGATGATATCTCAATAAAGCTGTTTTAAAAATAAAGTTACTCCCAAATGATTTCGATGGGCACTCCCATTTCAGAAGCCTGGAGTAGGTGAATAGATCTCAATCCCAGTTCTGATTCCTAAGCTTTTTCTCTTTATAGCTCAAGATTCCTCCCAGCCCAACTTGCTGCTCCCCAGCTTTAGTTCTATTACTCACAACAGAGATCTCCATGGAAGAGAATTGATGCCATGGCGAAAAGAGAAGAAACAAAGACTTTCAGTTTCAGCCTGTGTCTACACATGACCACTACTCCCAGTTGGGTAGGTGCCCCTTTATGAAATCAACATCCAATTATTCCCATCCTTGTGTTTTCCCAAGGCCTTGCAAATCCCAAAACAAGTTTCTCCCTAGTGAGTTGTAAATCACTTGGATATTTTTTCTTCTATTAGAATATAGTGATTCTATTAATGGAGGCAGATGCTATAAGGTAATTTTCTATGTTCCCTCTAGGAAATTGTAACTTTCAAGGAAAAAGGTGTAGATTTTTAAATCCTGGTTTATCGTGACAAACCTAAGACATTGAGCTGTATACTTCATTCATTATCTTTTTCTGCTTATGTAAAGAAAGAAAACATTTTACATTTCTTGCTTGTTCAATTTCTGACTTTAAGGGAATCTAGTCCAATGTAAGGAAATATTATTTTGACACTTAAAAAAGAAAATGTTCTTTTTATAAATTGGATGATAATTTCTAACCATTGTTGATGAATATAAATACCTTTTGTTAAAACCTTCATCAATGAGCACATATTTCTAAGATTACATCATAATTGAAATTATGATGGGGATGCTAAAAAAACATGCTAGAAAGATTTTAATTCAACTAAACAATATTTATTTGGTGGTTAAAGCTTGACTGTGGTATCAGGTTTCAAAATTTTGGTAAAAATTAAAGCTTTTGTTGCACTAGACCATGGCTTGTCTACTTATAACATTTTTTTCCTAGGGTGGTTCTCTGAATATATCACCAAAATATTTATATAATGAGAGATGATAGTCACCATTCCATGTCTTTGAACTTGAACATATCTTAATATAAGATTTTCTTTGAAAAGGGTTTTAAAAAATCATTTCAACAAATTTTTAAAAATCAGTATACATTTTAAAGTTTCTTATCAGCTACTCTTTCTATGTCCTCAGGTACTCAGACAGTGACAGTTTTAGTTATATGTATCTATTTTTCTTGAATAATTTTTGGTTGCAAAGAATGATTCTGCAACCAGCATGAAAAAGGCCAAATAATAAGACTTCAAGGGATTATTCAATATATCCTATAATTAGTTTCATGATCAAAAATAAAGGAATGCCTTCAGTAATTTCAAGGATAAATGAATGAATGAATGTATACATGGATAGATGAATATAGAACATCTATTCATTCAAAAATACTTTTGAGTATGTCATTTCAATGGTGATAAATGTGATAGAAGGGGAAGAATCAACTGCTATGACCATACACCAGGGACCTCTGACCTAGTATGGGAAGTCATGTCTAAGCTGAAACTTGAATGTGAATAGGGAGAGTAAAACTGGGGAGAGTGTCCTGGTGGAGGCAATATGTGAATACAAGAAGGTAAGAATGTAATAAGAAAGTAATAGAAATAAAGACAGATAGGAAGCAGAGAGAATCAAAAAGAGAAATATAAGGATTAAAGGTTCAGCTGTGAGGATAGCAGGACAGCAGAGAAGTGAATCAGCAAGCTGGAGGTGGATGAGGTACAGCTGGTGACTCCAAAGAAAATGTAAAGTACTAAATGTTTGTAACCTGGAAAACTTGGTTAAGCAGAATGACATATTCCCCCATTATTCACAAATTCAGGATTTTACTGGAAAAGCAAGCAGATTGACTCTGAACAGTCTCAGCATATACTACTGAATGGGAAGAAAAATGCATCTTTGCTGTATCATTTCGAAGCAATTTTATGCTTCAGTTCTCCATACGTCTGTCTTCTGAACACTTCCAAGGGCCACATCTGGGCCTCAGAATTAGCCTGAAGTCTTGTGTGATGGAGTCACCATGTGAGGGCTCTCTGGGAGTTATGTAGAAAGTTACACAGTAACACTTACTTTTGATAGAACATTTAATCATCTTCATCCTCCTTGATTAGGTTGAAAAGACTCAAATGCAGCTTATAATTGAAAAGTGTAACTGAATGAGAAGCTT
Organism: Eidolon dupreanum; assembly: GCA_028627145.1. Taxonomy (NCBI): domain Eukaryota; kingdom Metazoa; phylum Chordata; class Mammalia; order Chiroptera; family Pteropodidae; genus Eidolon; species Eidolon dupreanum. The sequence continues at coordinate 82,029,455 of CM053505.1, read as the reverse complement.
TATATCAAATATTGAAAAACTAAGAGAGAGCCAACAAATGTATTAGCAGTGACTATTACAATTGGTGCCTGCAATCTGGAGTGACTCAGGTATCCATAGCTGTGAACAAAGACATCCACCTTTCTTTTATTTTTCCACATAAGGACGCATTTATTTAAGGTTTAACATGAAATCCTACAAATAAAATTTGTATAAACACAAATCCACATTGAGTCATAATACAGGTAGCAAAAAACAAAATAAAAACAAAACTAATTGGCGGCCATATACAGTTGGACATGGTTGTGTCTTGTACACTAGAAAGTCTTTTACAAATTAATCATCATAGATCAACAGGAACCATGTTCAACATCGTCCTGTAAGATGGGTTACTTTAGCAATCTCCTGTTTTCTCCCCAGTGTTCTCCTTTAGTATGGCTGACATTTGGTTTGGTGATTGCCACCCCCTTGAGATGCCTTGCTGTAAGTGCTCTGTTGGCTGCTGTAGTCTGCATAGCCCTGTCCATATCCATAGTTCTCATAGTTACACCCAATATAATCATAGCTGTCATAGCCACTATAGTTTTGATCACCACCATAGGCACTATTGTAATTTCCTTATCCTTGATCATAATAGTTATTAAATCCTTAGTTCCAGGTTTGGCCCTGTCCTCAGCCTTGACCCTTAGTAC